>CM052543.1:33297030-33321660 GCA_028533065.1 Trachops cirrhosus | reverse complement strand
CTCGCTGGGTCTGCTGGTCGCCACCCCCTGGCCAGGGTGCACCAGCCGCTGCTTGTGCGCCCAGGGTCTGCCTGCTGCGGGCCTGCGCGCCGCCCCAGGTGCTCAGCTCTCTGCTCCGTGTCCCTCGCCTGGCTGCCCGACTCCGCCCCTCCTACCGGTCTGGATGAAAGTGTCTATTTTTAAATCCTTGGGTGTCCGACTTCCATACACTTCAATTTTCTGTCAGTTCTGGTTGTTGTTTTGTTTCTATATTGTTGCTGTCCCCATCTTGGTTGTGCGAGGAGGCACAGTGCATCTACCTATGCCTCCATCTTGGCCGGAAGTCTCTTTCATTATATTTTCAAATAAGTTTTCAATTTCTTGCTCTTCCTCTTCTCCTTCTGGCACCCCTATGATTCGGATGTTGGAATATTTAAAGTTGTTCCAGAAGTTCCTAAGCCTCTTCTCATTTTTTTTGAATTCTTATTTCTTCATTCTGTTCTGGTTGAATGTTTATTTCTTCCTTTTGTTGCAAATTGTTGATTTGAGTCCCAGTTTCCTTCCCTTCACTGTTGGTTCCCTGTATATTTTTCTTTCTTTTTTTAAAAGATTTTATTTATTCACTTTTAGAGAGAGGGGAAGGGAGGGAGAGACATCAGTGTGATTGAACTGGTTGTCTCTCATATATCCCCAGTCAGAGACCTGGCCCACAACCCAGGCATGTGCCCTGACAGGGAATAGAACCAGCAATCTTTCGGTTCACAGGCTGGTGCTCAATCCACTGAACTATACCAGCCAGGGCTGTATATTTTTCTTTATTTCACTTTGTATAGCCTTCACTTCTTCCTTTATTTTGCAGCTGTACTCAGTCATTTCTGTGAACATCCTGATTACCAGTGTTTTGAACTCTGCATCTGATAGTTTGGCTATCTCCTTGTCACTTAGTTTTTTTTCTGGAGTTTTGATCTGTTCTTTCATTTGGGCCATATTTCTTTGTCTTGCATACCTGTTACATTCTAACGGGCAGAGCCTTAGGAATCCACCAGGGTGGAACAACCCACTTTGCTGTGTTGCAGTGCTGTCTGTGGGGGAGGGGTCAATGAGGGAACAATGCCACTTGCTCAGCTCTCACCCCATTTTTGGTCACTTCCCCCACTACCCACAGATGAATTGTGCCCTTCTGAAGCTGATTCCAGGTGGGTGGGCTTGTGTAGTTCTAGGGCCCCATGGACCCCTCGGAAGGACTCTTCTGTGAGGCTGGGAGTTTCTCCTGCCACTGCCACAACCCCCACAGGTTTTTCCAGCCAGGGGTTTTGAAACTTTCCTTTCCCACAGTAGAACCCTGGGTTGCAGGGTTTGTCTCACTCCCCAGTTGTTCCTCCCAGTTTATCCGCACACGAATGTGGGACCACCCAGTCCGCCAGCTGCCACCTCACTCCACATCCTCTCTGCCCCAGCTGCCCACCTCCACCCCTCCTACCCGTCCGAATGAATGTTTCTTCTTTGACTCCTTAGTTGCCAGACTTCCATACAGTTCAACTTCCTGACAGTTCTGGTTGTTTTTTATTTTAAAGTTGGTTGTTATCCATCTTTTAGTTGTGCGAGGAAACGAAGCATATCTACCTATACCTCCATCTTGGCTGGAAGCTCTTAGCTAATCGAGGGTCTATAGTTTTTATAAGCCAAGGTTAAGGCCTAGTCAAGAAAAGGGCTCAGAGGAGCTTGGCTAAAGTTTGCTCAAAGAGAGAAGCTTTGTCAGTACAGGGGTGGACAAGGGTAGGTTTACAGCTGTTCTCATGGAAAATAATACTGTACTTAAAAAATAATAATACAAGAATAAACTGTTTTGTGTACTCACAACTGTAAACCTCCTTCTGCCAACCCCATATGTACCTGGGAGTGGAGTTTATAGGTCATGGTGCAGACGTGCGTGATTTGCTTTAGAAGACCATGTCGAACCACTTTCCAAAGTGATTCTACCCACGTGTACACCCTCCAGCAGGAAATCAGAGCTCCTTTTGACCCACATCTTTATCGACACTTGGTAGTCTCAGTTTTTATTTATTTATTTTTTAATGCCTCCCTTTTTATGGAGGTGTAGTGGTATCTTGTTATTGGTTTTGATCAGCATTTACCTGATTATGATGTTGTACTTTTCACATGCTTATTGAGATATTCTCATGTATGAAGTCTTTATTCAAGTGTTTTGCCCTTAGTTTTACTGTGTAGATAGGCCTTTCCTTATTGGTTTGTAATCTGTGTAGATTCTGGATGTAAGTCTTCTGTCGGATATGTGTATTGTAAATCTCTTCTCCCATTCTTTGGCACACTTTTTCACTTTCTGCAAGTGTCTTTTGATAAAAAGAAGTACTTATTTTATGGAGGAAAATTTATCAATATTTTCCTTTATTTTTATTTAATCTTTATTGTATTTGTTTGCAGTACTATTTAGTCCCCTTATGCCCCCTCCCCCCAGCAATCACCACACTCTTGTCCATGTCCATGAGTTTTTTTTTTTCCTGATTTTGTATTCTGTTTATGAAATCTTTTCTTACTCTGAGGTCATAAAGATGTTGTCCTATGTTACCTTCTAGAACTGTGCAATTTAATATAGTACCCACTGTTTCACAATTGAGATTTGGCTAGTGTGAATGAAGAACTGAGTTTTTAATTTTAACATTAAATAAATGTTAATGGATTTAAATTGAAAACTGCAGCAGTGTAAAATGTTTCTCTATTAAGCATATTAAACATTTTTTGCTGTTGATAGAATTACATTTCACTTTAACCTAGCTCACTAAGAACTTTTATTATGAGAAATTATAAATTTAATCAAGTGCTTTTTCTACCTTTATTGATTGAGATCACCGTATTTTTTTACTTCAATTAATAATGTGCTGAATTACATTGATTGCATTTTTATATAGATTTGGAAATGTTAAATCATTACTGAGTTCTTGGGGTAGTCCCTGCTTGTCCATAATGTATAACTTTTTTATATACCACAGTATCAGGTTTGCTAATTGCTCTTAGTAGTCTTGCAGGTCTGCTCATGAGAGATATTGGTCGGAAATTTTTCCTTCTTGCATATCCTTGTCTAGTTACGTTATCAAACTTATGCTAGGTTCACAACACAACTTGGGAAGTGTTCCATTTCTCTCCACTCTCTGGAAGAGTTTTCCTTTCTTTTTTTTTAACATTGGTGTTAATTTTTTTTTTTAAATATTGGAACACAAATCAAGTCATCTAGCCTAGAATTTTTTTGGTAGGGTGTTTTCTAATTTTGAATTCAGTTTCTTTAATAGATATAATTATTCAAATTGTCTTTCTTCTTATGTCAGTTTTGGTAATTTTCAATAAATATCTCTATTTTGTCTAAGTTTTCAAATTTATTGTCATAAAATAGTTTATATAATAGCTTTCCATTTCCAATATTGCTAATTTGTGTTCTATCTCTCTTTTTCTATAATCATTCTTTTAAAAATATATTTTATTAATTATGATATTACAGTTCCCCAATTTTTGCCCCTTTCCCCCCTCTATCTGGTAACCCCCTTCCCTCCAACTATCCCTCCCTCAGTTCATGTCCATGAGTCATGCATATAAGTTCTTTGGCTTCTCCATTTCCTATACTATTCTTAACATCCCCCTATTTTGTAGCTACCAATTATGCTTCTTAATCTCTGTACCTTTTCCCCATATTCTCCCCCTTCCCTTTCCCAGCTGATAACCCTCCAAATGATCTCCATATCTATGATTCTGTTCCTGTTCTGGTTGTTTGCTTAGTTTGGTTTTTTTTATATTCAGTTATTGATAGTTGTGAATTTGTTGCCATTTTAATGTTCATAGTTTTGATCTTCTTTTTCTTAAATAAGTCCCTTTACCATTTCCTGTAATAGTGGCTTAGTGATGATGAACTCTTTTAGCTTTACCTTGTCTGGGAAACACTTTATCTGCCCTTCCACGCTAAACGATAGCTTTGCTGGATAGATGAATATGGCTTCTTTAAATTCTTGCTTGTTAGACTTCCATACAATTGGATTTTATGACAGTTCTGGGTGTTATTTGTTTTGATGTTTAGTTGTAATTCTCTTTATGGTTGCACAAGGAAGTGAAGCCTGTCTACCTATGCCTCCATTTTGACCAGAAGTCTTAGTCATTTTTTATAGCAGGTTATCAACTTTGTCTTTTTAAAGAAACAAATTTTTGCTTTGTTAATTTTCTATCTTATTTCTGCTTTATCTTTATTGGCTTTCATAATCTCTTGATTATTTTCTTCATTTTAGTTTCTTTATGTTCAACAGATGATTCTTTTTCTAGCTTCTTGAAATAGAATTTAGAGCATTAATTCTCAACTTTTCTTTTGCGTAATCTGTATAACTAAAGCTCTATATTTACCCCTAATCACTATGTTAGCTGCATCCTAGTCATTTTGCTTTGCTGTTTTTAATCATCACTTCAAATTTATTTTTAGTTCTTCTTTGACTGATAGGTTGTTAGAAAAGTATTGGTTCACCTGTGCTTTCCCATCTGGCAATCTCATTTTGAAATTTCCTAGTGTGATTTTTTTATTATTAATTTCTAGCTTAATCTCACTGTTGTCAGAGTGCATACAAGTTTGATTTCAGTCCTTTGAATTTTGTTGATACTCACTTTATGGCTTACCATAGCGCCAATTTAGCAAATGTTCCATGGGCTGTAGATAAGAAAAATGTATATTCTCTAGTTCTTGGGGAGGGGGGTGTTGTTCTACATATTCTTATCGATTAGATCAAATGTATTCATAGTGTTTGCTCAAATCTTGTGTATCCTTTTAGGTTGTCATCTGTATTTCTGACCAACTGGCTCTAAATCGGGGTTCCCATAACCCCTCTTTTGGTTCAATAATTTGCTGGAATGGCACAGAACTAAAAAAAAACAAACAAAAAAAAACAACCCACACTTACCAGTTTATTATAAAGGCTGTGATAAAGGCTACACATGAACAGCTGATGAGGAGTTACAGAGGGCGAAGTTAAGGAGGGTCCCAAGTGCAGGGGCCTCTGTCCCTGTGGAGCTGGGGTTCAACACCCTCTGAGCGTGAGGATGGGTTAGGGTTAGGGTTCGGGTTAAGCTGCTAGATTTTGTGCCTAGGTTTTCTTTCTTCACTTAAAGAATGTTAAAGGCAGTAAAGAATGTATGGAAAGTTAGTAAAATACTTGCAGATCAATGTATTTCTTCCAAGGCTTGTCGGCAAGCATATTAAGGTGAGTCTTTAATAACCTTTACCCTAGGGCTTGTTTATTCCTATTACTAAAGTGGGACTCTTCTGTGGTCTCTACTACTGCCTGTGCGCTTCTTCCACCCTGGCTGGGTGGAGCTCGAACATGTCCCAGTCCTGCAGAAGCTGTAGATCTTATTTAGCCTATAACGCTCCAGCAGTTATTTGCCCAGCCTCATGCATTTTCTCTCTGTGCATCCAGAGTTTACTAGGAAGCAATAGTCTCAAGGGGACCTCTATGCCCATTTCTGAGGTTCTGTTCCTGCATAGCCCCCTCCTCTCCAGTACTCTCCCTCACACATTTCCAGCTGCCCCAGCCTTCTCAAACTCTGATCTCTGTCTTCTCAACCCTATCACTTTGCTCTGTTAAGGTTCTTCCTACCAGCACTGAGGTCTGGAAGGAAGTGCCTTTAGGCAGAGGAGGCTATTGGGATTGTAGGCCTTACCTCATTAATTTCTGTTCTCACCTTTATCACAGTTCTGCACTTCCCATTGTCCAATGCCTGGAAACAGCTGCTTCACATTTTTTGTCTGGACTTCTAAGGCTTCTCGGTGGGAGATCAACCTCAGAATCAGTGACTCCATTATAGCCAGAGCGAAACAACACTGCCGAGTTTTTTGAAACTTTGCAAGTGTAAAATGAATGCCTAGAATGGATGGTTCTATGAAGGAGCAGGGTAAAGATGAAGAGATTCAGAGGCACCTCTATCACTTTATATAACTTTGCCAGAAGTTTAAGAAATATGTTATACTTGGAAACATTTTGACCTCAATTTCAAAATGAAATTCATTGGGAGTATTAAATTTGTTTTCGAGAGTTCAAAAATGTTTTACCCTTAGGTTATTATAGTTTTTCCATTGAATGAAGGTGAATCAGGCAGTTTTACTAATACTGCAGTATCGTTACTTCTGATCGATGACAACAGTGAGGCCTCGGCTGTTGCTGTCGCTGATAACAGGGTATAAGTAAGCGCCTCCTGTGAACCGGGCACAGTGTTAGGCTCATCACAGTGACACTTCCTCACTTTGCAGCGCAAATCTGAAAGTTAGAAAATCGTGACTCCCAGAAACTCAGGGAGGTGAAAGTTAATTCCTCGGGCTCACACACTCAGACTAAATTACTGGGTGGTGGTAATTTGCTGCTGCAACTGGGGAACAATCTCAGCTCCCTGGGAACGAGGCCTCCTTCCATTGTTACAGCTCCCTGATTCCCTCCGCACCTGAGCTTTCCTCTCTGGCAGATTAAAGTGGAAAAACAGTCAGCTCCCTCCCCAGAGAGGCTGTGTTATTATATAGATGTTTTTGCATTATTTTAACTCAAATAACAGCATATGTAAATGTGCTCCTAGAGGTTGAAATTATTTTTATTTTTATAAACTTGGCCTCTCCCACAGGGTAAATAGCTGAAAATTATGGAGAGGAAAAGGCAGACGGGAGGGAATGTTTGTTGGCTTGGACCTGCTTCTCCACCTTCCTCCCGACCCAACACATATTTCTACTCAGATATAAGCTGCCACGGCAGAGCAAAACTCAGTGAATTTCCGGACACGGAGTCCTGGCTGCTTCTGATACGCAGTGTCCAGAGTGCGTGAATCCAGATAGTAATCATTAACTCTGCATCAGGGTGATGTGTACAGGCAGATGTTCTTGCTGAGAAGAATAAAAGCCTCCTGTGGCACCTGGAAGACTTTCTCACACGCGGTCCCCAGCCAGATCGCAAAGAGATGCTGGTGAGCACGGGCACTTTGCTGCCTCTCACCATCTATCTCTTGACCGGAGGCTGGCACGTCCCCTCGACTCTGGCCCTCCCGTGGGCCCTGCGTTTCTGAGCCCTCCCTATCTTGAACTGCCTTTCCTGGCATTTGAATCGTCACTTCGATGATGTGATAATATCTGCAAGTTGGGAAAATAAAAGTGGCATTTGTTTAGCCATAATTAATGAAATATTTATGTTGCATGAGACTATGTGATAAAACCTTAGGCTTAGAGTCCTTTTGCTTCTGATTACATTTGGGATTTTTTTTTCTATGACCAGACATTCTGACGCCAGCTCTTTTACACTGAGCAGATGTCATGTAGTAAAAATGGGTACCAGATGCTGTGAGCCGCAGAAGGGCGATTTGTTTAAGAGCTGGCTCTGACTTTTTTTTGCATTCAATTACTCTGCAGAACAAACCTTACACAAGCATTTAGGTAACTCAGCTAACTTCAGACAAGCATTTTAATAATAGATTTCATCTCTGAATGCATTCAAGCAACACACCATATAAATGGTGTTTAAAGAATTAATTGATTTCTGCATAATACCTTTATTTTTTAAGGTGAAGAGAGAGCTGCAAAGCTCTTGGCAGGGACCCAGAAGTGTAATTAACGTGGAGGGCCAAATTTTCAGTTGCCCTTAGGTACTGCCTCCACATGCTCCTGGCAGGTGCAGTGAGGGGAGGGCAGGGGGAAGCGAAGGGGGTGGAGGGGAGAAGGGAGAGGCAGTTTTGGGTCACTAAGTAAGAAAAGAAGCTAGAGTTCAGTGAGTTCTTCTGTTCCACTTTCAGGTCCCAAGCACATCCCCAGCAGGGCGCAGGTGACGGGGGCTGCCTCTTCCACCTCCTCCTCTTCTGCAGATGAAGAATTTGATCCCCAGCTTTCCTTGCAGTCAAAGGTAAAAAACATTTGGTGAACCAAAGGGGGCCTTGGCTTGCAGGGCTGTTTACCCTCCAGATCTGAGACCCAATGTGGGCTCCAGCTGCGGTGGTTTCGTTGGATCACGTGTCATTGCATCTGACAGCAGCTGCTCTTTTTACCTGGAATACCCCAAGAATTATCTGTTTTGTTGTTGTTGTTAACTTTTATAAGCTTGCCTCTCTCAGAGATGTAAAATAGGGGAGGAAAAAAAACCCTGATGTGTCTACTTGAAACCATTTGGTGACTGCAGCTCTTAAAAGTAGGTTTCATTTGTGGTCCAACAAGCAAACTATTGAAAAAATTACAACACGCAGATGCCTATTTCCCTGGGGGAAGCACAGCTTCATTTAAGAAGCACTCGAGACAGATCGCATACAACATGCTATGTTTATTCTAATTAGAAATATGAAGTGAACCTCACAGTTGCACAGAGGTGTGGAGACTCCGAGGGTCCCCGCTGTGGAAGGGACCAGTCATGTGCCGGCCGGGGAGACGGCAGTCCCCACTCCTTGCTTCATGAACGTTAATATTTCTGGAGACCACTTTAAATAACTCCCACACCCACTATAAAGCACAAGCATTGTTGTATGTCTTTAAATGCAGCTGTATTTCACAAACACAAAGACACACATCTCATGACATAAGCCCACCATGGTTTTTTTTTGTCCACTGGGGCTGGGGCAGTTTCACTGGCATGGCGGGCTGAATGGATGGACCTAAAATGCTTCCTGGGTGGACAGAGATGCAGTTCACTGCTCTGGCCATGTTTATTTCTTGGAGCAGTGAGGATCAGAGGAGAAAGGGAGAGAACCAGATTTATTTACTTAGACTCAACTTTTCCATATCTGGCACTAGGAGCTTTGGCGTCTTTTCAAGTCACTCAGGGGTTCCAGCTCCCCAAGGCCCAGCCTGGAGCAAGTCCGCAGGGGGCTGGGAGACGACTTGAGTGTGTGTGTGTGTGTGTGTGTGTGTGAAGTGAGAGTGAAAGAAAGAATAAGAATGAGAGACTATGTCTAGAGTCCTAACTGTGCAACTGTGGGTGTTGCTGACCAGTTCATTACTCAGCACAAATGAATTCTATGTGTGTTGACTTCTAGGGTTTCCTTACTGCCCCTCTCATCTTTTTGAGTGACCCTGAGTTACTTCTGTATTCAAATGAGCATCAGCTATCCTGACACTTATGGAGAATAAAAGAATGGCATGGACCAAACACATCCAAACTGCAAGGCCATGATACCTAAGGCATGCTTTGCAAGTAGCTCTTTGTCCTCCTGCTGTGCCAGGACAGAGCCGGTCCTCGCGTAGCTCACAGCGAGGTAAAGCCTGCTTGCTTCACCTGGCTGCTGAGTGACCACTCTTATGGGAAGGAAAGCTGGCCAAGGACTCCCCATGGGCTCACAGTGAGGGAACAAGGGGAGTTTCCCCCTCTGGTTTCCTTATCTCTTCTGTCCCATGCAGATGTGTCCCCAGATGTGGGGCACAGAGCCCATGTCAGCTCAAATGAACCTTTGCAGAGGAAACTGGAGACAGGATGTGCATACTCCATGTCTTCCTTTTGCTTTGCCCCTTCCCGCCAGCTCTGCTCCCAAACTGGCTCTGGATCTGAGACTGGGACAAGCAGCTTGTCCTTGTCCTACCAGCGTTCTCCTTTCTCTGTCCTTTATCTTTTTCTTCCTTATCCCTTAGTCTCTTTCTTTTCCTCTCTGTATCGCCATCACCATCATTGAGGACATAAGAACCATGCCTGGCACCTTGTGAGGCCATCTGAGCATTAATAAATCATCCTTCATTTCCATACCAATGTCTTTTAATAAAAAGCAATAAAGGACTTTCTTTCCTCCTGTAGGCTCTGTTTTGCCAGTTCTTGATAAGGCAGTTGTGGGGGAGCAGCTTTGCTGCTGGGAAGTGCTGTTGAAGCATCTTCCCTTGAAATTGTATTAAATGCTCCTAATTCAGGGGAAAACTTTGCCGTTTCTATAAGGCAAGAGGCCTCTTTGTGCTTACACAGTATTTGGCACAGGAAAGGCGAAACAGACTAGATGAAAATGTGGATGCAGGATTCAGCTTACCCGGGCTTACCCCCTGGCCCTGCCAATTACTAAGTGTGTGTCTTCTTGGGCAAGATTATTTAACTTCTCTGAGTTTTGATTTCCTTATCTGTAAAATAAGTCCAATTTGAGGAATAGTCCAGATGATACATATGAATTAATCAGCACAGTGTCTGGCACATAACACTCAATAAATGCTGGGATTTATTATGTAGGTTAGGAGATTGTAAGCTCAAGAGATAGTTGTTAAATAAATGAACTGACTCTTCACAGATTGAGTTAGACAGTCTCTGGTTAACAATTACCAATGATCTCCACCATGGTCCCCCCCAGCCTTTCCAGAAAGATCTGGCTGCCTAATAGTGGGGTTGCCCCACTCCAATGGCCAGGAACCTCTGTTGAGAGTGATTGACAGTCAATCGGGAAGTCATTCCCTAGAAATAAAATGATGTGATATGGAATAAATTTGAGTTCTGAAAGCCAATATTTCCTTCCAAGGATGAAGGTGAGCATGAGGCCTTTAGGATTCTAGATTCTCAAGGGAATTCTATAAAAACCAAGTTTCATCATTGAGATAAATGCTTTCACCAATGATCTGTAGACATTCGGAACCCTGAAAGCTGGATGCTTTCTCAGGAGTTTGGTGGTCTCTCCACAGAGTGGGTGTCACAATGACAAGGGTCTATGAAACCCTGGAAAGGCCGAGGCTTTTGAGGCTCCATCTCTAACCTCTGTTATGGACCCAGATTCCTCTGGCAGTATCTGGGGTCAGGCCTGGTAGGTCTACTCCCCAGTTGTGGACATACGATCCTTTTAATGGGCAAACTTTCAGTTCAACCATGGTAATTGAAATCCAGGCTCCAGCCTCACTGTAATAATTTTTTCACTCATTTTGTTTTTTTCTGCCAGTATTAAAGAGGAATCTCTAGCACACTCTAATCCTCATGCTGCTATAAAAAAATTGATGTGTATGCTCAGAGAAGGCAAACTCATAGTAAAACTGGCCCAATTTGAACACTTTCTTTGTGAATACAGGGTATGTATATATATATATTTCATATACTCCTACATACATTTGCACATATAATAGATGAAAAATAGATTTTAGTAAAGAATTATAATAATGCTAATTTATAATAATAATGCTGATAATAAAAATCATAGTATGTACTGAATTTCTGTCCTATATCTTTTTCAATTATTCTGCAAAGAGCTCGACCCACCTTATCTCATTTAATCCTTATTACATCCCTACAAAGTAGGCATGGAGTCATCCTTATCACTCTGAAAAGGACGCTGAAGTTCAGAAAGTATGTGATGCACTTAAGTGCATGCAGCTCAGCTGGGAATTGATGCCAGCTCTGCAAGGCTCCCGGCCTCTGTGCTCAACCATCACCCTCTGCTCTCTCTCCAGTCAGAAGTGTCTCTTGAACTTCGCATTATGTGGAGCAGGCCATGGCACTACTCCCCCTTCCTCTGGTGTCTAAAACCCGGAAATGGCACCATCAAGATCCAGACACCTCTTTTGAATGCATCAGTTTTGAATGTTCTGTATTTTACAAGCCCAGGCACACAGAGAACCCAGTGACATGAATGATGCATTTGTACAGCAAAGTGAAGTAGGGAGGAGAAGCAATCTTAGCCTCTCTCCAGCCAAGAAAACTTGTCATCTGATTTAGATATGCTCTTACATTCTCAGGTTTGATTAGGCAATGTAGAATGAACCTAAGGACTATTTAAAGGACTTGTTTTTATGTATGTGTGTCTCTTAGGCTCATCATCTTTGGGCTTTACGGTAGCACCCACAGAGAGCATAATTCTTGCATCATTCCTACCTTCAACTGAACCAAGTGAGTGCTCTATAAAGCCACTCCCAACTACATACCTACACATACACACACCGCAACACAACCACACACACCAGTCTCCCAATCTAGTACCTACTAGTACAGGTAGCTATTAAACTCATTAAAATGAAATAAAATTTAAAATTCAATTTCTAAATCACACTAGCCTCATTTCAAGTGCCTACCTGGCTGGAGGCTTCCGTATTTTAGAGAATCACAGATACAGAACATTCCCATGATCGCAGAAGGTTCTATTGGACCTTCATTGTTCTAGAAGCTAAGCAGTGGTTTGGTTGCAGAGGGCAGAAGCTCATGAGGGTATTTTGTAAGTTTCAACCCCATTTCTCCAACATATTATTTTCTTCTCCATTGGCTTTTATAGGAGAGGAAGATGCTTAGAAGAAGAAGGAAGCTGGAAAAAGCAACCCAACAATTGCTTAAGCAAGAAGAACTGAAAAGACTTCATAAAGCTCAGGTCAGAAAACAAACTGGATATGAGTGAGTGGGTCTGGGACCCTGGCGATCTGGACCTGACAGCCCTTTGGGAGTCAGGTGCATTGGGGAGGTGGACTGGAGAAAGGCAGTTCCTCTCTGAGCAGCCAGGTTTGTGGCTACGCTAAAGGTGCTGGCTCAATCCCTGGTGGTACTCTGGGGGCTTGGAGAGCCCAGGTGTTGATCTGGCTTCCCACCACCTTTCCACCTGCAGGCATGTTTCCAGCAAAATGAGCCTGAAATAACCGCCAACACATGGCCTTGGGAACATCCCAGGCCTTGACGGCCGCGTGGCAGTGGCCTTAGTTGTGTCCTCTGTGAGGGCGCAACCTTCCCTCGACTTCCTGCCAGTCTCTGCTGAACTGACAACTATTAGGGGCTGCCTCTGTTTCCAGATTAGTTGGCAGCATAAGCAGCCAGCATTCTGATATAGATTTCCCGGCCTACTCCAAACATTTCTGCCCAGACTGATCTGCCCACCTCTGCCACAGACCAGCAAAGGAAGCAGAAAGGCAAGGCATTCCCCCTCTCCCTGAGGACCCAAAGCTAGCTTTGAAGAACAGTTAGGTTTTAGAACAAAAGGACTTGAATGACCATTCATATTAATCCAGTGTACCCTTACCTTCCTTTCTCCAGTTATTCCCTTGATCTGGCCATGTGGTCCTGTAAGTTGTTTCTGAGAAGAAGGAGGTAAATTTAATTCATCCTCCTTTACCCTTCAGAGTGACTAACTTGGGAGCTGCCCCTTTCACTGAGCGGACAGGGAAACTTCCCACCAAGGTCCTCTGCCCTCTCTCAAATTCTAAAATAGGTTTCTTCGAAACACTTCACTTCCCCTCTTGAGAACAGGATGAGTCCTTATGCTGGGGATTGGCCAGCTCAGCAATTGCCCCTCCTTCTATTTTCACTCCAGACAATAGGTGGCGGTAAGAGGAGAATTACAATGGCCTTTTGAGTCTTGATTTGCATTCCTTTTTAATCTTGGAGACTTTCATCCTTAGTTTCTAAAGAATGACCACTACAGTAGCCAGCCTGGGCTGCCATAACAACAAACCACAGAGTGGATGGCTCAAATAACAGAAATGTATTCTCTCACAGTTCTGGAGGCTGGAAGTTCGAGATTAAGACGCCCTCAGAGTGGGTTTCTGGTGAGGACTCTATTCCTGGCTTGTGGAGAGCTGCTTTCCTATGTCCTCACGTGGCCCTTTCTTGC
Organism: Trachops cirrhosus; assembly: GCA_028533065.1. Lineage (NCBI taxonomy): Eukaryota > Metazoa > Chordata > Mammalia > Chiroptera > Phyllostomidae > Trachops > Trachops cirrhosus. The sequence goes on along the minus strand of CM052543.1, from coordinate 33,308,142 downwards.
TGTGGAGATGCAGAGAAATAAAGATCAATGTCTGGTATCTCTTCCTCTTATTATAAGGACATCAGTCCTGTCAGGTTAGGGCCCCACCCTCATAGCCTTATTTACCTCCTTTAAAGTCCCAGTCTCCAAATACAGTCCCTTTGGGAGTTAGGGCTTCAACATATGAATGGGGGGCAGGTGTGGGAGGAGGCTCTACTAACTCCATAACAACCACATAGCCAAAATTACAAAGTAATCAGTAATGAAGTTATTTAAATGTTTTCTTTCCTTTTGCAACTCTACACCATGCCAGCAAGAGACCGATTTATAAAGATATAATTATCTTTAAAAGAGAGACAGAGAGGAAGGGGGCATGAAATTACAAGTTGTAATTCCCATCTATTTCAGATTTCATGTTTGGGGCTTACACACATTTAGTTGGCACAAGAGGAACCAGGTGGCAGCTCAGGCTGCTCCTGCTCCGGCCTCTTCACCAGGTTGGAGGTGCTTTGGCAACTGTACCCCTGCATCCAGGGGAGACGGAGAAAGATGTGGAGTTAAGGAGGAAGGGGAGAGAGACAAAGTCGGAGTAATGCAGAGGGGAAAGAACACACGCATTCTATCTGCCCCAACAGCTGCCTGTTCCTTAAATTTACCTGGTCTGCCAGGTGCAAAGTCTGCTCTGCCCAGAGGTATGCCTTCTGGCAGCATGGTGTCTGAAAACAGAGAAAATTGATGGGACGAACAGAATGCACATAGGAAAGGCTTCCCCCTAATTTTCCTTCCTAATATACACAAGAGAGAAAGAGCTAGTAGGGAAAGTAAAAATGAAAATGCAAATCCACTCATGACCCCAAACCTTAGTAAGTGCCAATGGTCAGTTCAAGGAGGGTGTGAAGTTGACCCTCCATGGGATCAACATCTTGTGTCTTAATAACCTGCTAGTAGCAACGCTACCATACACGGACGCCATGGTGAGAGGCCCCTGAGCACCAGCCCCGTGGCGCAGTGAAGGAATAGGCACAATCTGTAGCTCAGGATGGAGCCAGACCGACGGACAGAGGACACCCTGCCCCAGGAGCTGGCCAAGGGCTCCTGCTCCAGACCAGCTTCTTGGGAGGGATCCGCTGGGTTTTCTCAGGAAAATGGAATGTGAGAATGCTCTGTGTCTGCCCCCGGAGCCCCTGCCCTGCTCTGAGTCATGGCTGCAGCTCTGGTGCTTCTGCCAAGACCGTGGTCGGGGGCTGAGTCTCGGCCAGCCTGGCCCGGCAGCCTCCGCCTGAGAGCACATCTGTGTGACTGGCCTGGTCAAAGGGGACCATTTTACCTTCTACTTGGGGGCAAACTGAGCTGACACACAGACCCTTGCTTTATGTCTTCATGCTAAAGAAGGGAGACATCCGGGTACAGTTGTTTGGGAACTCAGAGGTCCTGGCCCCTTTCATCAAGGAGGTGACATCCCATGAGAAAGGGCTTCTTCCTCTTGGGAAGTGTGTGACTCTGTGCACCGGGAGTCCCCATGTGACCTAAGACCCTGGCGTTGCAGGCCATCCAGAGGCAGCTGGAGGAGGTGGAGGAGCGGCAGAGGGCCTCCGAGATCCAGGGCGTGAAGCTGGAGAAGGCGCTCAGAGGAGAAGCAGGTAGGCTTCCCAAGGGGTCCCGCAGCTGCGGTCTGAGGACAGAGCTGGTCTAGCCCGTCCGGCCAAACAGTGAGACTTTGTCACCCTCTGTCAACATCAACGTACAGTGTGAAATCCACAACCGCTTCACACCTTCACAGTCTGAAATTCCGAGGGGCTCGGGTAGACCTGTGGGCCCGCCACCGGCTGTCCCGTCCGCCAGGGGCCTGCTGTGTGCATGTTCTTCACCATTCAGGGCTCAGGATAAATTCAGTAAAAACATTTGGGCCTTCAAGCAATGTTGGTAGTGCCATTCAGGGCTCAGGGTAAATTTGGGAGAAACATTTGGGCCTTCAAGCAATGTTGGTAGCGAGCCAAAGCCCCGACTTACAGTAGAAATCCCAGTCTGTCCCTGTATGCACTGTGTGACACGGGTCAGTCATGTTTTTCATCTTTATGAACTTTGTGTTCTCTCAATGGAGGTAATAGTGGTTTCCTACCTTATAGAACTGATGCAAGAACTGAAGAAGAAATTATTGATATATGTGTGTGTGTGTACATAGATATGTATATATACATCTATACCTCTATACACATACGCACATATAAATAACATATATACACGTATATAAATTAGCACATTGCCTGGCACAGGGAAAGCACTCCATGGTAGCTACTCCACTGATAGTGTCAGACTCTCAGATCCAAACAGAATTCATCTGGTGAAGATCCACCATGTGTTGAACATGAAGACAGTGGGTCTATAATGATGAAGATGACGTAGTGTCTGCCTTTGAGAATTCCATAGCCACTGAAGGACCCAGACATGGGGAGAAATGAACTCTACTCAGGAGGACCAGTGCTGGGATGGGAACAAGCTGTAGGGTGCACGGGAGCAGAATCAAGGGGTCCCTACCAGATCCTGGGAGAGAGGCAGTCAGGTGGGGCTTCCTGGAAGGGGTGACCTATTAAGATGAGAACCAGAAGAGGAACAGGGGTTAATGGGGAGGTGAGGAGATTGTTCTGGCAGAGGGAGCAGCCCCTGCAAAGGCCATACGTGAAAAAAAACGTGAAGTACCTTAACAAACGAGGAGCCGGCAAAGGGTTTTGAGGGGAGGGATGACTTCCAGAAACCTACCGTTTTGGGAAACCACCTGGCATCTGGGTGGCTAGTGAATTGGAGGGGGTCCTTAGAGTTTGTGGAAAGTACTGTCTCTTTAGCTTTGTGACACGATGCCTTTAACCCTTTAGATTTTGAATATAAATTGTGAAAAACCAAACACCAAAACACATTTCTGTCTGTGCAGCCATGAAAATGTGTTACTTGTTAAACAACAGAGTGCAAGGTTAGCATTTCACTTCTCTTAAAAGTGCAGTTATTCGGGAGTGATGACACTAGCAGGGGCAGACCCGGGTTTTGTGAGCCCCGAAGCTCCTACAATGTCGTGCCTGTGAAATCGTGCAGGCTGCTCCCAGAGCCTTGCAAGGCTCCATCCACGTGAGGGCCCATGGTTTCAGATTTATTAGCTCTGTGGTTAATTGGTTTCTGGGGAGCAGGGAAACAGTGGAGTCTGACTTTATCCCTCTGTGCCTTAGTTTCCATATTTCCAAAGCAAGAGCGATAATGACATCTGTTTCTCGGCTTTGTGGTGAGGATTGGCTAAAACAATTTATGTGGAAGCTCTAGCATGGTGCCCTGACTATGGGGTGGATGGGACAGATGATTAATAAACGCTCGTTCCTTTTCTTACTGAAATATACTGTGCATTTTCTTGCAGAGAAAGAAGTCCAAGTCCACTCATCAGAAGTAGGACTCATTACAAAAGTGATACCTATTTCTTGCCCCTGCATGTGAGAGTTGCTGCCTGTCCTTGCAGCTGCTCTGGGGACCTTTGGTACAGTCTCCTGCTCTTATTTAACGTTTGGTCACATTCCCAATCAAGAAAGCTCTGGCACTTTTCTTTAGGAATCCACTGATTCCTGTGACAGCCTTAGAAATAAAAAAGATGCACCAGCAAAGCTAGGGCATGTTTCAGTTTGCTGGGGAGGAAGTGCGAAGTAGTGGGGTAAGTAGAGTTATAGGCATCAAAGAGCACTGGGTTCAAATTCTGTTCCATTGCATTTAGACTGTGTTGGTCCTAGGAAATCACTCACCTTCTCTGGTCCCATATTCCTATCCCTGACAGTGGATAGTCTCCACAGTACCAGGTCACTTTGAGAATTCAGGGTATTGGTGGGCAAAGCGTCTCCCAGAGTATAGGTGATAAATGCTACCTGGTATTATTTTTCAAAATATTAATATCCACATACATACACTTTTAACGAATTATCTCTCTCATCTTCAGTACTTGAGGTTTAAATTCTAGAAACCAAATTTTTAACACTTCTGAAAATCTCCCTCACCCCAAATGTCAAAAAAGGCTATTTTGAGTTATGAGCTAAAGAAACCCAGGCAGCTTGTGGTGTCTTCAAAGGTGTGCTGACCTGGCCAGAAGATGGGTTTCATTCATTCTCTTCATGTCCTTGGTAACTTAATCCCCCTTTTTTTCCTGGATTGTCCCCGTGTGGGTGACGACTGCAAATCAACCAGGGGTGGAAGACTCAAAGAGTCAAGTCATGGAGAACAGCCCCAAAGGGAACCATATGGGAGATTTGCAAACCAGGCACCAAAATTAATACACTCTAACTTGTAATAACATTTGTGCAACAATAATATTCCTTTCCAGTTTAATATTCTATTCAGCCCCTTTAAGAGATTGCCCTGGTGCTTAATGAATGACCAATGCTTATTAGGTTAAGTTATATTTGAGCTGGCCTGTGCTGCTCTGGTTCAAGTAATTTAATGGGAATTATTTAATAGGTATTATTAGGATAATTAGAAAATGATCACAGTTAGGCAATAATATTGAGCTATAAAGGTTGTGAATAACCGAATTTAGAGACAGGCCTGAAAACATGAGTCGTCTGTGACGGTTATGCAAGTCTCCTCTAATAATTATGTGCGCCAGCCTGAAAGGGTCTTTTGTTCCCGGAGTTATTCATTAGGCCGGCATTGAATCAGAGGAACATGCGGGGGTGCAGGGCGGAGGGCACTGATGGCTGATGAGCAAAATGAGGCTTTGATGAGCTCCTAATTGTCGTGACAACAATTCCTGCTTTCTTTTTTTTTTTCCAACGGTCAGAAATAAGTTTCCCCACCCCCGGGAAGGGTTTCCCTCCCCATGTTGTCAAGGAAGGGGAAACCAAGAAAAACAAAAATCGAAGAATCCACCGCAGAAGACAAGTCATTATGTTCTGTAGAATGCATGTGTGTGTGTGTGTGTGTGTGTGTGTGTGCGCGCGTGCGCATTGCAGATGGACACCCTTGTCTGAGGGAACAGACTTCCCTGCTGGTCCTGGCTGCCTGGAGTAAAGGACCAGGACATGCCGAGTCCCGATTGCCCTGGGCCCCACCTTCTGTCAGGAAGCCAGCCGCAGCCCAGCCGGCCACTTAGATTTTTCTTAATCAGGGCCTGTTACCTACCGGTTTATTGATTGCCAGCGCAGTGGTCAGTGTTATGTGCTGGGGTTGTGGAATACCCCCACTTAGCAAGAGACCGCCATTCAAATTTAGATGGTCTGGATAACAGAATTTGTTCCTTCTTTCAATTCCTGGAGACAGATGGAATCTGATGAAAAATCAGATTTTTTGAAAGAGAAGATTTGACTTTGAAAGAGGATTTATCCCCAAGAGAAGTGTGTGGGAATTATTCCTCCCTTAGGAATTTACCAGCTTCTGGGAGCATTTACCAGCTGGTTGTCTGCATTGAGTTTCTTATCTTTATTATTATTATTATTACTATTATTATTATTGGAGCCGAATGGCTGGCTCCTCCATCATATAGAGGGGTTTGCAAAGAATATCAGGGTGTGTGGGGCTGCCAGCAGGTGGCAGCAGGAGCACACATTATGGTTAGAAATTGCAATGAAAACCTAGAGGGGAAGAGGGATGTACTTCTGTTTACACTCTGTGGTTTTTTATCTTGACTGCTGCTGAGGAACAGAAGGAATAATAATTTTCTGGGTAATGTAATGGTGCAGTGTCCTGAAAAGGACAGAGATATTAGAGTCAGGCGCTCCTGAGTCAAAATCCTAACACCCTTCATAGAGTGGCAAGGATTAACAAGCCTCCAAAATGATGGCTAAGCAAGAAAAGAATGTTAGTAGGTTTGCCACAACTCTACGATTCGGTTGAAGTAGGACACTCCTGAGTTTGAATCCCAAATGACCATTAGATAACAACAACCTTTTCGCCAAACTTTCTCATCTGTGAAATGGACTAATCATGCCATCCTTATAGGGATGATATGAAGAAGGGACTAAATGAAATACTGTTAGTAAAGCACCTTAAAAAACTGCCTGACATACAATTGGTATTCAAAAAAAATTAGTTCCTTCTTTTTTTCTCTTTTTGCTTAACCCCTCCACCTTTTACACCCAGCCCCCAAACTCCTCCCCTCTGACAGCTGTCAGTCTGCTCTCTGTATCTATGAGTCTGTTTCTATTTTTTGTTGGTTTATTTTGTTCATTAGATTCCACATATAAGTGAAATCATATGGTACTTGTCTTTCTCTGACTGGCTTATTCCACTTAGCATAATACTCTACAGGTCCATCCATGCTATTGCAAAGGTAAGATTTCCTTCTTTTTTTTTTTTACAGCCAAGTACTATTTCATTTATAAATGTACCACAGCTTTTTTATCTACTCATCTACTGATGAACACTTGGGCTGCTTCCAGATCTTGGTGATTACAAATAACGCTGCAATAAACATACCTCCTCTTTTCTTTCCTATTCCTGTCATTATAAAACACAGCTGGGTGGGCAACAGTTTTTCAGATTGAATTCAATTTGTTCATTGCTTCCCATTCATTTATAACTACACTTCCTAGAAGAGATTTAAACTAGTTTCTATACATATATAACACATGAATCTCACATGCCTGATGCATATTAGGATCTCAGTGTAGACTCATGCTGTTACCCCCACCTCCAAAATAGTTCAGTAACAGCAGATTAACAAAGAGAAGCAAACACTGGTTCTGCGGCATGCGTCCCTGACAGCATGCCATAACCTGGGGACCGATTTCAGGGAATGGACATCTTTTGGGTAACCTTCCACAAAGATTTGTTCCCTGCCTTTGCTAAAAGGCAGTGAGTCCAAGGCTTGTCAGCCATCACAGTGACTGGTGGCTGTGGCCTCAAAGGTCAGCAGAGGAGGGAAAAGGCTGAGGTCCTTCTGTGATCCCGAAGGAGTCTGATTGTATGAATACAGGGAGGCCGTAAAACTGGAAACTCAGGTAACATTATTTCACTACATAATACAATGGAATAGGGTCAGGAAAGAACTCCAGCCTCACAGAGAATGGCCAGGAATAGGGCAGTCTGCAAAGTCGATGGTGAAGCAAGCAAGGCATTGGGGTAGCTTTGCCACAACTCTGCAGGTGCTGAAGTGAATGCTGAGGTGCACTGCATCCCAGCGGGGAGCTCGTCACTCACAGCACAGCAAGCAGCAGGAGTGGCCGCATGCTATGCGTTGCCCTGTCCCCAAGCCCTGTGGCCTGACCTAACAGGCTGAGACAGTAGCTGTGCACACAGTGGGTTGTGCCACAACTGAGGAGTTCAGGGCAAAGAACTCAGCAGCTTTTCTAGCAAGCAGCAAACTCGCCAGTCCCCCTTTCCCAGGAAGAAAGAGTTTCACAGTAGTCCTGCTGCGGCATCCTGACTCACTTCTCAGAATTGCCTCCCCAACTAGTTGTAGGAATGGCTCAAGGTCAGAGGGTGGCTGTTAGGTTTTTCAGTTTGACACACTCAGCAAAGACCCAGGGACGCTCAACATCTATGGCAGACGGCCTCACTCAAATACCGATAACCTGTTTCCAGCCTCAGCAGTAACAGCGATGGGTCCAGTATAGGCAAGACTAAGATTCCCTCCTGGAAGAAGACTTGGGTTCTTTTCATTGCGTGGATTCCAGTGTCCTTGAGGCCTCAAGGGTTCTATGCCTTAGAGCATTGCTTTACACACAGAAAATTACCGTGAGAGCAGCAAGAAAGTACATTTTATCTTACAAGTTAGTCCACATTAATGTATAATAGAATAAATGTTTCAAGAAATAATATTGAATTTTGCTTCATATGAAAGACTGAAACTTCCTATTCTGTCCCATTTTTAGTGCTTGTTATAATCCATAAAATTAATCTTGTGACTCTCAGGGTTGAAAAACATCATAATGATTTTACCTGGAAAAATGTGTAAAACCAAATAACCAGAAGGCTGCCTGAGCCACAGACCCAGAATAAGGTTCCTAAGGAGTACAGGGTAGCACAATGGTGGACGAGACACTATAAAAGCCCATTCATTACAAGCATTCTTGTAAAAAACCTTTCTGTGCTCTCAAGTAAGTGAGATAAAGCTCTGAGGGTCAAGAAGAAGAAAGAAGGTGTGCTGAAACTTACATGTGCGAGGAAAGAAGCAAGCACAAAAGCAGAAATCCAGGACAGCCTTGGGGGTAAATATCAGTGCTTTTAGAGTCTAAGCCTTGGAACTAACAAAAAGTTAAGGAGCTGACCTTGAGATTCCCCTGTAAGCCAAGTGTCTAGCTCTCCCTAACCACTTACAGATCCTTTAAAGCAGAGGTGTCAAACTCATTTTCGCCAGGGGCCACATCAGCCTGGCAGTTGCCTTCAAAGGGCCGAATGTAATTTTAGGACTATATAAATGTAACTGCTCCTTAACAGTTAAGTGAGAGCTCAGCAGTGCCGCAGGGTAGAAACAAGGTGCCGGGTGGGATAAAACAAGGTGGAGGGCCAGATTTGGCCTGCGGGCCTTGTGTTTGCCACCTGTGCTCTAAAGAAACCATGCCTCAGTTTAGACTTTCGGGATCCTGACAGATTAAGTTCAGTAAACTATGAGTTTTTAATAATAATTATTTTTAAAATCACCCCAAACACAGGGGAGTCAGTCACTAAGAATGAGGGTCAGCAAAAACAACACATTTAAATGACCAAGGACTTCAACTCCATTAATTAGTAAGTACATAAAATACTATGTCCATGTCTATGTGTGAAATATTTAAAGAAATAGAAAATTGCATATAAAAATGAGCAAGCAGAAAAACACTGTAAAAGTGAACAGGCAACAAACACCACCTTAAACTTAACCAGCTTTAACCATAATCAAACTTAACATCATGAGCTTCCTGCTGTGATATATAAGAAAGATATGTTGTCACTAAAATAGATGTACGTTGGGCCCTGGCTGGTGTGGCTCAGTTGGTTGGGGATCGTCCTATAAACCAAAAGGTGACAGGACTGATTCCCACTCAGAGCACATACCTTGGTAACGCGTTTGGTCCCCAGTCGGTGCACGTGCAAGAGGCAACTGATTGATGTTTCTCTCTTTTCCCTCCCTTTCCCACTCTCTGTAATGAATTTTTTAAAAAGAAACTATTTTTTAAATAAAAAATAAAATAGATGTAAGTTGGAAGTTGAATGATTGGAAGTAGTGCTCCAGGGTCCTTATATTATTTAAAAGTAGGCTAAGGTGTTGATTTAGTTTAGACTTTGCCAAGGTATTAAAAATGCCTATTTAAATTTTAAATGTAGTCACCAAAAGAATAGAAATAAAATGTATAAATTCCAAATCAGTTTGGGGAAACAGAGGGAGAAGAAATAAGAAAAAAAAATCAACCAAACAAAAATTCTAACTCAATTCTAAGTAACAATAAAAAAGCATAAAAAAAGATGAAAAGATAGCATAAAGAAAGATGGAAGAAACCAGCCCAAATATCTCAGTACTAGCAATGACAGTTCATGACCAAAACGACACCCAGTTATATGCTGTTTAGCAGACACATGTAAAACACAGGAAGTTTTAAAGGAAAAGGATGGCAAAATACATACTAACTTAATAAAGCTGGAATAATTATATTAAAAGCAGTAAAACAGCCTTTACTGCCACAGCCATGGATAGGAATAAATAGAATCATCACATTATTTTAAAATGATCAACTCCCTGAGAAGTATGATGGTTTTAGATGTGTATGTATTGACTATAAAAGGCTCAAAATATATAAAACCAAAAAATGATGAAACCACAGGGAAAAATTTCTATTGTCATCACAGGAGAACTTAGTAAGTCTCTCAGGTGATGATGGCCAAGAGACAGAACATGAGTATGAATCTGAACAATGCAACTCATAACCTTACTTTAATGGACACTTAAAAAACCCTGCACCTTCAAATTAGGGATGTATATTCCTCTCAGTTTCACATGGTGATTCACAAAAATGGACCATAAGTTCACAAAGTAACTCTCAGGGGATCTATAGTATATAGACTCCATTCTATATTGCCATGTAATTAACTTAGAAAACAACAAACAAAAGATATTTCTTAAAACCATGTGTATAGAAAGTAAAAATATGTTTCTCGTGAATCAAAAAAGTACATATTTAAAAAATACTTGGAAATTTAAATATACTAAAGAAGAAAAGGAAAACAGTAGATCAAACTCATGGGAGGCACTGAATGTGGTTCTTAGAAGTATTGCCTTCAATAATTTTATTAGAAAAGAAAGGTTGAAAATTAATGAGCTAAAATTAATGTCTAAACTTAATTTAGAAAGAGGGAAACAAAATAAGCTTATAAAGAAAGAAAATAATATACAAGCAGAAGTAAATGATATAGAGAATAAAGATAAAATAGGATCAAACAAGTTGAATATTGGTCCTTTAAAAAGACTAATAAAAGACTAGAGACAATCTCTTCATCTGATTTTAAAAAATAAGATAGAAGACATAAATAACTACATTAGCAATGAAAGGGGCATACATAACCAGAAATAGCAAAGATTCAAAAAGATATAAAATATAATGAACATGTAATTTAATTAATTACAATCAAAAGTTGGCAATCTAAGGATGATTTAACAATCACCATATTAACAAAATAAAGAGGAAAACCATATGGTTTTTTTAATAGAAAAAGAGAATACCTTTTTTTAAATATATTTTATTGATTATGCTGTTACAGTTGTCCCATTACCCCCTTCATTCCCCTCCAGCCGGCATACCCTCTCCCACCCACATTCCCCCGCTCTAGTTCATGTCCATGTGTCATAAGTTCTTTAGCTTCTACATTTCCCATACTATTCTTGCCCTCCCACTGTCTATTTTCTACCTACCATCTATGCTACTTATTCTCTGTATCTTTTCCCCCCTCTCTCCTCCTCCCGCTCCCCTGTTGATAACCCTCCATGTGATCTCCATTTCTGTGGTTCTGTTCCTGTTCTAGTTGTTTGCTTAGTTTCTTTTTGTTTTTGTTTTAGGTGTGGTTAGTAATTGTGAGTCTGCTGTCATTTTACTATACATGTTTTTTATCTCCTTTTTCTTAGATAAGTCCCTTTAACATTTCATACAACAAGGGCTTGGTGATGATGAACTCCTTTAACTTGACCTTATCTGAGAAGCACTT
>CM052543.1:33146604-33291421 GCA_028533065.1 Trachops cirrhosus | reverse complement strand
AATCCCAGATGAAAGTCTGGCTAGAGCCTGTGAGTATAATGTAGCAAAGAGGCTGAATCTGACAAACAACAAAAAAATACTCTAAAGATGGCAAAATAGAGCTGTTTCTTCTGGATGGGGACCAGGGGAAGGGTGGGCTGGGGCTGAGGCAGATGGTGTCATGTTACATGAGGGGGAGCCACAGGATTCTCAGCTCTCAGCTTTTCTGTTTTCTTCATGAGGCAAATGGTCCTCAACTAGAAATGTTAAACAACTATCTAGAAGAAGAAATTGAATCTGGATAGGTGAGAAAAACAGGAGAGCAATGAATTCAGGTTTCTTAGCTCCAGTGAAAGATGATACATACATAGAGTCTTGGATGTGACTAGTCAATCAGAACTTGTTGAACAAGCCACATTAACCCTCTGGTGTTGGCTGGGGGAGGTGAGTGGAAACGTGCAGGTGTAACCTCAGCCTTTGAAAACTCATGAAGAAGTCCAGAGCCAAAAGACTAGAGATGAGTGTATTTCCTACTTTTTGCATGGGAAGGAAACATAAATTCTGAGCCCTTGTCAAAATTCCAGATAGGATTATTTTTAAAAATTGTACATATTTAGAAAGACATTTAACAATCACTAAGGAACCGCTGGTGTTTACTGAGAAGCTGTGAAGAACAAATGTCATGTCCTTTTCTGAGTGCAGTTGCAAGGTTTGTAGTGCCAGTGGATGTGGCAGATTTCATGAGGTTATTTTGTTGCCAAAGTTTCCTGTGACAGCCTAACAGACAAGGTATGGAAATGCGGGCTGGAGCACACCCATCTATAGAACCATTTCACTGAGAAGCTGAGAAAGGTCCCTCAGTGGTTCGGATGGCTCTGTCCTCCGTCCAGTCCCATCTGACATTTTGCTTTCAATACCACATAAAGGTACAGGATGGCCATTTATCAATTCCACAGAAATCCCAAATCTGGGAAAATGTGTCAGATGGATAAAATGGCCAAAAGATTTCACCTGATGGAACAAAAGAAACAAGCTATTTAACAAGATATGTAGAAAGTCTTGAATTAGGTGAAGCAAAAGATCAGTTGCATAAACAGAACATAGAGTCATTTGTCAGACTTCACCACCACTGGGGTGAAAAGACCCCATTCATTGGCAAGTTAGTTAGAATCCAGTGAAGACAAGGCTGTGGAAAAGACTTCTGCAATCCCAGGGCACTGGGTGGAGGCACAAGAGGATCTCTCCACTCTGGGCAATTGATATTTTGCTTCTTCATTTTCCTTAAGATGTCTCCCGGAAAGTTGCAGGGCAAGCAGACCTGGGCAGCCCTTTTATGACAAAATAATAAATAACCTAGAGGTGCTGACTCTGAAAAAAAAACCACTTCTGTGGATCGTGAGACTTGTCTTCAAATGTCCAAATGTCTTTCATGTAAAATAGATAGTACGTATTTCCTGTGTTCCTCTAGAGGGCAAAACTGGACTCAGCGTCTAGCAGCTGACCCATCAAATTCCAACAGAAAGAAGTTTTCAATACTTAAGAGTACAGTGCCCAGCAGTGAGCTTCTTAGACAGCCAGGAATCCCACCCTCAGTGGGAGGAGTGGGAGGCTGCAGGCTAGGGAGATGCAGGGAATTCTTGCATGTCTCCATGGGGAACAGATTACTCCTAGGGCTCCTCCATGACACATATCATATTATTTGAATTGTGACCATTACCCTTTATTAAGCTTATACCAGGTACCAGAGCTGTATTAAGTTCTTTGTGGGGAGAGTCCCACTGCATCTTCATACCAGAAGGGGAGACTGAGGTTCGAGGAGGCTATGCTAAGTGCTCAAGCCCACACAGTGGTAGGTGGAAGAATGGAAGTTTGATCCCAGATCTCAGTTCAAAATATATGCTCTTAACTTCTATGTTATATATGATTCCTAGTCTATATACTTCATTCCTCCGCTCATCAGCTAACGTCCTGGAATGCCTTGTTCTTGGCCTCCTTCTCTCCCTGGAAAACTCTTATTCATCCGCTTAGACAGAGCTCACCTGCTGTCTCCTCTCTGGGGCTGTTCCCCACTCCCTCCAACACCAGATCAGTTGCTTCTCTTCTGTGTTGCATAGCAAGGGGCGCATCATATTCTATTTGGCCGCGTAGTGATGGTTTCACCCACTGGACTGCAAGCTCCCAATTTCCCGAAGAGCTGGAATCAATGCTTATTCATCCTTGTCCCCCAGCACCACAAACAATGCTTAGGAGATGTTGGTACTCAACATGTTTATAAGTTTGTTCACGCATTCATTCATTTATTAAGTCAGTCAAGAAACTTAAGAAAGAATAACATCTTATTTCCCTCTCCTCTCTCCCCCTCTGATCTTTGCTGTGTAGAACTTCACGTATCATTCTCCTATCCAGCCACCTTTAGTGTCCCTTATTCAATAGAACAGAGTACATGAGCCTCTGCGTGATGTCCAGGGGCCTCTATGATGAGCTCATCACACACTCCCCAGGCGTATCATCCACCCCTCCATGCCTCCTCAGCCCTTCCCATTCCCTGTCCCCACCACCTTCTCCCATCCCCTCATCTCTGCTCACATTGTTCCCTCTTCTTATAAAAGTCCTCTCCCATCCTCATTATTTCCTATCAAAGTGTTATCCATTTTTCAACCTCCCAGTTCAAACACTGCCTTCTTGGGAAGCCCATCCTCATGCCCTGACCTGGAAAACCTGCCTTCTGTTTATTCCCAGAGTCCTCTCTTGCTGCTTTGTTGTGGAGACAGTTTCTGATGTTCTATTTTATTCCAGCTCTTTGTACCCATCTGATCCAAAAGATTATTGAACAGTAAATACACTTTTTAGCTGGTACTATGCCTTATTATCTCCAAATTTCTTGTGATATGTAGCATTATATATCACTGTAGCCCAAGTACCTAAGGCAGTTCCCAACACCTATTTCATAAATAGGGATTGTTGAATGAATGAATTAATTAATTCACCAGAAGTTAAGATTGCATTGTAGCACCAGTTTGCACATTAACTAAGTATATAATTTGGAGGTATTGCATATAAATCTCCCTGAATCCCATTTTCCCTATCAATAAAAAGGTAGTCAAAGAGACAGGGAGAAAAGGGAGCTCATTTTTATGGATGACTTGCTATGTTATCTGCAAGGCAATGTGCTGGAGGCATTACTTACCTTACATGCCTGTGAGGAGGCGAGAGGGAGGGACAAAGAGGAGGGAGTGCTACACATGCAGCAGAAGGCACGGGTTTGGGACAGGGCTCACTTGAGTTCAAGCTCTGCCTCTGCCACTTACTTAATCTCTTAAACCTCTATTTCTTCAGCTGGCAAGTGGTGATAATAAGGGTGGTACTTTCTACTGGTGAGTTTGTTGTGAGGATTAAATGAGATGTTGCCTATAATGCACATAGACTGGCACAAAGGAGTTGCATAATAAACAGTAGCTCATTATTATTATTCTTTTTTTTCTTTTTCTTTAAAGAGGGAGAGAAACATCACTGCGTGGCTGCCTCTCACGTGCCCCCCACCAGGGACCTGGCCTGCAACCCAGGCATGTGCCCTGACTGGGAATCGAACTAGTAACCCTTTACTTCGCAGTCCGGCACTCAATCCACTGAGCCACACCAACCAGGGCTCATTATTATTATTATATTACCTGTATATCTTATTGTTCGGTTTAACCAGTGAAGAAGCAGAGACTCCAAAAGTCTTGACAAAGGCACACATATTTTGTCTGCACTGTTTTGTGCTCTGCCTACTGGACCGTCCAGTATGAATCCTTCTAGAATGCCTATGAGCTTTGCAACACAGCCTGTGTTCTCATCTCAGGGCGAAATTCTAGAAAGCCATCTCCATGTTGCTGCTTCTCAAATATGCCCAGATTTTAACATTTTGGTATCCAGACATTTAGCATCTAATACTGACCATCTAAAAGCAGTGTCTATTTTCTCATGGTTATTCTTCTGTTTAAAAAAGATCATAATCTAAGTTGTAAGAATATATGGACATAACTTTCTTCTTATGAGTCTGAAAGCTAGTAACCACCCCACTCCCATCATTTGCCTTTTCGTTTGCAAAAAATCTAAGTGAAAATCACCATTCCTTTATGACCAAACGAGCTTCTCTGCCCCATGCAGGAAGCCACACCCTACCTGGGCACTCAGTGGGCATTTGATTCTCGAGGAGAAAAAGGAAGAGAAGGCAGTAGTAACTGGCAGGGTTATTAGGGCTTTCTTGAGTGAAGGATGTGATGTACAAACATATAGAAGTTTTACTGAGAACATACAAATAGACGGGAGAAGGGTCACTTGCGGCAGGACATTATCAAGGGTATATGACCTTGGAACTGAAGTATTCACGCCCTAAACGTCCAAAAGGACCTCCTTTACAGCATGCACAGGTGGGTTTTATTTGCCTAGTCCCTGACCTTGAGGCATCAACAGGCCATCAGGGAGCTGCTGCCTGCTGAGCCCTTTTTGCTACAAACATGGTCTGTTAAAGTAGCTCCAAAGCAGTTTGATCATGTGGAGAGAAACGCCAATCTAACCCATTTGTCATTGATTTCTTAAGCAGATTCAGGCACACAGGATGAAGCACAGCTTTTGCAGGAATGGTTTAAGCTGGTTCTGGAGAAGAATAAATTAATGCGATATGAGTCGGAGCTACTGATCATGTAAGTAAGGCAACACCGATAACAGTGAGCCCTAAACGCAAAGCAGGGCGGGAGTGGGGTGGCTCACCCTTCTAGGTTGCAGTCCCAGGATTTTTTCGTCTTGTGCATACAGAATAGTGATTGAGGCAAATTGATATTTGATGTCTTGCATATCATGCTGGCATTAGTGCAGAGAGTCTTCAGTTGTCTATTCTCTCTGTGAAGTCCTATAGCTAAAATAAATTCCAGGTAATGGGTCTGGAGCTGGAGGGCATTTGGAAAAAGTAGTTTCAATCCATGCCTGTCGCCTAGACCAAGGGACCCACCTGCAATCACACAGCTGCAGTGGGGAAGCATGTCTGGCCCCTGAACGTGAATCACAGGAAAAGCTGGGTGAGAGCTGCCTGGGCACTTCCTTGTGGCATTAACGGACTGAAGGACTGAGAACTGTCTGGCTCTCCTCTCCAAGTGGGGCGTTGCAGCCTGGTTTGGAGATCAGAAAGTAGACATGGAGCTCAACACACTCTGATCAAGTCTAAGGTTACTAATACCTGTCATCATTCTGGAGAGAAAGAAATATTTAATATAAAGCAATTAAATGCCACAAGTTGTACTGGGTGCTTTCACTTATGCTGTTTCATTTTATTTCACCCCAATCCTGAGAGGTAATTTTGTGGGGGGCTGGGAGAGGTAGGTCTGTGAAGAGGTCTAATGAATTCTATTCCTCTCCCCTGGCTGGGTGCTCAACCAGGTGAGAAATAAGACCAAGCCAAGAGATGAAACATGTAAAGATGACCTTTATTACTGATAATGGCTTTTCTAAATGTGAGAGCCCAGGTGAGCTTGTCATCCTTGTCGGAGTAACAAGTTACCACAAACTGCATGCCTTACAACAACGGAAATTTATTTTCTCACTGTTCTAGAAGAGGGAAGTCTGAATCAAAATGTTAGGGGGGCCATGCTCCCTCAGCACTTCCAGGCCCTGCTGGCTCCAGGCATCCCTTGGCTTGTGGCTGCATCACTCCATCTCCGCCTCTGTCTTCACATGGCATCTGTGTGTATGTGTCTTCTCCTCTTTTGTCTTTTGTAAGGATGCTTGTCATTGGACTTAGAGTTCTTGGGATAATCCAGAATGCTCTTACCTCAAGGTCCTTAATTTAATTATATACTACATCTGCAAGGACCTTTTTTCAAATAAGTTCACATTTACAGGTTCCAGAGGTTGGGACGTGGACTTTTCTTTCGGGGTCACTATTCAACCCACAATGCTAACCAAACTCCAGAATTAGACATACTTATCACAAAATGTAATGGACCACTTACTTCTTGAGGGCAAAGCTTTTACACTAGACCAGTGGGTCTCAACTGGGAATGATCTTGCCTCCCTGGGGAATATTTGGCCATGTCCAGAGGCATTTTTGGTGGTCACAACTAAGAGGATCTACTGGTATTTAGTAAGTAGAGGCCATCAGTGCTATTAAACATTCTACAATGCACAGAACACCCCTCTCACCAGCAACTAAGAATTATCCAGCCTAAAATGTCAATAGTGTGAAGATTGAGGAACCTTGCCCTAGACCTATGGCAAGGCTCAGAGTGATCAAGAACATGTTTGCTGCAGGCAGGCTGATCCCAGGAGAGAAAGGGTGCAAGCTGAGTTTACTTAGACTAGTCTTTCCAAATTTACCCTCCTTGGGGAGAGGGTGAGTAAGACAGGGGACTGGGGTGGAGGCCAGGAGTTATACTCATTGAACTCCACTAACATGGAAGAAAATTCTAGGAATGGGGAAGATGGGGTTATTTGTAGATGTTGTTTTTCCTGTCACTATTTTTTAAGTTGATGCACATACTGAGGCTCACATACTAAGTAATTTGTTTGTGGTGACCTGACTGCGAAGTCCTTTTTATATAACCATATCATCTGCCTGGGTGTCAGGTCTGAATTATAAAGTTCATTCAACAAAAATGTATGAAGCATATTATATTCTAGGTGCCAGAAACTGTGCTGGGTACTGTGGAAATGAAGATGAAAGAGGCCACAGTCCCTATCTTCTAGGTTCTCATGGTTTCATGGGAGGCAGACCTGCAAACACATAGCACAATAGTGATAAGAAAACACGACAAGGGCTCCATGGAGGTTTGTGCAAGGAGCAGGCTGCATAGGGTCAACCTGGGAGAGTCACAGGGGCACTGGCTGCTGCCGCTGCCGCTGCTGCTCAGTGACTAGGGCTTCCCGTTAGCACACTGCAGGGGGAGCTTTCTCTTCCCAAAGTGGCCAAAGAGAAGAACTTGGGCACGTGAGCTTGACAAAGGCAGGCAGCTTTGTTAAAGGACAGGTTTTAGTTTGGAGATAGACCTGGAGAAACAAGAGAAATGTCCGTCTGGGTTCTTCGGGAAGCAGATGCCAAGACAGGGTTGAAGTACAAGAGAGGTGTTGGAAAAATGCCTGTGAAGGATGAGGGAGAGACAGCAGGAGTAAGAGGGAAGTCTTTGTGCCCCACTGCAGTCCTGAGACCTGTGAAAGGAGCGGGGAAAGGACCGAGAACTGGGCAGGAGGAGCCTGAGCAGCAGAGCGCTGAGAAAGCATCAGCGAGGCCAGGGGGCACACCAGAGCGAAGACTGCCCATCAGAGGAGTCTAAAGTTGGGCGGAATGGCCCAGCTCTGGTGTTGCCATTGTCTGGGGCCTGTGGGGGGACTGTGTGGCCTCAGCATGATATTGAATGGCTCCTGCAGCAGCAGTCAGCTCATTACACTCCTCCCAGAAAATTCTCTCTTAAGGGCAGATCTGAGAGGTTCGACTCTATTGGCTACCACATTGGGCCAACAGAAGTTCAGTGTCAATAACAAAAGGTAGAACATTAAACATGTCAGGGACCTTTGCCCAAGGAGTAGAAGTAGTAAAAATAATGAAAGCAACAATAGGGTTTAGCGAAGTGACCCTGACTCTATAGCAGATATGCATGTAAGCTGCAGTGGGCAGGGGGCACCACGTCGAACCCAGGGGCACAGTCTCAGTCTCACCTCTTCAACGTCTCTGTAGCACTGAACACCCCTCACCTCTCTCTTGCCTCTCAAAACGTCGCTCTTGGGCTCTGTGACACTGCATTTCTTGTTTTATCCTTCCAACGTCTTACATGTCTCTTCCCTGGCTCTACCTCTTTTGTTTGGCTTCTAAATGTAGGCATTACAAAACTTTTGTCTTCAAAACTTTCTGGAGTCTCCCTTTTAGGGGTATCATGACTTCTACCACCACCTCTGACCCTTGCCACCTCTGTTTGTGGTCCTCACTTCTCCCAAGAACTCCAGAATTGCATTCCCAAAGGTTTCGGGAAGCTCCACGTGGCCTAGCACGTGGGGAGCTTACACACACTCTGTGATATACATGAGATATTCCCAGGCACTCAAAGGTCAAGTTCCAAACTGCCCTTCACCAAGGACTAACTTCATTTCTTTCTCTGCTGTTCTTCTCAGTGAAGACACTGAATCCCCAGCGATCTAGCTTGACTTGTACAAAGCATCCCTGACTCTTCTCTCCCCAGCTCCTACAACCAGATAGTTGTCTGAACTTTATTGCCTCCATCTGGGCAAAACATCTCACTTCTGTTCCTGCTTTCTCGTTTTCTTGTCCACCACAATCAGAGATTTGGGAGTGGTCCAAGGGGATACTTGAAGTCATGTGCCCCCCAAATAGAGAAGAGTTTCAGCCTGTCGTTGCTTCCCCATCCCCTGGACTATACTAGCCATTTCTTTATGGTCCTTCAGTAAAAGGTTAGCATGAATAACCTTCCGAAAACCTGCTGGGGGCACATCTCAACCTTCAGCTGCTTCCCATCATCTCCTGAGTTCAGAGTATCTCAGCAATCCTTCTTGGCACCTTCGATGACCCCTGCAGCAGCAAAATTTTCAGTTTAGAGATATTCCAGTTTTAATAAGGAAAAAAGAATGTAGTAGCTTCTGTCAATGGGCTTATTTGTCAACGTGTCTACACAGATCTCTACTTTTTAAGATTTGAATGCTTTCTCATCCCTAGGGCTCAAGAACTAGAATTAGAAGATCACCAAAGCAGACTGCAGCAGAAATTAAGAGAGAAGATGCTCAAGGAGGGTGAGTATGGTGATACATTTTGGGTCCTTGTTAAAGATGTTTTCCCCCAGAAAGACACCTGAGCAGGGCATGCTGCAAATCACACAGCAGCATGCCCCTGCTGCCTGGGAGTCAGAGGGGAGCACAAAGCTCGCCTTCCCTCCGCCCACCACCACCAGCACAGCAAATCCCTATTTAGCTTCATTCACGTGAGCTATGAGAGCAGCACTTTGCTCCATCCCAAGTGTGAACAGAACACAAAGGCATTTATCCACACATTCATTCACTTATCCATTCACTCCTTTAACACGTATTTGTGGAGAATCTAGTGTGTTCCTGACATATGGAGAAGATCCATTGTGCCCTGTGGTCTCACTGCGGGGACCAGCACCCAGTGTAGTAATCATGATGCAGTGAGATGAGGGCTGTGACACAGGTGCTTGGGTACTACAGAGGAGGTGATAAAGGAAACATTCTTCCCAGCATGGGCTGGGCCCAGGTGTTGTATGTGAGAAAAGTTTTTTCACCATGAAGGACAGAGAATTGAAATAAACCCAACTGACACGCTATATTGACTTATACATTGATTGGCTCCAGCCAGCTGGGCAGTCACTCCGTTCTGCACCTGTGTGTTCATGGGGGCAGATCTGTGCATGGCTTTCTTACATTAAGACCTAGGTCTAGTCCTGGCTGGTGTGTCTTAGTTGGTTGGAGTGTTGTCATATACACCAAAAGGTAGGTGTTCAATTCTCGGCCAGGGCACATACCTAGGTTGTGGGTTCAATTTCCGGTTGGGGCAGGTATGGGAGACAACCAACTGATGTTTCTCTCTCACATCGATGTTTCTTGCTCTCTCCCCTTCCTCTCTCCTTAAGAATCAATAAACACATTTCTAAAAATTAAAAAAAAGACCTAGACCTAAAAACACAAATCAAATAATTTCTTTATACCTCATGGACAGAACATTGTACCCACCTATGGTGTTGCCTGGTACAGGGCAAGCAGTTAGTAACTATTAGATATCATCACTGTGAATATTTTCATTTAGGTATTTCACCCCCATTTTATAGATTAGAAAACTGAGTCTGAGAACTTAACAAGTATGCTCGAGGTAAATCATAGGGCTAAGATTAAAGAATTACCAGAAATTCAGGTTCTCCTGTTAGTAATAATCTGTAGACTGTTTCTTTATAGCAACAAAGTTCTATTTCTAACGAAATCATAAAGAGCTGTACTATACAGTTGGAAAGGGTTCAACAAACTGAAATTAAGACAGGAATTTAATTTTTTTCTGTATTGATTATCAAATAAGGAGTACCAGAACTGGAATACACCTAAATTAACAAACCATAGTAGAGAACTAATGTCTGATTTATACATCTGATAACAATTTTAATTTCCTCCATTTCAGGGTGCAAAAATAAATACCACCAAAGACTTTATTAGCCAACGTTCAATTCTTTTTTAAAAAAATTGTTACTAAGGAGTGATGGTCATACATTTTCTCCTCTCAGGTGTACAAAAAGAATATGTAGCTTCTTCATTCTGTCTGTAACTAAGCTCATCTTCCACAGGAGCTTCATCCCCCTAATTAACAAGAAAAAAAAAGAACTTTATATATCCTTCTCTGGTAAACTTAGTCTGATGCAATATTTTAAACAGTCCCTATAGGAAATGCTCAGTCTCTTTGGAATGAAAATGTTCAATCTTGCAGATGGCCACTCCTTCCTTCTGCTTTTCTCCCTAAGGTAACTGCCCGGTAATGGGGAGAGACGTGTTTATATGACTTTCTGGCATTGGGAATCTGTGTGGGTTATGCTGAGTCATCAAGTCCCCTCACAGCTATCTCCTGTCATCTCCCCACCCTACCCCACCCCCACCTCTTCTGGCATTTGCAGCTAAAGTGTGTGGCTGGTGTAACCCACAGCCTGCCATTCTCTCAGTGTGTTTGGAGCCTGGCGGTGTTCCCTGGCTCACTGGCCTCTCCTCACCATGTCCTCCAGTTACCTTGGCCAGACAGTTCCCTGTCCAGTCTCAGCTGTGGGGCCACTTCACTCCTCATCCACAGGGAGCCCCAAGAGGCCCACTGGCCAGCTTCCTTTGGCTGCTCTGGGGAAAGTGAACCCTTGTAGCCTCCGCCCATGCCACACACAGCTGATCAAGATCTGGGGAGTCACACTCATGCCCTACTTGTCTGCCTAACCACCAAGTACTGCCCCCTGGTAACCATCAACTCCTGCCCCTTCCAACTCTCTTCCCGGAGTTCCAAACAAGAGGCAAGGCAAGAATCCTTGGACATTCTTAGCAAATAATAAGACATTTCCTGCCCCCTTGGGGGCTTCTAAGGACCATAATGGAGAGGCTGGAACACAGAGAGAGCTCTCGTGGGCTGCAAAGTGAATGGTGCTTCTTTATTTCTCTGTTGTCATACGTGCCTTCATGCTGACCCTGCCTCAGAACCAAGCCTGATGTGAGAGACAGTGGCCCCTTCTCCACTTTGGGGTGGGCTCTCTGACTAGTCCCACTGTGTTTAATGGAAGGGGCTAAAGGAATTTGTGAAGTTCTGTCCCAAGGCAATAATCTGACCGACAAGACTTAAATTTGGCCTTAAAATCCTATTTTGAATGTCAGAAAGTCATTACTGCAGTACCTGTTTCTTACTCTTCCCTTGCTTTTGTAACAGTCTCATCTCCCCCAGGCAATCAGCTGTCTCTGGCTATTTCATAAGGTCACATACTCCAAAAGGCTAAAGGGAAAAGCAGTCATAGTTTGGAAACATCCTCCTACTGTCCAGCTGTAGCCTCACTTTGCTTGTGCCCCAAAGGTCTACAATTTGTCATTAACTACAAATTGAAAAAGGATTCTGATCATTGAAATACTGGCCACTGGTGCACAGTTTACTTAGAAACTCTTCTTGCTATAGCTCAAACATGTTTAGAGAAAACAGCCTTTCTGTTGTTTGTGGGATTTTCTTTTCTTTTCTTTTCTATTTTTTTTTCAGAAGAGGAGAGGTTGGAGACCTTGGTAGGGCTTGGCTGGTATTAACTTCTTTTTCTTACAAAGGGGTTTTCTCCTGTCACTTTATATATATTCTCAAGATGGAAAGTGAGCTGACTGCAGCACAAAACATTCACCGTTCTAATCTGTGGCTTTGAGAGTAGTTCCCTGGTGTTCAATTCATTTCCTTGTTTTCTCCATGGAAATTAAAGGGCAGAACAAGTCCAGAACAATCAAGAATGCATAGGCCAATAGCCCTCCTGGGGCCAAATCTTACCTGAGGTCCAATGTTTTCTTTTTCTCTCTTTAGAGAGCCAGAAAGATGAGAACGATCTAAATGAGGAGCGAGAAATATTCACCGAGATGATGCAAGTGATTGAGCAGAGGGACAAACTCGTGGAGTCCTTAGAGGAACAACGCATAAAAGAGAAGGCTGAAGACCAGCACTTTGAAAGCATCATATTCTCCAGGGGCTGTCAGCTGAGCAGGACGTGAGCAGGGGCCCTGTCCCTTGAAGCCAGCCAAGGACCGGATCCAGGCACCACACCCACCACACACACTCCTGTTTCCTTTTGCAGGATTTGTCATCCCTGCAACTTAAGTTATACCATACTGCAATATGTTTTAAAAAATTGAAATTCTCTTATATGTGCTACAGCTGCCCCAGATCCTTTCAGAGATCATAATGAAGAAAATACAAAGACACTTTTGAAACTGGCAGTCAACTTCAGCAGGTCTCTCTGATTGGAGTTGACCTTGGCAGATGACCAGCATTACTTTCCCTAGAAATTGACACAGAGATTGACTTTCCTCCTGCTTTTTATCATTTCTCAGCCCAATTCATTGAGTTACACATCATAAGATTTTTAAGAAGCTTCCTTTTCATTAATATATCCATATTTGCCCTTTTTATTATTTTTTTTTGCACGGATGACTGGTTTCCAAATGTCAGAAGGAAGCAGCAGCAGTTTAAAGATTAGGTTAATACTTAAATTGTGTTTCCAGAGAAAGAGGAGAAACCTTGAGATTACTGATTACACAGAGCAAATAACTCACATAGCAGGTGTTAATTCAATCCAGGGTGAATTTAATTTACCAGGTGTATTTATAAGCCTTAATATAATATACATAAGCAATGAGAGTTTAATAGAACATTTGAGCCTTAATTTTATTAAAAAAGAAAGAAAGAAAGGAAATAAAACTTTAACTTTATACCAGCAGGATCATTAGTTTTCACCAAATACTGTTGGCTTAGAAAAGCTTTATATTCTCAGAGTACTGTCCTTGTGGCCCCTGGAACATACTGGAAAGCGTTTTTTAGAAAATGAATAATTTTTAAACAACCGTTGGAAATGGCAAACAGAAACTCTTCCATTTGTCAATAAAATATGGGTGAGGTTGGTGCTGCTATAGACATGAACGCATTAGTGATGCCAGGTAAGCAATATGTCCCGGCGGTGGTGGTCTTAGGCCCAGCACAGAGGTGACCGTGAGACTGCAGGGATTGCCCAGGAACCCCACGGGACAAGGACAAAACCACTTCTGACTTCAGGTGAAGCTGAGTGCAGTGACCCCATTTACCAAATCTGAAACTGGGTCATGGATCTTTCTCAATGACATTTTCAACGTACAGGAAAGCTGGGAGATGGATTTTATGCACTGATATGGAATTCCTGGGATGTTTTGATAGTTCACATTGCAACCAAGGAAAAGATTTCCAGTGGGGAATCTGTGGTCATAAAGTATTTGATTGTTTTCCCTTTATGGGATTCTTTGAAGATTCTGGCTGTTGTTGGTGAGAGACAGACCAAAGAACCCTTTGCTGTTGTATGTTTGGCCTCTCTCATTTCTCCAAGTGTTTAAATGTGTCATTGGATGTACGGTGCTTTGCGAAAGTTGGTTCTGACTGAAGACCTAACTTCCCTCAGTGTAAGTGACCCATGAACCACTTCTGTCCGAGGTGTTGTCCGCGTTCCCCAGTGTGGCCCGCCAACAAGCCAGAAATCAGACGTGTAACTGGATCTCCTGCGTCAGCCAATGTTCTGGGTTATATTAAATGTGATCTTTCCATGGCGTAGCAAGTTCCTAAGGTTGTAGGGTTTTTTCCTTTTCTTTGTTCCTTCCTTCCTTCCTTCCTTCCTTCCTTCCTTCCTTCCTTCCTTCCTTCCTTCCTTCCTTCCCTTCTTTCTTTCTTTTCCCTTCCTTCCTTCCTTCTTTTTTTTTTTTAAGAATCAAGTCATTTAGTGCCTGAATTCTATTATTAGGAAATATGTATTGGCATCTATCTATCTATCTACCTACCTACCTACCTACCTATCTATCAAAACTATGTCACTTATGACTATTTATCTATTCTTATTTATTTGGTGGAAATCACTAACAAGGTTTCCTCATAATTCTGGTTTCCGTGTGTTATAATTTGGAGAAGACTTATTATCACTAAGATGTTGGTATATAAGCTATTTAACATACAAATAACTCAGAGGTTGATAGCAGTGAGTTGTATAGTATTAAATATTTATGGAGACAGACTAATATTTTCAGCCATCAAGCATTTGAAGGTGAGACTATGGATGTGCAGGAATATGAACTCATTTTAAGAAAAGGATATATAACTTCAGTTTCCATTGTAGAATATGTAGAAATATTTAAGCCTGGTCTTTTCGGTCAGTCACATAAAAGTGCTTTATTGGATGCTTGCACACTGTTAACAGGTGATGCTCAAGTGTGCAGGGTCTGGGTCGTTGTTGCACAAAAGAATTAATTGCCACTTATTTTCATTTGTTCTATTTCCATCTAAAAGAAAGGCTCTCCCAAGAAGGCCCAGAAAGAAGGTAGTTCTTGGCCCTGGTTTTCTGTTAACATATGAGAGGCAATTGGTTCACTTTTTCTTTCAAAGACTATGGTCTGTGGCTTAGGACTATGTCTTACTTGGCCAAGTGAAAACATAAATCTCATACTTAATAGCCTTCTACTTACACTGGCTTTCAGTTTTACCAGTATGTAAAAACTATTTCAAAGATCATTTCCAAAAGGTCACAAATATTGTGGCTGTTAAAGTATTTTAAATGATTCCATTCCTTATTCACAACAGAGGATGTTCCTAGACCCTCAAATGTATAATATTATACATTTTGAAGACAGTTCCTTTGTATGCAATATGAGTAAGATTATGGTGAAAACAGACACAGCCTTCACTGTCCCTTAAAGGAACACTGGTGATCAAGGCTGAGCAATTTAGGACTTTGAATGAGATGTAAAACCCACCTCAGGTCATATTTCATAGTCTCTCACAGCTTCGAAGTTAAACCAAAGGGCTCGTGATGGTCTTAAATTCAGAATTTTACATAAGTTGGACCAAGGAAACAGTTCTTAAGCTTGCTTTCCCCAAACATCCATTCATTTATTTGTTTAATAAACATTCTCCAAATACCCACAGGATTCTGCAGCCTTACACTAGGTGCTGGGATACAGAAATAATATTATTCCTCCACTTTGTCCACCAAAAAAAAAGGAAAAGAAAACCAAAGATAAACAAGTACCATTCCCAAATAAATACCAAGATAAAGAACTGTTTTTATTATAAGCATCAGCGTAGTCTACTCACATTTATCTTAAGCATAAAGACTTATAGCCCTAACTATTGTAGTTACCCTTTGGCAATAAAAACACAAATAAGTTCGTGTTTCTAAAACTGTAAGAAATATCAGGTTGCACTGTTTCATTTAAATCGTGATTTGACTGTGTTAGCCTGCTAGGAATCAATCAATGCTGAGATGCAGCATGTTAATTGCAACTGAGAAAGGAAGTGGCAGGTGTTTCCAACTCTGATGAGCTGCAATGAAATTGATGTTTTCTGCATTCTGGAGGCCGATGACAATTCAGCAATGTCTGTCTTCCCAGGAAGCAGATTTACAGGCTTTTTCTTCCAAACTGAAAATGGCAGCCTGTCCCACCCAGGTGGTTGATCAGAGAGCTCCCTCAGCAAGGCAGAGGTGGCAGGGGGCGACCTGGGCTGCCGCATGAACAGAGCGAGTGGCAGCCACTGGACGTGGTGAGCTCCAATGCAGGAGTTTATTGTAATAAGAAGGTTCACGTGCAGAGGAGCGTGTACTATTTCACCTACTGTTTATCTTCTAACCTCACTGCTGAGTAGCTCATAAAAGATTAATTTGCTCCCACAATTGGGTACTATTCATATGGATAGAAATGGGTTACATGTGCACTGCTATAAATACTGAAATGAACCAAATATAAATGGCTTTGTGTCTAAGGAATTGAAACATTTTCATGCGGGCTTGGCCTGGCACCTCTGAGGGCGGCGTGCATTTCATTTCTTTCTGTTCCATGAAAGGACCCGGGCAGAGCTTTGATTTCGCATGGGAGTCTGAATTAACGTGGCTGCTTTATTCCCACCGGGGCACCTGGAAGGACTTACCTGGGCAGAAAATTGGATTCGAATGGGGGAGGAGTGAAGAAGGCTCACCTCAGGTGTATTCTCTCAACAAAGAAAGCTATTCTCAGAGCTGGGGAGGAGAGATGGGGCTTAGCCTAGTTCCACCTCCCGTTTCTCTTACCTGCTTACCTGGGACAGCCCGGTTTTGTATTTCATTCACTCAACAGGAATGCTCCGCTCTGCACAGAACTGGCCCCTTCCTTCAACTCACTCTTTAAGGGCTGAGTTGTTGTTGTTTTGTTCTTAATCCCAGTGCGTGCAAATTCATGAACTGTGAGAGCATGATACATGGAATGGCCACATCAAGTTAACGAAGGGGTTGGTCCCTGTCATTTCACACTATGTTTCCCCACTGTTTGAAAGCTTTTGTCTGCTGACAGAATATTTGAAATGATTTATTTTTTCCATTGAACAGCCACCAAAAGTAAACATAGCTGCAGATGAGAGCTCCCGTTTTGCAGGCGCTCACATGCCCAGGGGAAAGTGCCAAGGAAGGGCGAGCCACCTTTGATGGCGCTTTGTGAGTTTTCCCCGTGCTCCTGCTGGGGCTCGTGTGTCTTTCTCCTGCTACTCTCAGCCTTTCGCTGGCCTGTATCAGTGGCTCTCCGTCCCTCAGCCTTCAGGGCACACTTGGTAATTTCACACTCACTCTGTCTCCCAGCTCATTTCTAGAAATAAAAAAAGGAAAACCAACATTGTTTTGGTCCCTGTGGGGAGCCCTCTGACCTGATGATGGTAACAAATCCTCTGAATTCAGCTTGTCTCCCCTCCCAGGTGCTGGCCTAAGGTCTGTACGTACATTATTCCTTTTAATCCTGAAAGCAGAATCCTTAAGGTCAACATTATCCCATTTTGAGATGATAAGATCAAGACACAGAGGCTCAGGAGCTTACCTGGCCATCCAGGTACACGGAAGTGAAACTGAGGGTGGACCCAGATGTTGGCATCCAGAGCCCAGGCCCTCGGCCACCGTGCTGTATGGCCTCGCTCTGTGTCCCCACTTGGACTTGTGCCTTGTGCTTACCTGTTCCTTCCCTTCCTATCCTAGACCGGTTCCCATTGTC
This sequence comes from Trachops cirrhosus, assembly GCA_028533065.1. Lineage (NCBI taxonomy): Eukaryota > Metazoa > Chordata > Mammalia > Chiroptera > Phyllostomidae > Trachops > Trachops cirrhosus. Next base: position 33,274,177 of record CM052543.1, on the reverse strand, counting down.
GCCCTCCCCCAACACCCCAGTGCTGAGCCCTGCTCAGGGGAAACCTGGGAATGGGAGCCGAAGCTGCCACTTTGCAGTACTTTGTGTTACCGTCTGTACTGCCTCATGTGCTCTAACATGCAAACAATTGTTCAGAACAGGTAAATCACCTGACCTCTGCCGGCGCTCACAAAAATCTTTCAGTAAACATGATCCTCTAGGAAGGTGCACCCTGTTTATCCGGAATGGCCAAGTGCCCCAATACACTGCCATGGACCCCCCAGGACTCTTTTTTTTTTTGCCCCGAATGGAGAAACATGGCATTACATCATCAAGTCTCCAGTCCCAAGGATAGGGAACCAAGAATACAGGGCTGAGGGGGTGGGAGAGGAAGGATGGAGGGAGTGTGTTGGGGATGAGCTGAGAGTAAGGCAGCTTCTGCAGCCCCTTATAGGTGGGGGAGGAGGAGCAGGAGGAGGAGCAGGGAGGGTGGAGAGCAGGACAAGGGTCTCCGGAAACAGGAACGGCACTCGTGGTCCTGTGTGAAACAGATACCCTGGTGCTGGGCCACAGCTCCCAATGCACCAGGGGCACATGAATCAGTTCCCTTCCCATCCCCAGAATGAGAGAAAGTGTTTCCATAGGAATCGGGGGGCAGGGGGAGTATGTGTGTGGAGAGTAGTCTCAAACATGTAAGTATGTGATTTGAAGAAAAAATCAATAGCTCAAGAAAAAACACAACTCGTTCATCATTCTGAACTCAGTAAACTGGGCTAAGAGTCGCTAGTTCAGGGCCTTTACTCCGGCTCTGCCGCTGCTCACTGGGTGACAGTGAACAGTTCCGTTGTGCCTCAGTGTCTTCTTCTGTGAAGTGGGGCCACCCGGCCCACCCTCCCTCCTTCGTCTCTCTCCCCCCTTTCTCACAGGTTCCTTGAAAGAGTCAGTCTGTTGTGTGTGGGCTCCGATTTTAAAATGGAACTGGCTAGAACATAACTTTGTAATTGGAATGACCACACTAAATCTCAAACTTCAAATTCCGACAGCAGAAACAGGTAAAAAAACATTCCAAATCTCAGCAGAACTGGTAAGAAGGGGCAGTTTCCGTGAGAGGAGGTATAAGCAGTACACTGGGCCCGGAAACACACTTCTCAGAGCGCTGCCACCTCCTTCTGGGACTTTCTCCCTGAGCCGGCCTCTGCCGACCAAAGGGCCAGTCTCCTGCAGACCCCTTGGGTGGGTGGTTCTTCAGGTTCACCCTGAAGACACCGTCTGGCCCCGGTGATTTGGCCGCAGCTTGTTAGGTGTCATACTTCTGACCTTCCTCCCTAAAAGGAAACCGTGGAAGCAGGAATCACCTTAATATCCTCCCCAGCAAAGATGGAAGTGAGGCTCCTGCCCCTCTGGGGCACACAAGTCTGGAGGTGCGTGTGCGTGGAAGGTGGGTTACAACTGTGACAAAGAAGACCTTTCACACTGGTCTGGGAAGGGAGAAGGGACACCTTGGAAGGAATCTCAGTGGGCTGTGACATGACCACACACCAGCAGAACCAGTGCGACCCCAGGTACCCTTGTCCCACTGGGTCTGAAGTAGCTGGCAGCTCCTTTTTGTCCTTAAAAGCTTAGTCTCTGCTGCTGTTACTCTGGAGTATTCTTCATTCCTCTGCTGGATGCCTCGAGTGGGAACCACTGATCTTAGAGTTTCACCTTCGTGTGTAGTTGGCCTGAGTCAGCTGTCACGCCCAGGTGAAGCAACCCTCCCGCTAATGCCTACGGTCCATTACTGGGCTGCTGAGGGATAGGTAAGCAGGTCACCTGTCTCAAAGAACTGGGCTGATCCGGAGACCATTTGAACGGCACCATCCAGTGTGATCTGCAAAAGCATCCCCACCCTAGTCCACCATGTCATAAGGCTGAGGTTGCTCAACTTCTCCCTACCCCGATGCCATCTCCGCACACCCCTTCCTGTTGGGTGCCTTATTCCAGGCAAGCAGGACTCCTGAAGGACAGGCCCATTAGCAGCCTGGCCTTCGAAGGCCACTGCTAATATTCCAGAGTTCCCAAGGGGGAATGCAATGAGAATTCTCACTTAAGACTCTCACTCCAGAGCCATTTCATCTCTTACACATTCTTCCCACGCTGAGGAGCACACCTTGCTTTCCGGGATCAAAGAGATCCCCAAGAGGCTCTGGCTGACTTCTCTCTACCTTCCCACCTTGCTGCAGCTTTGATGTGATTAAACAATCTCCAATTATTGATTGGGATCTGGACCCTTTGTAAAAGCTTCTTCATGATCCGCAGGAGCTCCTGTTTTGTTCCTTAGGTGGTATATTCATTTCCAAGGCTGCTGTCACAGAACACCACAAACTAGGTGGCTTAAAACAAAAGAAATTTATTCTCTCATAATTTCAGAGGCTAGAAGTCCAAAACAAAGGTGTCTGCTGTGCACTGTGTCTTCCCCAGCCTCTGGGGGAGGACAGTCGCTTGCCTCCTCCAGCCTCTGGCTGCTACAGGCATTCCTGTCACTCCCGTGGCCACCACCTTTCTCTGCATGTCTGCGTCCAAATTTCCCTCTTCTCCCATGGGCACTGGGATTTGGTGCCTGTCCTACTCCAGCGTGACCTAACATGCTATTTAAACATAATTAATTATATCTGCAATGACCTCATTTCTAGATAAGGTCACATCCTGAGGTTCTGGGGGTTAGGGCTTCAACAAATTTTTTGGGGGGGAGGGGGACACGCTTCAACTTGTAACAGATGGTATTCACATTTGGAAACGTGACTTTCCCCAGTGAAGCCTCTTCCAGTTTGAGTTTTAACTTAATTTGATTTGAAATGGTTGGTTTCTGTCGATCCTGGGTTTTGAAGAAAAAAGTAACACAGCAAAATAAAGAGAAAACAGAATACAAAAAATAAGTATGACTGATATAAATTACAAATGCAATTTATGAAATCCGTCTGAATGGAGCACACAGACTCCAATTTTCTCTCCGTTATCACAGGAGTTATAGTTGCTCTCACTACTGTTTCAACGGTTACCCGAGAGGTTACAACGTGATTCCTTGATTTATCGAAGTCTAATGGAAATCGTTACTTTTCCTCCTTTCCAGACAATGCCATCGAACACTTAACTCCACGTCTCAATTTGAACATTTCTGCTCTTGTGTATTATATTTTTAAACCTTCTAAGACATTATCGTTATTTTGTGCAGTTCAATTTTTTTAGACATAGCCATATATTTGCCCTTTTCTTTGTGTTGTGTTCCTCCCCATGTCACCAAGCTTCCATCCGGAAGGATTTTCCTTCTGCCAGATGCTTTAGTTGTGTTGTTGTGTTTTGTTTTTGTTTGTTTTTACTAAAGATGCCTTTATTTTCTCTATTAGAGTGGAGTCTTTTGGAGTCCCAAACCCAAGCACGGGGAGTTTACTAGATACCCACAGCTTGAAGGCACCTGGACTTCTGTGGACTTATCGTCATGAGCTTGGCTGGCAACTGCCCTGCTCAGACTCTCAGCTGCTCAGCAGCCTCTTCTGAAAGTGGCAGGTGCCCTGCGGACAGACGAAGTAGTCCCAAGTGACCGGCTCACCTCTCTGGGTTTCCTCCTTCCCCAAGGTCTTGGCCTTACGACTTTCATTAGCTTTCCAGTGCTCTCAAGCAGATTTATTTTTACATTGTGTTCAGCTTTTCCAAATGTTTTCAGTGGGAGGGTTGGCCTCTATTCCATAGTCAACAATACAAGAAGCCAAATAGTCATTTTCCATCTATCTGTTAGGAAGACTCCCAGAAGCAGTCACATTATACTTTGCTTGCATCCTACTGAGCAAAGTTGGATCGTGTAACTGCACCTGGCTGGAAAATATTGTCTTTATTCTGAAGGACCACAAGCCTAGCTGAAAAGCGTGGGTTCGGTGGATATTTGGGGGAACAGATTCTGGGGGCTATAGTATTAGTTTCTCAGTTATTGGCTGTTCATGGGACCTACAGGAAGTTATTTAAACTCTCCGAGTTTCAAGTCACTCATCTGTGAAATGGAGATAATGATCATATCATTTAGGAGTCTCAAGTGAGAAACTGATAACGCACATTTATTGAGCTGAGGATTGTTATCTGCAGAGCACTGAGCTGAGTAGTTTATTTACACGAACTTCTTGGTCCTCCCAAGAATCTTACGAGGAGAAAACTGAGGCACAAAGAGCGTAACTTGCATGTGATTACGTAGATACTTGGCTGCAGAAGGGTGACCTGAACCCCACACCTTCAGCACTGCATAATCGCACCTTATAAATCACAAAGCCCTGTCTGTTGGAACTGCTGAGGGAAGATGACACAGGACCAGGACTGGAACCATGCTGGGTGGCTGAGGGGAGTACAGACTCTATTGATAGAAAAATGGGGAAAAAAAGAAAAGAAAAAGGTCTCCCAAAGGCAAGTCTGGGGACAGAATTGGCCTTGTTCGGGACCTGTAGATTTTTTTTTCACACTTTTTTTATTGCTGTTCAAGTACAGTTGTCTCCATTTCCCACTGGGCCCCCACCACTCCTCCAATCTGTGGATTTTTGAGTGATGTGGGCCACCCCGGGAGTTAGAGAAGGAGACCATGGAGATAAAAGGGACCCTGCAGAGTATGTGATCCCATGGCTTTATTTTTAAAAATTCATCTGTTTTGTGATACATTTATACACTTTTACTGAAGTACAATATACATACAGGAAATTGCTCAAATTATTAAGTGCACACCCTGTGAATTATCAATATACCCACAGAACAAGTACCCAGATCAAGAAACTGAACGTGAGCAGCTCCAGTAGCCTCCCTCACACCCCCACCCCTCTGCCCAGTTCTCAGCCCTGCCCCTCCCAAGGCTACTCATTTTCTCCTTATCCTGACTTCTAACATCACAGACTCATTTCGCCTGTCTTTGAACTTTCTGTGAACAGAATGATAGAGTATATGTTCTTTGTGTGTGATTTTTTTCACTCAACATTGTTTTGTGAGATACATTCCTATCGTGGCTTATAGTTGCAAACTGTTCATTCTCATCACTGTAATATTCCATTATGTGATTATTACAATTTATTTATTGATTTAGCCATTCATAGCCATTTGAATGGTGCTGCTGTGAACTCTCTAGAATGTGTATCTGGGTGTACAATTGTACTTATTTTTGTCGGTTGTAACCTAGATTGTAATTGTCCATCATGTGATTACTGCCTTGGCTTCAATTTACTGCTGATGGTGATGAAAGTACAGGAAGGGCAGAGGTTTGTCCAAGGTCACCCAGCTCCTGAGTCAGGACTGGAACCTGGGGTAATTCTCTCCTGGTGCAGTTTGTCTGGGCCTTGATCTCAAGGACAGACTGACCCAGAGATGCAGCAGAAGCTCATGTAACACACGCTTAACTTATAAGATGTTCTTACCATTAAGCCTTGGGTAAGATGAGACTAATGCCCAAGCAGAAGAGGGGCCGCTGATTATTGGGGCCATGACTGTAAATACCTGTGTCGACTGGAGTAAGCCAGGGCAGGGTCTTCGCTGCCTCGTATCGAAGAATAGTGTGCGGTGTTTGTTTCTGATGAAACTCGATTCTGACTCAGTCCACTTCAGGGTCAGGTCCTGTGCAAGGCGCTTCCCTATATATTATTTAATCTTCTAACTAAAAGCCACAGATTGCTTCATATCCATAAGGACTCTAAAAGCATAATATCAAAAGAGTATATAAATTCTGCAAGCAAATTGGAGCAGTTTAGAACAATGTTTTTCAAACAATCTATGAGGAAGGACCAATCTATCATAGACAATTTGTAAAATGTGATAAAAGTAAATTATTAGAAAAATAAGGCAGGTAAAATATAAGCTTCCCATTTTTATTCAATTAAAGCAATATAAAATTGCATTGTTCAATTGTGATAAAAGTTTATAAACACTCTGTTTCTACATTTATATCATTGAGAACCAATAACACAGTTTGCAGATCAATACTGGTTTTTAGACTACACTTTGAGTGCCACTGATTTATACTGTACCACCCACTCCTCCTTGGCCTTTCAAGACAGAATAATAATTATCCTATAGGGAGAAAGACTTGAATAACAAGACATCTGCATAATATTGAGACCCTGGAAACCATTCACTGTCTACATTAATAGGACTTCACCTTTCCCTTGTCTTTATCAACATGACTTTATTCCACAGAGTAGGTAAAAGATAAAAGTTACAAATAACTTTATATATTTTTTAAAGATTTTATTTGTTTTTAGAGTGAGGGGAAGGGGAGGGAAAAGAGAGGGAGAGAAATATGGATGTGCTAGAGAAACATCGATTGGTTGCCTCTCACATGCCCCCTTCCTGGGACCTGGCCTGCAACCCAGGCTTGTGCCCTGATGGAGAACAAAACCAGTGACCTTTTGGTTTGCAGGACAACGCCCAACCCACTGCGCCACACCAGTCAGGGCACAAATAACTTTATTGTTCTTTTCAAGAACTTCCCTTCAAATCTCATTGAAATGAATATAATACCCTTAAACTTTTCAATAGACAGCATTAAAAAGACAATTTAATCTCTAAGACTCTTTGAAAGCCTTGGCTTGTGTCCACTAATCCGAAACTATTTTATCACAATCTGTAGCCAAAAGTAACTAAGCACCAACTCATGAAAGACCTGCCTTCAGCCAGATTCCGAAACCTTACAAATATCCCTACTTTGCCATTGTCCATCCTCAGCCCAAGATGCTACTAAGACTGTGAAGGCAGGGCTCTCCTTACCATGCTGTACCATGAACCCAGCTTTGCCCTCTCCACAGCTTATTTTGCTGGTATTTTCTGGAGTCAGCATCCAACAGTAAGAACTTTCCTTTATTTGTTCCTCCTTTTAGTCTTGCCCAGTTGCTTCCAAACTTTAGTATGCATAAAAATTACTGAGGAGGGCTATGTATGCAAAAGCGTGCAGGAGCAATTTAAGAGATCTCCATGTATAATTTTGACCATGCCATATTTAGGACCTAAGGCCTGCACGCAGATATCAGCAATTGGTAAAGAACTGAGAACCACTGAATGCTAGAGCTGGAAGTGGTTTTAGGTGCCCAAACAGCACTGCATGGATCAAAATCACCTGATGTAATTCCTGTTAAAAAATACCTATCTCTTGGTTTTACCTCAGATGTGCTGAATCAGAATTTCTAGAGATGGGGGTCTGTGAATGGTTGTAACTATCATATTTTTAGGACTATAAGATGCACTGAACCATAAAATGCACCTACGTTTTAGAGGAGGAAAATAGGAAAAAAAATTTTGAAGCAAAAAATGTGGTAAAATATTTAATAACATAAATAACATAGGCTGCCTCCCCGCCTCAGCGAGCCAGGTGAGCTACATTTGGACTATAAGATGCAGCCCCATCTCCTCCCAAATCTGGGGTCAGTGAGTCTTATAGTCCAAAAAATATGGTAACTTCTTAAGGGATTGTGATGTGCAGTCAGGTTTGAGAACCACCACTCTCTTTCACCACTTCATTTTGTACTGGGTTGGCCAAAAAGTCCCTTTAATTCTTTTCTGTAAAATAAAAGACACGTTTTTTCATTTTCACCAATAACTTTATTGATTTGGATATTTTGAGCATGTTGGCTATCTTCTTTGAGGTATAACTTTGACTGTTCTCAATTAACATCTCAATTAGATCGCTATCAACTTCAACCAGTCTACCCAACTGTGGAGCATCGTCCAGCAAGAAATCTCCAGCATGAAACTTCACAAGCTACTTCTGATGCACTCAATCAGTCACAGCACCTTCTCCATACACTGCACAAATTTTCTTTTGCATTTCAGTTGTGTTTTTACCTTTCTTGAAATAATAAGGGATAACATGCTGAAAATGTTGCATATCTTCTTCCATCTTTAATATTAAAATAGCCACACAAAAATTCACCAATTTCTATAAGTTTTTTCAAAATGCATGTTGATATGACAGCTGTTGCAATACAATCTAACAAAACTGTTTCAAATGAAGTTAAAGACAACCAAGCACTACTACAGCCACTGTATGGAAAACCAACCAAACAAACCCAGCCCAATAGATGAAGAAGCAGACACTCAGAAACAGGAGTAGACACGCCCAAGTCATATAGCTATCGAGCTGCATTTCTCATGATTCTTTGACAAAGTTCCCAGGGCTTGAGATCAGATTTTGGAGATGTCCTTATGCATCCAATATCCTGAACAAATATGACTGATGATGTAATCAAAACACAATTCTGTTTTGGCATCACAACACCACTTAAAACTTATTGGGGTAGGGGGGTGGTTGTCGTACTTTTCCCCTCCCCCGGGGGAAAGCTCTAACAGTCCTCATGACTCTCTGCTTTCTGTTAGGTAAGAGGCACCAGCTAAAGTATAATTTTCAAAAAAGGTAAAATTAGGACTTTTCAGCAAAGATAAAATGAACATATGCTCTGCTGAATCTATTGACCATTTTGTTCATTACACTTTGGTTCTCAGAAATTACTGCTTGTTATAGGATTGGCCAAAAAGTTTGTTTAGTTTTTTTCTGTACAATAGCTCTAGTAGTGCTTAGTTGTCTTTAACTTCATTTGAAAAAATTTTGTTAGATTGTATTGTGACAGCTGTCATATCAGTGTGCATTTTTTTTTTAAAAAAAAAAAGCTTATCAAAATTGGTGAATTCTTGTGTAGCCATTTTAATAATGAAGATGAAGCAAAATAAGCAACACTTTTGGCATATTATGCTTTATTATTTCAAGAAAGGTAAAAACACTGAAGGGTAAAACACTGAAAGGTAAAAGCAACTGAAATGCAAAAAAAAGATTTGTGCAGTGTATGGAGAAGGTGCTGTGACTGATCGAACACATCAAAAGAGGTTTGTGAAGTTTCTCGGTACTATTGACATCATGGCCAAATAATTCTCTGCTCTGGGGCTGTCTTATGCACTAGAAGATGTTTAGCAGCACCCCTGGCCTCTGCCCACTAGAATCTAACAGTGGGAGATAGCCAACATGCTCAAAATATCCAAATCAATAAAGTTATTAGTAAAAGTGAAAAACATGTCTTTTATTTTATGGAAAATACTAAACGGACTTTCTGGCCAACCCAATAGAGTTCTCACTAGCTCCAGTTAAGGTGGATGGTTATGAAAAAGCTTTAGGAACATGCTCTCGTGAGGACACACAGCTGGCCTTTGGTGGGCAAGTAGGCACTGGGAAGAGACTCAAGGTCCAGGCAGCTACTCCCCACAGCTTTTCATTATTCAGACCACATTGTTTCTTGAGACCACTACTTTGCTCCATTCTTTTGGTTCTGCACTCATCATCAACATGCATGTGGCTAAAAATGGATACCCAGTCTGAAGTCTGCATGATCATCACTAACTTCTCAACTTCTTGGCAAGTCTCTCTGGCTTAGTTCAGATTCTTGATGGAGACGATCTTACTGGCTGCTTTCCAGTAAAGCATTAGCAGTTCTTTGGGTCAGGTCAATCAACTACTTGGAGGAAACACACTTGCTAAGGGGCCGTGTGAGTGTGTGTGAGAGAAACCAAAGAGTCCAAGAAAGTGGTCAATCAAAATAAAACGGGCTGTTTTAAAAAATATATATTTTATTGATTATGCTATTACAGTTTTCCCATGTTTCCCCCTTCACTCCCCTCCACCCTGCACACCTTCTCCCACCCACATTCCCCCCCTTTCGTTCATGTCGATTAAAACGGGCCTTTTAATCATTTCCGGAATGAGTCTTTGAAACACTATGTCAAGGACACACTTCTTATCCCAAATGAGTCTGGACGTTACTCTTTGGCTTAGGTGAGATAAGATTGGGGAGTGGGGGCACATTGTCTCAGAAGGTCCCATGGTCATACTTTCCCACTCAAGTTTATACCAACATTTAAGATCCTCCTTTGCACAAGCCATTGAACTGCTAGAAACAGGATGTTGCGGTCCTGTGCTCATGAACTTCAAATTTCTCAGCTTCGAATATGAAGGTGAAGAGGAGGTTGGAGTGCCCAGCTATGGCCTAGCTATGAATAAGTGCAGGAACAGTCGGATGGGCCTGAACACATTTTGGTTCACTCTATTTCCTTCCACACTTCCTTTTGGGCACAAGACAAGGGCCTATTAACTGTGCAGGTAGAAAAGCTGTGGAAAAGCCAGTGGATCGTCAAGCAGCTGAGGCGAGATAATGGGAAACACAGTAACAGGTGGGTTCGCTTCAGCAATCACTGAACCCAAGATTTGTGCAAGGATCTGTGCTGGGTGCAGAGTCAGGGGAAATGAGGCTTCAGGCTGGAGCACTGTCAGGCTGGAGGGTCACTCACACACATAAGCAGATAAGGCTGCACGCCCTGCAAGGGGCAGATCTGGGGCATCCTCTCTTCTGGGGCAGCCAAGGGGCGCAGGGAGCAGAGAGCAGGGAGCAGGCCTGGCCTGGTCAGGGCAAGGGCCCGAGCGCACAGCTCCCTGCAGGGCGGAGGGCGGCGCGAGGGAGGGATAGAGGGAAGGGAAAGGAGAGCGTGAGCTGCCTTAAATGCCTGGAATAATTCCGCTTCCGTTTGGGAAGCCGCAGCCTCAGTCCCGACGCGCCCGCCCAGCACCAGCTCCGCGTCCCAGACCGGTCCGCGGCTGTCCGCTCCACTACCATGGCCACCTCCCCGCAAAAGTCTCCCTCTGTCCCCAAATCCCCTACTCCTAAGTCGCCCCCGTCCCGAAAGAAAGATGACTCCTTCTTGGGGAAACTCGGAGGGACTCTGGCCCGGAGGAAGAAAGCCAAAGAGGGTGAGTGTGGCCAGGCCGCATGGGCGGCAGGGGCCGGGGTAGTGGGCACAGGGCTCTGGCCGGCCGGGAGCGCGCCGCGGAAGCCCGGCCAAGAGAGGGGCGAGGCGACGCGTGCGCGCGCTTCCCGGGAACGTCGAGGTGGGGGCAGGCGCGCCCCGCCGGCCTTGGCCATCGCCCGGCTGGTGGTCGCACTGGAGCTGCTCCCCAGGGCCTGTCGGCGCCGGGGTGGAGCAGCCCGGGCCCCAGACCAAGCAACGCCCGCTCTGGGCAGGGGGCCGGGGCCGCGTGGCCAAAGGGCCCAGGACTGCGAACCCGCCAGCCCCAGCCTGGAGGCGGTGTCCTCCTGTAGGCCCCAAGTCCCCGCCCTCTACGCACCAGAAAGCTGGCATTTTCCAAGTTTCTGCTGAAACTTTTCTGGGCACCGTCACTTTCACTCTTTGGCTTTCGTTGCTCTTTGAAGGCAGGTCGTTTTCTAGACCTGCTGAAGTCTAGTTGCAGTGACGGTGTCTTTGGATCTTGCCTACCCCCAGGGCCCAGCGGTGCTCTGTTAATGAGTAGATCACATTCAAATGTTTGTTGAATGAATGAGTGGAAAGCTGGCTTTCCTATTATCGCGTAATAATGATGAACTCGAACCTCAGGAGAACACCGGAGTGAGCCGCACACACTTAGCATCATGGCCGTGACCCTTCTGCGAACTCAGGATTTGAGAGCTCTTGCAAAAACCATTTCCTTTTTCCCACTCGGGTGAATTGAAGGGCTTCTTTTTCTTCCAGGACAATTTGCCTGTAAAATATTTTCTCTCACTGGCAGATTTCGCATCCTGGTTTTTCGTTTGAAACTAAAGTGACAGCTCTGAAGAAGTTAGTGACAGATGTGTAGAAAGAAGTTGCTTGATTAAGATTTTTGATAGAATGCTCAGTGTTGTGGGAATAACATTGTGACACTAAGATACTAAATAAGTTTCATGTTTCTAAGCAACCTTAAAGCACAAAAAAGAAGTTCATTGTTGAGAATGACCCAGCTTGACCCAAAGGGCTAGACTTCCATTCTTTATCTTGAAGAGAGAAGCAGCAAAACACATCCCCCAAAATATTTTCCCCAATTTGGTTATTTTGGTAAACCACTGAGTCATGTGCAGTTGGTAGCAAATCATGAAATCCTGACTTGGAAAGTCCTTTTCTAAACTACCCCTTGTTTACCTAGGGTATTCCTGAAATGGTCTCTCTAGTTTAAGACAGCGCAAGTCAGATTTTCTGGAGTTTATGACCTATCAGGAGAGCTCCCCCCACCCTTGCTGACTCTTTAGAAAAGTTTACTTCACCGTAAAAGTAAAGACTTGGTCTCTCTGTATAGATTGTACTACTGCCTTATTCATGGAGCCGGGAGAATGAGTCTAATGGTGGCCCTTCACTTGTTTTAGGTGGGCTTGCCTGTTTCCTGCAGTCTTCCCCTCACCAGGCCGCACATTTTCTGTTCCTGCAGGTGCTCCTCGTAGACAATACTTTATGGTTTGCTGCCATCCTATTTCTTCTGTTTCACTCAAGGTCCTCACAGGAAACAGGTCACCTTAGTTGGGATTTTGAAAATAATGTAGGGAAGGGACTATTTACAGAGGTGTAGGCAGGGTTAGGTGAACCCAAAGGGATGATGCGGAGCCTTGGGGCTAGCAGCAGGCAGGCGGAAGCTGGGACCACTCCTAGACCCGAAGGGACAACAGGACTAAACCAGAATCCATCGAGGGCTGGAGCTTTGGAAGGGGGCGGCCTGATGGGAACTGCAGCTATAGAGGGACAGAGCCACTGCCAGAAATTTGGAGATGGATGGAGTGGGGAGACATGGCACAAGGGAGACCTACATTTTCTCTTTCTCCTTGCCCTGAATCTCTTGCTGGTACTTCTGACTGACTGGACCTAGTGGGAAGTCATCAGGGCAAGGGATTCTGGGTGATGTAGGGGTCAGCTCCCTTAGGGCACAGAGCAGTGCAGAGAACAGATCGTAGTGGGGGACAATGGAGAATAACTAGCAGACCCTCTCAGAGCCAGCTGCCCAGAAGTCAACAGAGTGCAGTAGTCATCCAGTGCAGCCAGCCGGTGTGGAGCACAGCCGTCACCTCCTTTGTTCTAGCCTAGACACCGTGTTCTATTTATTAATGCAGCCGAGTCTGCTTTTCCTTATTTTGTCAGCTACATCATACTATTATCTCTCATGGAGCTTGTTATCAGCAGAAAGATATTTTTATGTTTGTTTCTCCTGAATTATTCCTTTTCCTATCTCCGATTTATTCAATTGGGTTTTTGAAATCAAGTGCAAGATCTTTTTTAAACCTTGTTATACTAAACTGTTAAGTCCTGATTCTGTCATTCAGTCTGTTAGCTAATCCAGGGGGTATAAATGGTAAGTTGAAGAGCATATGCTTCTCCTAAAGGGGCTGGCCTTTACCCAGCCCCACCTGCTTGCTGCTGCATGCCACCACGAGCCCAGTCAAAGAAGGCAGTGGGGTTCATCTGAAATGACCTGCTCTTGGTGAGTGTGTGCTGGGTCTTGGCGATCAGTGCTTTACGTTGCCAGGGGCCCACTGACCGTCACTTCAGTAATCATAAGGTTAGGTCTTGCTCTGGATCGTGCATCATCTCAGAGCTCTGTGCTTTGCAGAAACTCCCTTCTTCCACTTTACCTCTAGTGTTCTAGAACCTCCCATTTTTCATGATTCCTCACGATCACTGATGTTGGTCTATCCACAGATTATTTCAATGCTTTGGCGTAGAAGTCTCCTGACCCAGGGTCTATCAGTCATTCATTGGATACCTGTTGTGTCCCACTGTAGGACACAAAGATTGGAAGGACATAATACATGTTAGTTAGATATTTAGGTCAATAATTTTATAGAAAAATATGTCTTCCCATGAACACTTTCTAGCTACATCATAGAATGACTATAACTCTCCTAAGACTACATTAAAACTAATCATCACTCCAGTGTTTTCATAAGAAAAAAAATAGCATTACAGAGGCAAGAGATAACAGAGGTTGAAAGCATGGTCTTTGGGACTAGACACTTTGGGGTTTCATTTCTGGTCTAGCTCTTTATTTATTGCAATGATTTAGGACAAGTTCCTTAATCCCTCAAAGCCTCTGTTTCTTCATCTATAAAATGAGAATAAAAATTTCTTCCTTACATGGAAGTGGTGAGGTTAAATGAATTAAAGTACGTACTATGCACAGCATGGCACAAATAACAGTAGCTATTAAAACTGACAGCTCAATTTCACATAGTCTTTATATGCTCAAATAGTCTCTTCATTATGGCCTGCAGAAGATTCCACAGGTTCAGCAAGTGGCCTAGTAGCCCACGACTGTATGAAGCCCAGGTAAGCCCTGTTTTGGTCTCTCTGGAAATTAGGAATCTTTTCTTGCAAGTCAGATCCTCCTGTTTCCAAAATGTCACATTTCAGCATTTGAAAATATATGGGCCCCTTCTAGTGAGTTGTAGCTAAGAGTCTTTGTTTTTCTCTGTGGGTCTTCTCTTTGGGGTTTCCAGTCCCCATATATGCCATACATGCCCTCCTGTGTGGGTTCTTAGAGTAGCCTTTCAGAGTCCACCTGCCAAGGGGCTACTTTTCGTCTTTCTTCCTCCAGATCCGTCCTCAAGACTTGCTCTTTCCAGGAACACCATCTTGAAAGGTGTTTGCCAGTTGAAGGCACCCTAAATTAGTTCAGCAGCAATGGTTATTCCTATCATTTGCCCATTTATTTATTATTCCTCAGCATTTTACATTTTGCTTAATGTCTGAAGTGTTTAATAAGGGCTTTAATTTAAAAATTCTTGTAGTAATCGTAAGACTTGCTACTTTGGCTCTCGTTGGCTGTCCAGTACAACTGGGGGAAGCCCCAAACTCTGCAACTGATTTAGGGTTTCTGCAGTGACCAGCGCCCTCAGCACGGCTGAGCAAGCCTCCTGTCCATGTCAGCTTGCGTTCTCATTTCCCAAAGTGCCTCCTCAAACCCTCAGCGCTCAAGCTCTTCCCCAGACCCTGGGGTAGAAAACTAAGAACCAGGTATGATCTTACTCAGTTTCCCTTCAGTCCCACCTGTCCCCATATCTACACCTCTCCTTTCATGCTCCCTTCCTGTCCTAGTCCCTTCTGTGGAGGTGTCCCTTCTCCCCTTGCTCAGGGGGCCGGTCATTTCCCCCTTCTTCCATACTTGGCGTAGCAGATACCCTTTTCTCATGTCCTCAGTCTTCTCATGCGGCTCTATTCCCCTTACATTCTCTAAATATGTTTGAGTCGTTCCCATTTGAAAGAAATCTCCTGATACTGGTTTCCTCCTAAGCTACTCACCAAGGATCATGAAAGTGTTGAATATACAGCGTTTCCCTTTCTTGTTTCCTAGTCACTTCCTGTTCCCATTCTTCCCGATCCTTTATTCTCATTCTTTCTGTACTTATCTGAGTGCTTCGTGTATGCCAGGACTGTGCTAGGTGCTGGGATACAGCAGGGAAAATAACAGGCTAAAACCTCTGCCCTCTTGCAACTTGCATTCTAGTAGGGGAGGCAGACAATAAAGAGATAGATTCATAAAATATGTGTTTTTTGTATGAGTGGTGATGAGTGCTCTAGAGTGAAATAACGCAGGAAAAGGGAAAATGTCGTGGTGTGGGATGGTTGGCAATTTAAATATGATGGCTAGAGAAGACCTCACTGAGAAGGGTATATTTGAATAAAGACCTGAAGGAAGTGATAAGAGAGCCATAGGTGTATCTTGGAGAAGAGCACTGCAGCAGAGGGAGTGGCAATTTCAAAGGCCCTGTGGCAGGAGTGGACCTGGTGGACTAGAGGAGAGAGTGAACACAGCTGTGGAAGCTGGTCTGGTCTCGGGGGTAATTAGTCAGGGTGGGGCAGGTTGTGTAGGGCCCTGGAGGCCCTCGTAAGACTAGGGCCTTTAGTCAGAGTGAGGCAAGGAGGTTTTGGAGGGTTTTGCACAGAGCAATAATATGGCCACCCTTGTGTTTTAACAGGATCACTCTGATGGTGTTAAGTGACTAAGGGGATGGGGGTAGAAGCGGGGAGGTGAGTCAGGAGGCTGCTGTAATGATCCAGGTGAGAGAGTGGTGGCCTAGAGCTGAGAGGCAGTGGTAGAGGGGCTGAGCATAGAATTCTGGATGTAGTTTGCAGGTATAGGACTCGCTAAAAGATTAGATGGAACATGAGAGAATAGAATCAAGATGTTTCCAGGGTTTGAACGGCTGGGAAGATGGAACTGATTTGAACTGTGATGGAGGATTCTGCAGAAGAGCTGGTTGGAGGAGACAGAGCAGGAGCTCTGCTTCGGCGCCAGTCAATTAGAGGTTCCTACTGGACTTCCCAGTGGTGATGTGTTTGCGGTTGGTTCTAGGAGTCTAGTTTAGGGGAGAGATCCGGGCTGGAGACTCATCACTGCGTAGGTGTATTTAAGGCCATGAGACTGAATGGGGTCATCTAGGAGAGGAGCGTGAATGTAAAGTAGAAGTCCAAGGACTGGGCAAGAAGGCTTTCCAATATTTAGAATTTGGGAGATGAGGAGGAACCAGCAAGAGAGACTGAAAAGGCCAGCATGAGAGGAGGAAATCGGGGGGAGTGCGGAGCCCTGGAGGCCAGCGGGAGAGACCATTCTGTTGCCACTATTTAAGCTTCCCTGGCTGAGGCTTCCAAAGCCACTCTGTTTCAACCCAGACACCACTTGATATTGGTGGCATTTGATATTATTTAGCTTTGTCTTTCCCTTGAAATTATCTTCTCCTTCAGCTTATCCACACGAGATTTGCTCTCTGTGTCTCCCATGACTTTTTCAGACTTTCTCTCGGGCACATCCGTTTACCGCTCTGTAGCATTTCCTGTTTTGCTCTCTGCTTCTTTTTCTCCTGTGTATCACCTCATCTACTGTCATAGCTTCAATGTCCTAGAATCTACCCATTGATGATTCTCAAATCCTGATCTTCTCCTGTAGTCCAGACACATCTTTCCACCGTCTCCTGGCTGTGTCACAGGATCCTAACTCAGCAAACCCTCGATGGAATTATTTGTCCCACTTGCCCAAATGGGCTCCTACTCCTCCAGCATCCCACCAGCTGCCCAAGGTGGAACTGTTGTGGTCATCCTTTATTTCAGAGGTCAGTGACTTTTTCTTAATGGGCAGATAATAAATAGGATTTCACACTTTGCTGGCCCTCTGGCCTCTCCTCAGCTCTGCCTCGTTGCCATGGACGATAGATACATGAACAAGCGTGGTAGCATTCCAACAAAACTTTAGTTATGGGCACTGAAATTTGAATTTTAGATAATTTTCCTGTGTCACAAAATATCCATGTACTTTTGTTCTTTTTTCAGCCATTTAAACATGTGAAACCTATTCTTACCCCCGCCCCCAGGCTGAACATAAATAGATGGCAGGCTGGCTGGCGATGGGCCCCCGCCCCCCCATTCCTTTCATCCCTACACCCAATCATCTCTCACGAAGCCCTGCTAATTCTGCCTTCTAAGTATCGCTGCCTAAATTTGGGCCTCATAAGTGCTCTTTGTCATGTTTGAGATTGTTTATTTGTAAAATATTTACTGTATTTTCTACCTGGAATAATGCGGTATCCGCCCACTGCTCTCCCTCTCTCAGGCCCTTTTTTGTTCAGTCCATCTTTCATCCTTTTGCCAATATGTTGTTTTCTTCAAACAAAGATAACCTCTTCCCAGGACAGCCTTCTTAGCAAGGCGTTCAACACCTTCACAGTCGCTCATGACTCTAATCTCGTCTATTTCCTTTTTAAGAAACCTCCATTTTAACCACACCAAGCCACTTTTTATTCCGCAGACGCATCATGTTCTCCCACATGTTTTAACCTTTACACGTGCTGTTCTGTATCTCTGGAATGACCATTTTCCGTCCTCTGTTCAACAAACGCCTGTTCAGTCGTCAAGACTCAAGTCTTAGATTTCCCCTTTTGCGTGATGCCATTGGCAGCTCCGCCAGGAAGAGTGAGACACTTCCTTCTCTGTGGTGCCACACCACCTTGTCCCTACCCCTGCAGTAGCACCGGCCACACTGCATCACAGCCGCCTGTGGGGGGGTGTGTCCCATGCTACGGTGAAACCCCTCCTCCGGTAGCCCTCCTGCCTCCCATAATATTGAACACAAAACGATATTGGAATTTCTATGGAATAAGTTTCCCTGTGTTTACCCTGGTGAAAATAGCTCACCACTAACTGGCTGTGTAATATTAGACAAGTCTCTTTCCTTTTGCCCACTTCTAACATCAGGGATTAGGCTAAATAACCTCAGGGGACCCTTGCCATACTGGTATTCTGTGATTTCTGCACTCTCATTTCACCAGGCTTCTCTCAAATTCAGTTTTATTGTCTGTGTGGGGTGGTCTGGGAATGACATCATCACAAAGACCTCTTTCTTTCCTCTGCTAATGAAGGCACCTCTGTGTCGGGAGGAGGAGATGGAAGCCAGGATAAGTGGGCCCGGGCCCAAGGACACCTCCATATTAGGAATCAGTCTCCTTGTCTCACGGAATATCTCTATTTGGTTAACAAGTGCAGTTCTGTAATTATGTTTTAGCCATTAGTGCAGGGTGAGGGCTGAGATCCTCACGTAAACATTTGTGAGCATCCAGAATCTCTACTCACTGTCAGTGACAAAAGAACACATTTGGGGAAAGCGCTACAACAATTTCAAGACTAAAAGATGTTTAAAAATGAAATGAAAATAAAATACTTCTTAAAAAGTTGTAAACATCCTGTTAAGTTTTCAATACGTTCTGTAGGCTGAAATCAGTAAGAAATCCAAACGAGGGCTTTGCCCGAGGCCCAGAGCCCCCAGGACAAGGGAGCTTCATGTGGCTTAGACCCTGGCCCTCATCCTTCCCTTTCCTTTTCCCGTAGACTCCAGGAGGACAGGGGTGGGTGTGTTCTGCTGACGTTTGTGTCCTGCCTGAGTGCCTAGCACCGCAGCAGGGTCTTCCCAGGTGCCCTCAAAATGGTTCTTAACTAACTGCCTGAATCACCATTGGGCTTTTTATTCCTACTGAGGGGGTACTTCAGATTGTGTTCTAACCTCGGATAATGTTTCTAGTCCCCTGATTCCAACTGCTAGTCATGTGTGTTTGTGCGTGTGTGTGTGTGTGTGTGTGTGTGTGACAAAACTGCCTCCTCCCTTGCCCAGGAATCATTTTACCTTTTGTGAGAAGCCATTATTACTTAGTCCTGTTGTTTGACAAACACACATAGGCCCCTGAGACCAGAGGTTTGGGTCCTGGAATGTGACTGTGCAAGAGCGGCAGTGAGCCTGCAAGGAGACCTGCTGGTCAAGGGTGGTGAGGACACCGCATGTCCAGGCCAGCATTCTTTGTTTTCATGCAGAAAAGCTTGCTTTGCAGAAATGGCATTGCACATGTTCATGGTAGAGTGCTCGCATGCCGAAGGACTGAGGTGAAACAGCCTCTTTCCAGAGTTTGGGGGAGACGAGAAATGGGCAGACTGAAACTCTGCTCAGCTTCATTTCCTCAGTCCCTACAAAGTTAGGGAAATCTGAGTCAGTTAGAGCAGGGCCACTATCACTACTCCTTAGCACGAGAGCCCTGTCTCTGCAGCTCTCCCCTGCTCACGAAAAAGAACCTACCACAAGGAGAGGCTGGCTCGAGGCCACGCCTTTGCTGAGCTTTGCCTCACCGTGTTCATTGCAGCTGCTGAGTTTCTGCTCATGCCTGGGACACGTTTGCGTGATGTGGTTTGCTATATGACTCACCTAAAGTCTGATCCTACCAGTGTTTACTAAGTGATAACTCTGTTTGCTTGGAATGTACCAGCCTGCAAAAGCCTTAGAAAAACCAGACTTTGTGACCGGCATCACTGTTCCCCTCAAACCAGTGTCAGGGAAACATCAGGCTGTGGGTGGAAGCGGTGAACTTAATCAGAAATATTCTGAACTACTGCACACTTATCACCTGATTTTTTTTAATGAAAGTTTTTTTCCTTCCCCATTATAAAATTAGCCCGTGCTTACGGAGTTTATGGCAAAATTGAAAAACAAAACTATCTTGAAAGTACCAACTCCCAAAGGCAATCACTATTAGAATTTTGATTTACTTCTTTCTACTCTTTTTCTTCATTATAACTTTTTTCTTATTTATAATTGTGAGTATACCATGCGTATTAAATAGATAAATATTCTGTATAATTTTTCATTTATATTATAAGGTAAATATTTTTCATGTTGTACTAATCTTATCAAATATACTTTGTATAGATGCATAGTATTCCATTGAGTGGATGTCCTATTTATTTAACCATTTCTTTTGGTTCCTTTTTTTTCCTTCTAGAAATAATGCTGCCTAAAGCTTTTATTTTTTAAAATTCAGAATAATTTCTCATGCATGGAGCCCCAGAAGTGCTGTTACAGGGTCAAAGGCTGACAATTGGCTTGCTTACTATCAATAGTTCGTAGTTGATAATGAGGGAAAAATTACTGCTTTTGGTCTGAGTGGTCTTCCTGGTAGCTTCTTTGAAAGGAAAACCAACATTGTCAGGCTGAAGGTTTCCGTTTGCTCCTGGCTGGCAGGACTGCCAGGTCACTTAAGACGTGGGGTGGGAAGGCGAGGC
Organism: Trachops cirrhosus; assembly: GCA_028533065.1. Classification (NCBI taxonomy): domain Eukaryota; kingdom Metazoa; phylum Chordata; class Mammalia; order Chiroptera; family Phyllostomidae; genus Trachops; species Trachops cirrhosus. The sequence goes on along the minus strand of CM052543.1, from coordinate 33,253,786 downwards.
CTCGGGAGAGTGCAGGTTGCCGTTACGGCCAGTAACGTGGTCAGAGTAAGCTCTCGTACAGGCAGGTCTTTACTTTAGAACATTATCTTGTAGCCACGCTTCCATCCACACGGGCTCCATGTGTCACCCCCACTGCCTGCTCTTCCTTATAACAGAGCCCGGCATGTGGTCACCTTGGCAGTGGTCATCCTTGAGCCTTCCCTGGGCGTCTCGGCCACCACTCCCTGTAGTACTGGAGTGGGACCCAGTGGGAGTTTGGTCAAGAAGTCCCTCCTTCCTTTGATCACTTCCTCCTACCTCCCAACTTACGAATTCTTGGGCTTGCCCTACAACTTGGTAATCACAGACAAATAGGAGGGAATCACAAGACAGTAGGCTAAGTGCTACGTGGACAACTGCAAGTTCACAGGGTTTAGGGGCCCTTAGGAGACAAGGTTCTTGGAGCCAGAGGAAGAACCTTCAGGCCGACAAGAGCAAGGGCAGGATTTGGGGAGCCGTCTGTGTTGTAGTTAGATTTTAACAGAGTGGGTTGTTGTTTTCAAGCTGATGTGGGGATTTTATTTTGTAGAAAAGCAGCATCTAGAGAATGCCACAGACAGCCCTAGTTTGTTTTAAGTCCTATGTATAAATGTGACAGTTGCTCATAATGACAGCATTGATGCACTGAAAGATGCCAAAGTACTTTCTGAGTCCAGAAGTCAAATTATACTCAGTATGGTTTTAATGTCCTTGTCTCAAAATTCTAATATGCTGACATTTGGTAAATCACATAACTGTCCAATCATACCTTTGTGATGCTTAAGTCTTCTGGGAATACATAAGCTACTCATACTTGTCTGGCATACCTCGGGGGCTCAAGTTTTCCTCAACCTGCATTAGGAGTCAGTAGTCAGGTGTCTTATTTCATCTCCTAAGGATGGATCTGAGCCAGCTGGAGCATGCAATTATCATGCCAAGCACCCCAGGGAGTGTTTCTGGGGAGTCACCCGTGGAGGCAGACGCCCTCCCTGGGAGTGCCGTGTCGAGGGCGTTTGTTTCATCGTTGAATCATACACATTCCCTTCACTCACTCCCTCATCTCCTTTAGCATCTAGAGGCAACTCCCCTTGTCTGCACTGTGAGAAACACAGCCTGACACTGAGGAGCCATAAATGATGTTTTTCATGAAAACACAGCAGATCTCCTGGGTGAGGGTGAGGTTGGACTGCAGAGGGGCAAGGCTACTGGCCTGTTTTGCTCTGTCAGTGACATAGAAGTGGGTGTCAGGGCTCCCAGTGACACCAAGGGACAGGCTCCAAACTTGTTTCTTTCCAAGGTGCATTCATCAGTTGAATAATTAATGTTCCATTTGCAGTATTGCACTAATGTCTCAATTCAAAACAGTTGTTCCTAAAGCAGTTTTTGTCTTAGCCAATGTGGCTTTGGCTGTGGGGTGCACTGGGGACCCCTGTGGGAAGGCAAAATGAGTCTGAAGGAGGGTCTGCAGCCCCAGTCACTAGTTTAGGTGCAGGACACTCCAGGTCCATTGAGGTGGGCCCTGAGATGGCAGGATGCAGAGACTCTTGGCATCTGTTAGGTATCTGAGTCCTGAATCAGGGAGACTCATCTGAGTCTAGGGTGAGGTCTCAGATGCAGAATCCTGGGGACAGAAGCTGGCCTAACTTAGCAGGCACATCAGGACCCTAGCTGAGCAGGTGAGGGGCCATGGGAGCCTACAGTACTGGGGTGGACTCAGGATACCCTCGCCCCACAGAATGGAGGTAGGTGGGAAGGCTGCCAACGCCCACATGGGAACCTAGGGCTTGCCTCTCTCACCCCAGCCCCATACATTCCAGGCTTGGAAATAAACTCCCCGCCCAGTGGGGAAGGGTTTTCCTGTTTACCATAAGGCTGAGTTCCTCCTGGCTCCCAGCCTGGTGTGGCAGACCTGCAGAGGACAGGTAGTTAATCACGACAGCTGGGAGAAGCAGGGGCTGCAGGAACTGACTGTCTGCATCAAACACAATTCCATTTAAAGTAACTCAGGCTGCATGCCCTTTGCAAGGAGTAGCAACTCTCTCTTGGCTGAGGCTTGCAAGGCCTCTCTTGGGGGGCTCAGTAGCCCCTCCAGCACCTCGAGTGCCCGGAGAACGGAACGATCCCTTCCCCTGCCTTTCCTCCATGCCTGTCATTATGGTAAATTACAGGGCTGCCGTGATGACTATGGAGAGGCAGATTGATTTGTTCCTTCTGATTGTCATTGTGCTGAACTTGGCCGGGGTGATGGGCACCCAGATTTCACACCTTATAATGGCCCTGCCAGGGGTGGATGTTAGCACAGTTGGGACTTGACACTTCAATAAATCAGAGACATTCTGCCGTGAAGATCAAAGTTCAGGATTGCTTAAATTGGTGTTAGGACAGGTGGGAAACAGGAGTCCAGGGCCATGAATTGGATAGATAGTAATTGTCGTTCAGTTGGTAGGGCCTGAATGTCAGCTTTTCAAGTGATATGACATCAATTTAAGTAATTTGGGCTCCCAGTTACCTAGCCCTTTCAGTATTACTGATTCTGGGACGTATGATTCATGGTCTAGCTTATGCTCCTTGTAGGAAAAAAAAAAAAGACAAGATACACAACCTTGCTCGTGTCCTAGTGTCAGACAGTTGTGTGTGTGCAGCATTGGTATCAATGGGTTGTCAGCTTTCGTGGGAGTGTGGATGACAATTGCATGTCCTACCTGGGTGTGCTGTTACCTCCCCAAGCCACGCTTGCAGCCACGACCTCTCGCCTGAGCTTCAGACTCATTAGCGTGTGTGTGTCACGCTACCGTCACTTGCACACAGAGATGTACCCGGGTTTTCACACAGGGCACCGAGTTCCCAAAGGCTTCTGATGAGGTGGGGACATGCTCTGCTCTCTGGCGGCAGCTCATGTCCAGAGGAAACATCTGAGCCAGATGGAGGAGTGCACACTTTAAAAAAGTATCATAACTATATTGAGATACAGTTCACCCATTTAAACTGTGAAATTCAGTGATTTTTTTAGTATATTCCCAGTTATGCAACCCTTCCACAGCCGATTTTAGAACGTTTTTGTCACCCCCAGAGGAAACCCTGTATCTGTTAGCAGTCGTTCCACCTTCTGTCCCCATTCCCTGACCCCCAAGTAACCACTAATCTGTATTCTATGATCTATATTCTGTGTCTATAGAGTTGCCTGTCCTGTACATTTCATGTAAGTGGAATCAAATAATATGTGGCCTTTTGTAAGTGGCTTCTTTCACTTACCATTGTATTTTCAAGTTTCATCTGTGCTGTAGCCTGTATCAGTAGTTCATTTTTATGACTGAAAAATATTCCATTATATGAGTATACCACAATTTTTTTATCCATTCATTGGTTGATGGACATTTGGATTGTTTGTACTTTTTGGCCATTAAGAATAATGTGACTATGAATTTTCCGGTGCAAGTTTCTGTGTGGACATATGTTTTCATTTCTCTCGGGTAGATCCCTAGCAGTGACATCGCTGCGTCATATGGTAACTTTAGGTTCAACGTTTTGAAGGACTGTGAGGCTGGCTCCCCAGTGGCTGCGCCATTTCACATTCCTGCCCACCGTGGATGAGGGGTCCGATGTCTCCGCGTCCTCATCAACACTTGCTGTTCTCTGTCTTTTTGATTGAGGCCATCCCAGTGGGTGTCAAGTGTGGTGGTCATTTGTGATTCCCTGATGGCTAATGATGTTGAGTATCTTTTTGTGTAGATCACCTGGGCATTGTGTTTTAAAGTTCCGTAGAGATCAGTGTGCATCGCCTCAGGCCTGAGCATGATGAGAGCTCTGGCTGCTGAGCCAGAAAGGTGCACGCTGAGGAAGTCTTGTCCTCCCATTTTTTTTAAACACTGGCTGGGAGCACCGGAGACATGCTGCATCTTGTATTAGGAGAATTTTATTCTGCAGAATGACTGTATTCCTGAAATATTTCCTGTTAAGCAAATTGTCATAATCTTATTATCCCACTGGCTTTCATTATTAAATTGGAAATTATTTGGCTGCAATACAATTTTAGCCCCAAATTGTTTAAAAAAAAAACCCAAAACACACCAGGAAGTAACAAAGATTTAAAACTTGTACATTTAAATGAAATGTAGAGCACTGTCTAGGTGGCTTTTTGGCTGGAGTGTTGTCTTGTACACCAAAAAGTTGGGGTTGGATTCCTAGTCAGGGCACATACCTAGGTCGTGGGTTCAATCCCTGGCTGGGGTGTGTATGGGAGGCAACCCATTGATATTTCTCTTTCACATCAAAGTCTCGCCTTCCCCCTTCCTTTCTCTAAGATCAATTTAAAAATTTAAATGAAATGTAGAAATTCTTAATGATATGCTATGACCTTTCAAATAACAATTGTAACACTGGCGAAAATGACAAAAGGGGCGAGCCCTCGTGCTGTGCTATTATGGGCCAGGAAATGTGGCTTTATATATATTAACTTATTTGACCTTCCTTACAACCCCATGGAATAGGTTTTATGAGCATCTTTGCCCCTTTACTGATGAGGAAAGGAGAGGATAGAGAGGCCATGTAACTTCCCCAAGGCCAAGGGTAATGTACCAATTAAGGTAATATTATAATTTATCTGCTATAACAGATAAACCCCAACTTCGCAGAAGCTGAACACAATAAAAAGTTTAATTTTTGCTTATAGCAGAACCCAGTGGCATTGTTCTTGGTTGGATTGCATTCTACCTGGTCATTCAGGGACCTGGGCCCCTTTCCTCTTATGGCTCTGCCTTCCTCCAGACTCTGAGTCCTTGCCAATCAGATGGTGGGTGAGAAAGAGAACGAAACTGCAGTGGGAGGTTTTTATGATCCAGGCGTAGACATGATGGAGAGCACTTCTGTTCGCCTACCCCTGGCCAGAACTCAGTTATGTGGGCACACCTGTGTGCAAGAGAGGCCAAGAAACATAACTTAGTTGTCTGCCCAGAGGGAAAGGAAATGAGTTTTGGAAAATACATGCATCGTTCTGCCATTACTTGCAAGTGGAAGGCATGGGATTTGAACCTGGGCTGTCTGGCTCTAGAGATTTGCACTTAACTAACACATTCTACCACCTCACTGTGAACAGTAGCTCAAGGCTACTGAGAAAAATGCGGAGAATTGCACAGGCTTTTACTCAGTTTTCTTCCTGTATGTAACTGTATTTGGTGGCCTGGATGCTAGGCACCGTCTTTCAGAAAAGAGTAACCATGAGGACTAATTAATTGGGTGTTCACTCTGTGCCAGTACTGTTCTAAGCTTTTTATACATTCTATTTCATTTAATTCTCACCATAACCCCATGACATAGGGAATTTGTATCTTTTCCATTTCCCAGCTGAGGAAACCGAAGCAGAGAGCTTGGTTACGTGTCCGAGGCCATGGAAGCAGAGGTGTCTTGGGGCTGTGCGCATCCTCGAACGGAGCCAGTGTGCTAGGTGGGGGATTGAAAGAAAGAGGAAAAAAGAAAGCCACCAAAGCTACAATCCACAACTGAGCCAGAGCCTTGTTTGAGTTCAAACAAATCAAGTCATTTGGGACACAGTCAGGAATATGGAAACATTCACTGGAGATTTGATGACATTCAGGAATCATCGTTAACTTATAGGGTGAGAGAATTGCAGTGTGGTTATGTTTGTTAAAAAAAAAAAAAAAAAAAGGTCCTTATCTCTTCGAAATGCATCCGGAAATGTTTGCAGGCGATGTGATAAAATGCGTGGGGTTGGCCTCACGTGCTGCCGTGTAGGGGTGAGGTACAGACGGACGAACGTGGCCACGAGTTGCTTACTGTTGTCAAGCGATGGCGCGTCCATGGATTATGGTTGCTCTAGCATCTCTACTTTGGGGCATATTTGAAATTTTCCATATTTGTAATAAAAGAGAAGACTCTGATGATGTAGACCTTAATGAATAGTCTTCCTGTAGCTGCCTAGAGAGTACCTGAAGTGATGTGGGTGGGCTCAGAGCACAGGACATGTTTGCCGAAGGACAGCTGAGCAGCCTGCTTTGTAAAGCAGGTGTTCGGGGACTCTGTTTGGGAGCCATTGGCCAGTTTTTGAATTCTAATCCTGAGCTGTCCCTGGAGGCAGCATTTAGAAGAATTAAGCTTCCGAAGATGAGCCCTGGGGACTCCAAAAGGCTGGAGCACAGGCTTCCTGAGTGAGGTGGAGACCAGGCCAAAGCCTGGGCTGTGCCCTGGCCAAATGGCCTCAGCACAGGCTAGTTGTGCAACCCGCGATGAATATCTTGCTGAAAGGTACAGCACGGCCCCAGGCCCCAGCTGCACTTTAATTAAACAGTGAAAATCCATCAAAGACTTGGCCTCCTTAGCCAGCCAGTTCTTCTGAGTCCCAGGTGAAGCCAGCTCTGGGCTGGCCATCGGCCAGGAGGAAGGTGGGCTACAGGCCTTCCCGAGTCCCTGCCTAAAATCAACAGCCAACGCTCAGCAGCCCGGCTTCTGACCCGATGCAAATTAAACATGGCATTTAGAGATGGTATTAAATGTCCTAAATCAATATTCTAGAGGCAAGATCAGAACAATTAAAAACCCTGATTTCCTCCTCAGATTATTGGAGTCTATATAAATACAAGTTTTTCAATTCCCTTTTAAAACTCAGCAGATTGAGAAAGATGGGCTGTGCTTGGCGCTGCTCTGAACATGGTTTATTTTATCCTCAACGTCTTTTCCCATTTTTACACATATCCAGCATATGTCAAGCACCTAGGGCTTTCATACAGGATGTCACATTTAATCCCTAGAGTAACCCCAGAAGGTCCCGTCATCCCCATTTTATAGGGGAGAAAACTGAGGCTCACAGGGAAGTGACTTGCCCAAGGTCTCTCAGCTACTAAGTAGAGCAGGGGTTTCAATCAGTTTCTTTACACTAATGTCCAATGCTTTTCCTGCTATAACACAGCTGACTGTTCTGAGGTGTTTATTTTTCATTCATCAGTAATAATTAACAATAATGAATAAACAGTACAGTAGTAACTGTTTAATAATTGTTCTCTAGTCAAAAAGGTATTGGTTTTCTGATCTGTCTATTTGTTCAACAAACATTTTTTGAGAGGCAACCTCAATAAATGAGGAGGTCTCCGCGTTCCAGAGCCCGCCAGCCTGCCGGGTCCCACCGCACATTGGCTGCGTGCTCTGGGACAAGCTCATCAGTCGCTCCAGACCCTGCTTCCTCATATGCAGAATAGGATGCTACTCAGATCAGCTCAGAGGGCTGTCTTGAAGATGAAAGGAGTTGGTGCTTGCAAAGTGCTTAAAGCAGGACCCTGGTCCTCAATGGGCATTCCGTGAACATGAGCCCCGGGCAGACACGGACCATGTCCTAGAGGAAGAACTGTGTCTCTGTTGTCACCAAACCCACCTCTTACATTTAGCCAGTGGAAATTGTCACTTCTATTTTAATTTAACTGAAAATGCTTATGTTTATATAAAAAAATTGAAGAGGCTGGAAATATAAACTGACAAGTAAGGGCTTCTTTCTCCTTTTTTGCTCTCAGGTTTTAAGAGATAATAGTGTAGCCTATTGTAATAGAAATAATAATAGTAATAATAGAACATATAATAATATTATAATGGCACAGTATCAGAAATGTTCTATTTCACAAGTGTATGTACTTGTTCTGTTTTTTACAGCTGGAATACCTTGGTCAAGAGTGTTCAGCAGCTTATATTTTCCACACACTTATTCATCTCGAGTATCTTTCACACATAGATTTACCTCACTTTTTAAAATGATTTTATTTATTTATTTTTAGAGAGAGGGGAAGGGAGGGAGAAAAAAAGGGAGAGAAACAGCAAGGTGTGGTTGCCTTTTGCATACCCACAACTGGAGACCTGCCCCGTAATCCAGGCCTGTACCCTGACTGGGAATCAAACCCATGACCCTTTGGTTCTCAGGCCAGTGCTCAATCCACTTAGCCACACCAGCCAGGGCTATTTTACCTCATCTTTTAAACAACTTTATGCCTTGCCTTTGTGTGCAATAGCTAAATTTAACCAATTCCTTATCAATGAACATTTGATTATTTTGGCAGTGTTTTGCTACTCCAAACAATGCTACATTAAACATGCTTATAAACAAATAAAAACATTCTACACCTGTTTATCTGTACAGTAAATTCTTAGAGGTGGAATTTCTGAGTCAAAAGTTAGGTTTGAATTTTGTTGGAGATTACCAAGTTGCCCTTCAAAAAGGAAATATGAAGGAAGAAAAATGCCTACCCAGATTTTAAAACTCTTATTTCTTATTAAGAATTCAGTCTTGAAAAGAGAGAGTGGAAACTAAAAATTATCCTGATCTTCAATTTTATTGGAAATGCTTTTTCCTTAGCCACAGATTTTTAGACTTTGAGTTCTTCAGGCTTTTGGTACAGACAGAAAGTTCTGGATTTCAAGGCAAAATCCTGTGTGTTCTTAACTCTCTGCCCACTCCCAGGCCTCCTGTTCTCTGAAGAAGGACTTTTGTTTTCTCCCTTCAGCTGTCAGGATAAATATTTAGAGATTCCACACTTTTCTGGAATGGACGCTCTTTGCTGCAGAGGGCCCAGATTTCTCACTGGTGAAGAAAGTCACTGAAGAGCATCCCCCAGCAGATGTCCGAAGCCAGTGTCACAAGTGTTCCGCCAGCCCGGCCTAGTTCTTTCTGCCTCCTTGAATTCCTCCAGGCCCGGAAACAGCTGGGTCCTGCCAGTGTCCTTCCTTCTGCCTCCAGTCCCTTTGGCAGGGAGAGATGGGACTTGTTAACAGTCTGACTTCCTTTTAGGGATGATTGCTCCACCAAAACCCCCAGCCAACCAGGAACAGAAAACCTGGTGACGAAGATGATAAATTGTGTCCAGGACCCCGGGCGAGGAGGGGGAGTGGAGTGACTCACAAACCCCTGTATCCTCCGGTTACATTCCAAAAGCTGCCTTCCTTGGGACTTAAATCACTCCCTAAGAGCAACACCCGACCAGGCTGCGGAGGAAGGCCAGCTGCTGTTTGCTGCCTGGGTGTGGAGACCCAGGGAGGGCCCTGGCTGGAAGCGAATCCTGGAATTTTTTTTGGCCAAGTCTTTTGAATAGATAGGCTGGTGACCCTGGCTTCCTCTGGGGACAAGACAGCACATTTCTGTTCTCAAGGGGCACAGGTCTAGTCCATGCCCTGGAGAAAAACAGACCTAACAGACTGGTGACCCTGAGCAAGTCTCCTCATTTTTCTGCACCTCAGTTTCCCTCTCTACGAAATGGAGATGGAAAATAACTTAGTACCAATTTCTGGGGTTATTAATGGTAATTAGAGCTAATTCATATCAAGTGCTTAGCATGGAACCTGGCACACAGAAAGCACTTAATATTACTTGCTATTATATCACTTCTGCCATTATTTCTACCATTTCTCTTGACCCATTTTGCAAATAAAAACTTGGGAAATGTCGTCTGGTTGTGACTCTGCCCTTATCCATGATTTGTAATCATGCTAGTGAACATTTTTATACAGTTTACTGTGTTTCAGGGTTTTTTATATGTTATTCATTTCATCCTGCCAAACCCTATCAGTAGCTGTGTGATGAGTTTTATTGCCCCCGTTTCATGCATGAATAAACCGGGGCACAGAGTTGAGCAGTTGGCCCACAGTTAGGAAGTAAACGGCGGAGCCAGGATTCAAACCCAGATTGTCAGCTCTAGAATGTATTTTCTTAACCACCACGTCGTCCTGCCTCTCAGTATTTGTTCGTACGTTACTCTAGGAAAGTTTTCCAAAGATACAGCAGTCAAGTGGCATTTATTTCCTCTTTTTGCTTGCATTAAAAGAAAAATAAAATATATTGTTTTTTCTTATAATACTAGCAATATAGCATTATTAAAAATTGGAAAATATAGAAGAGGAAGATAAAAGTATTTGTACAGTGCTACCACCTAGATCAGTGGTCTAGATGAAAGGCCAGTTCTTTTTTATTTCTAATCCTTTGTGGGCTGTGTTGTCCTACTGTGTGTGGCTCCTACGCAGCGCATGTAACCTGTAACTTTGCACTCATATTTGAGGGCACTGAAGCTGGTGTGTACCCTGTCCAACTACACAATTCCGTGGACATGCACTTGGATGTCACAGCAATACCAAATTGCTTAAAGTTCCTAAGTGTGTACATAAAATTACTCTCTCATCTCGTTGTGGTAGACAGGTGACACACAGTTCTCAGCCTGGGGCTGGTCTGTGAATCACACCTCGAGGATGCTGCCCCCACAAGCACTGTTTGCATTTTAGCGTACTGACTTCCAGTGTTCCTGCTTGCTGTTTGTTTTTAATCTATATCCACATTTCTTTTTTCTCACTGCATTTCCCATTATGATGTTACTATGGACAATTCTTGCATATAATCTTTAATGGCTATAATATAATAATATTCCGTCTGAAATAGGTACCCCAGATTACCAACCTATTCCCTCTATTATAGAGTTCGGTATGTTTCTAGTTACTTGCCCTGATGAAAATACTATGGGAAACAGTTTCTGTACAATTATTTTTCTGTCTTTAATATTATTTCCTAGAATAAAACTACTGAGTCAAACAATATGAAGTCTTTTAAATTTCTCAAGAGATATTACCATATTTCTAAAAGAGTTGGGCCAGTATATGCTCCCAGCAGTAGTCTGAGAGTTCCTGTTTAACTACATCCTTCTGCATTCATTATTATAATTTAATTAATGGAAACAACCTTAATTGTTTTTAATTTATTTGATTACCGGTGAGGTTGAACAGTTTCCATGCACGTAGCCATTTGTATTTCCTCTTTTGCTTTAGACTCAGTTGGATACTAGAATAAATTATCTTACTTTGAACAGATTTCAAACTACTTTAAATTGAAAGCCAAGCAAATCTGTTGATAAAGTCTACATATTGACATGCAATATCACCATTGTCTAGGTCCCTCTTCTTTTCTTGGCTGCCACAACTGGGGACAGCTTTTATATGATCTTGACAGTCCTCATCTTTATATTGTGCAGCAATAATGTAGCCAAGTCTATGGGACTGCTATCCTTCGAATGTTTGTGTCCCCTCGGAATTCATATGTTGAAATCCTAACCCCTAAAGCGAGGGTATGAGGAGCCAGGACCTTTAGGGGGTGATTGGGAAGATTGGGGCCTTCATAAAAGAGGCCCCAGAAAGAGTCCTTGCCCCTTTCCACCAGGTAAGGACACAGTGACAGGGTGCTGGCTAGGAACCCAGGAGAGGGACACACCATGCTGGTGTCTTGATCTTGGACTTCAGCCTCCAGAGCTGTGGGAAATATATTTCTGTCCTTTGTTTGCCACCTAGGCTGTGCTATTTTGTGAGAGCAGTCCAAACATTTTAGGATAGGGACTTCTCCTGAGTGTTTCCATTTATTTCTTCAGCTATATATTTTCTCTTTTTCTTTCCCTCATTCTCATTTTTTTTCTCCCTGTAGGACTTGAGCCTAATGTATAAGTATTACATGCCAGCTTGAATGGATCAATTCTGGAAACTACAGATCCATTGGAATTTCTGAGGTATTTTTGTTAATTATGGAGCAAGGAGGAAGCATTTTTGAAATACGGATGACTGTAGGAAATTCTGGATGCCCGAACACAAATAGTTACCTGCATTCCTGTGTGCTGTGTGCTGTGTGCTGCTCTAGCTGTGTGGGCAAAGTGAGGGCTAAGGAGTGACGAGGGAAGTTTGGGCTGAAGTCTGGCGCTAAGGTTGACCTACATTTCCTCTAAAGGAATTTTTTTAAGACTTGTGTGCTCTTTAATGGAATAGGAGATATTTATCAATAGGACAATGATTTGTCAGTGTGCCCTGAAGTGCACCCGTTCAAAATGTGTGCGGATGGCAGAGTGTAGCATTGGCGGTGGGGCAGCGATGTCCACCTTAACAAGCCTTGGGGCCCCTTCCTGGGGGACAGGTATTTTTGAGCAATGCAAAGGACCATAGTTGGAATATATAGTGACTTTATAGGCAAATAATTCTAACTAGCTAAAATATGTGGACATTAAGAGAATTTAGAATGAACATTTATCTAATTCTACATTTAGGAAAGCTATTAATAAGTGTCCACAAAAAGTACACTATGTTCAAATTAGTTTGGAAAAAGCTAGGTTAAAGGAGCTTCTGTTCCTGATATTAAGGCTCAGGATACTCTCCAAATTTCCAAAGCAGCAGCAAAGTGAGATATACCGTATGCTTTCTCTAAAACTTTTTTTTTTGCCTATGGGATCTTGTTTTTCAAGAAGCTGCTACTAACCTCTTGCAAAAGTGTTTTGCAGCTCATAGTAGACCATGCATAGTAGAAAATGCTGGAGCCAGCCCAGCTTCTGTGGCATTAATTTCGCATTCGTCACGAATCTTCAGAAGCTGGGGACCACTGTGCTGTGGTACAGACTCATCTGGGAAATGGGAATGATAGCCCATATTTATATAGTTGGTTTTTGAAACACGATTGTTTACCACCAGCTCTTCTTTCTGCTCAGTGGCAGACCAGTAACCTTGGGGAGCAAGAGGACTGGGAAACAATGACCACAGGCCAAGTCTTCAATGGCCCTAGAAATGTTTCCTCCCCTACTAGAATAGGACAATCAAAACAGTGCGGTAAGTGAAGACGTTTTGCACAATTTAGGTTGGAGGGGCCATAGCACACAGGAGTTAAGTAGAGTGTAGACACGGGAGTTCACCCACCTGTGTCTGGCCCAGACTCTGCCATGCAGTTAGCTCTGTGACTTTAGTTAGATGTGCCAACCCACCATGACTCTCAAGGTCCCCAACTATAAAATAAGGGTAATAATGCCACCCAGGAGGGTTGAGGTAGGGATTAAAAATGCACAACATACTCATATTGTCCTATATTAGTTGAGGTCCTGGCAGGTGCAGTTGGCATGCGCCATGGGGTCATTGAGTAGAGTAGTGAAGGGGCCTGGGCGAAGGCGTGGGAGGGCCTGAAGAAAACCAAGGAAGGTGAATCGCCCCAGGGCTGACGACAGCAGGTAAAGTCACTACCCTCGGGCTGAAGGGGCAAGGAGATGGGGTGTTGACCAGCAGCCGGGGAGAAAGCTGTTGGAGAAGAGCCACTGCCCACTCACGGCCCCACAGGGAGGGCGTCAGGGAATAAACACCCTGACCTCATCCACTGGAGGAACCATGGCGCAGCGTGGACGTGGAGCAGCAGATGGGCAGCTCAGATGACAAGGGTTCAGTGCGCGTTAACCAATTTTGATGGGTTCTCCGCAGTTTCCACTTCTCCTCTTGGTCACAAGAAATTCTACAGGATTGCTCTTTCTTACTCTCTATGTAACTTCTGAAAAATGGAAAATTGCTTAACCTCATTGTGCTGTAGTTTCCCAGTCTCTGCAAAGGTGAGTTGAGGGCATTACTAGTACCTTTCTTATGATGTAAGATGATGAGTTAATACATGTCAGACACATAGAACTGAGCCTCACACATAATAATCTCCCAATAAATGTGAAGCGTTGAGCTATTTCCCTTCCTCGTAGTTTCAGAGATGCCGACGTGTACATTCTGCTTGTTTGTGGATAATACATCTAAGAAGGAGCTTGTTTTCCTCCTGAGTCTGGCCTTCTGTCTGAAGGTTTAACACCTTTTGGAGTTTGTGACTTAGCTGTTGAATCTCCATTCTGGGCCTCCATTCAGTCCCAGAGACCTGAATCCATTTTCTGATGTTTATAGTAATTTTTCTGTAACGTAATCCCTCTCAAACCCGTGGTTAGCAGCGCCCATTAAATCTCGTGCTGAAACGTGCCATTGACCTCATTAGCACATCTCCTGCCACCCTGCCTCTCTGCAGAGGCCAGTGTGGGGCAGCTCTCCCGTCCTACTGTTTACTGTTCTCCGTTTCGTTTCTCTTTGCCTCTCTTCAAGGCTTTGTTACAAAATCCCTTCTCCACTCTGCCTTCTCCTTTACCCCCATCCCTGTCCTCTGCCATTTCTATTAATCATAATGGAGGTGAGAGGGGCAGGAGGAATCCTCTTGCGTTCCCAATTTTGCCTGAGTCCTTGATTTTGAGGTCTCTGGGATGGAGAGCAGTGCCCTAGAGGGAGAAGGGGCACTACCTAACCCTGAGGGGTCCACATGCTGATGCTAGGAGTCCTGTCGCCTTCCCAGTGCCCGGCCAGTGCACCGAGCGTCCTGACTGTGCCTGAGGAATTCTGATGTGGCACCCAGTCGGTATCAGCCAAGTACTTGAAGTATGTGTTCCACCCTATGCAGTGGAGTTCGGGAGAGACTGGTATTTATATAAATACAGCCACCAGGCCTGTTTCTTTATATTCAACATAAGGGATGCAAGATATTTATTTCATGTGAGTTTCTGAACTAAGCAACATCTTGGAAAACATAGTAAAGGAGTTAAAATTTAGTTACTGTAATACATGACTTGTTCCCACTAAGTAGCTGTAACTTGTTCCCACTAAGTAAAGGGTTAGTTTTGTGTCAACGTTTCAGCTGACGTAACTGCTGACTTCCGGGTCCCGTTAGCTGTCTGGATTCGGGGTCGGTGGCGTGGCCTCTAGTTTCACCTTGCAACTTGCGCATTTGGCGGTGCAAACACGTTCATCCAAACCATTCTTCAGAGAGGACTGTGCCTTTTTATCCCCGCTCACCAAGTGCACTATCATCTTTGACAGAAGCGGGACCAATACACACTTCACCAGTTATGGAAGAAGCAGTGTGTGGAAACCTGAGTTGCCTAGGACTATATTCCAACTATTCCAGGAATGTCTTAACATTTTTTTATAAACTTGTACCTCAGGTGGCTGCCCAGATGGCTCACCACTTAACATGGCTCTCTTTTTCTTTTTAATTAGTGGGAAATGCTTAGGTAGGAGACTTACCTTAACTTCTCAGTTATGGCCTATGTGTAGGATGTTTATTCATTTGTTCAGCCAACACTGGGTGTTCCAGCCTAAACTGCCACTGGGTCTTAGGATTGCATGTTGCAGCAGGATATTCCTTGGCACCAGTGCCTGGGGGTGAAGGGATCGTGGTTTGGGGAGATCAGCCCATTTGTTGCAGGGATGCTGGTAGAGCAGGGCCCATTTCCCTGGGGATATCAAGGATATCAAGGTGTCAGGGCCCCAGGAAAAGCGTCCAGTACTAGAAGGATGGGAGGGTACTCTCAGCCTCGACAGGCCCAGGAGGAAGGAACTGGGAAAGCCCTTGGTGCTGGAGTCTAAGAGCCTGAAGGTGCCGGCAGTGGGAATGGCTTTTGTGTCCTGGTTCTTCAGCGGTGGGCCCATCCCTTCACGGGCACAGGGATGGCAGCTGGTCAGGGCCTTGTGCCAATAACTAGATGAGGACTGGGGAGGCCGCTGAGAGTGGAAAGTGCTCTGTGTGGGGCAATGCGGGTGGCCCTGCTGGCTTCCAGCTGGGGAGCTTGAGTCATCGGGGGCCCTTGGCCTGCGTGCTTTGGGTATGTGACAGAGCACAGACAGAGCCTTTTTGGTCCTGGGACCAGACCCTGGCCATCCTCATCTTTCCTAGAGTTTCAGGAGCTGTTGTCTGCAGTCACTGAGGAAGGCTGCGGAAGGCCGGGCAGAAGACCTATAATGCAATTGCCATGGTTCTCACAAGGTCTGTGAAGGAGCATTAATGAGACTCACTCATGTGTGCCTAGTTTTATGGTCCACAGCGGAAAGGATTTGTGTCCATTACCAGCTGCGTATCTACATACAAGCCACTTAAACTGTCTCAGCCTCACATTCCTCACTTATAAAACAGCCATAATAAAAGTCACTGTCGTGCCCATGTAGTGGGTTTTTCATTCAAGAGAGTGAAGGAAGGGGCAGGAAGGAGAATGGGAAACAAAAAAGGTGGGGCTGGGCCTGGTCCGGAGGAAAGACCAAGAATACGATGTTTGACTTTCGCAGCAAGT
Source organism: Trachops cirrhosus (assembly GCA_028533065.1). Classification (NCBI taxonomy): domain Eukaryota; kingdom Metazoa; phylum Chordata; class Mammalia; order Chiroptera; family Phyllostomidae; genus Trachops; species Trachops cirrhosus. The sequence continues at coordinate 33,237,866 of CM052543.1, read as the reverse complement.
CAGACAGTAAAGAAAGGTATTCTGTTCTCCAGGTTGCTTAAAATTGCACAATATACCTTTTGGTGGACATTGGAATTGCTTTGCTGAATTCATATCATTGTAATTATATTTTTCCTGATTATAAATGTAACACATGCTGATAGGGAAAAAATAGAAAAAAATATTAAGTATAAACAGAAACATTAAAGAAACAATTATCTTTTCATTGTTGATATTTGGGTGCTTCCTTCTCATTATTCATATATCTAATATTTTAATGATAAAGTTAGAATCATAATATATATTCAGTTACAGGACCCAAGCTTTTTCAGTGTAATTTATGCATATTCAGATGGTCCCTGACTTACGATCGTTCAACTTTGCAATGGTTTGAAAGTGACCCTCATCCACCCCGCGGATTCTGGATGTTGATCTTCGCCCGGGCAGCTGTGTGCGGTAGCATACTCTGTCGTGATGCGGGGCATTGGCAGGGAGCCACAGCGTGCAGTGGGCCCCACCCTCACAGGGGTAAATAGCTGACATGCATTGTGTTAGCTGGTTCACCCAGCGGTAGGCTAGTGTACAAGCTAAGTGTTCTGAGCTCATTTAAGGTAGGCCAGGCTCAGCTATAATGTTTGGTAGGTCAGGTGCATTAAATGTGTGTTTGACTTAGGATATTTTCATTTATGATAAGTTTATCTGGATGTAACCTCATTGTAAGTTGAGAAGTATCTCTATTTTTTTAGCTTTGTTTTTACAAAATCTGAATCATATTTTGTATCAATCAAGATTTTCCAGAGAAACAGAATATATGTGTATACACATATATACATATACCCCATATATATAGATACATTATATATATACATATACATGTACATGTATACATATTAAGCAATATGTATACACACACACATGAGAAGAGATATTTAAAGGAGTCTGTCCACATAATTGTGGAGGCTGGCAAGTTGAAAATCTGTAGTGCAGGTCTGCATGCTAGAAACTCAGGCAGGAGTTCATGCTGTATTTTTGAGGCAGAATTCCTTCTTAGGGAAATCTTAGTTTTTGCTCATAAGGCCTTCAACTGATTAGATGAGGTTCACCTACATTTCTGAGAATAACCTCCTTAAAGTCCACTGATTGTAGATGTTAACCACATCTACAAAATACCTTCACAGCAGCACCTATGGTTTGATTAAATAACTGGGTAGTATAACCTAGCCAAGTTGTCACAAAACGTCACATATGATATACCAATTTTGTATTTTGTTTTTTTCACAGGTCATGAATATTTTTTGTAGCATCATACATTTTCTAAGAACTTGGTATTTAATGACTACATTGTTTTTTCACCAAATGGGCTTTACCATGACTTATTTAGAAATTTTCCTGTTGTCAGATATTTAGGTTGTATCTGGTTTTTATTGTAGATATAATATTGTGGTAAACATCTTTGGATGTATTTTCTTTTTATGTATTTTTTGTTAGTCCCTAGAATATATCATTAATGGGAAATTACTGGGCCAAAAGTTTGGAAGATTTTAAGGTTTTTGATATACATTGCTAAATTTTCTCTAGGACATTGCTTCTTAAGCTATAACCCTTGCCATCTTTTGTGAGAAATGCAGATTCTTGGGTCTTACCCTAGGCCTACTGAGTCAGAATCTGAATTTTAATAGATCCTGCATGTGACTTTTATGCACACTATAGTTTGAGAGGCACTGTTCCCTCAAAATGTGTACTGATTTATAATCTCACCATGCTGTGATCTGAATGTTTGTGTCCTCCCAAAATACATCTGTTGAATTCCTAATGTCTAACAGTGATGGTATTTGTAGGTGGGACCTTTGGGAGGTGCTATAGTTATGAAGTGGAACCCTCAGGAATAGGATTCCTGAGAGCTCCCTGGCCCCTTTCACCATATGAGACACAGCAAGAAGGGGCTATCTATGAGTGGAAGAGGACCTGACCATGCTGGTGCCTTTACCTTGGACTTCCAGTGTCCAGGACTATGAGCAATAAATTTCTGTTGCTTATAAGCTATCAGGTCTATGGCACTTTGGTATAGCTGCCCAAATGGACTAAGACATACCAGAATATATAGCAATAATTGTTTTGGTTCACTCTCACCAAAACTGGGCATTATTTTGGCTTTCATTTTTGTTAATTTGCTAGCCAAAATGGTATTTTATTATTTTTATTTTTCTTTTATAACACATTGATTGAATAGGCCAACATCTATAGGAGTTCAATCAGGGAAAAGCTTTTATCCCCCAAACTCTGCCTTAAAACGTGCTCTGTAACATCTTAGGTGGATCACACAGCTTTCCAGTTGCTTCTAGCTAAGAGGGCAGTCTCGTTTTGGTAATCATGACTTGCTTTATAGGTATGAAGGTCTAATGTGGTCTGGAATCAAGACTTAAGTTTCCCGCCCAGTTCAGACTCTTCAGCTCCTCCTCTCTCACCAGGACTCAGGCAGCAGGGCCAGGGGATGGGTGGGCCTGCTGTGGTCCTTCATTCTTTCTCCACTTCCTTCTGCTACTTCTCTATCTATGGCTGGGGCAGGGAGGGATATCAGGAGCAGGACAAAAGTCTCCCAATATTGGTGCCACTGTTGTAATATTGCCCAGATGGTTGCTGCCTTGCTGGCTTGTTGCTTGGGCTCCATATTTGGCTCTTCAGAGGCCCTGCAGGAATTTTTGAAGAGTCCTTCAGTGTGGTGAGCTTGGTTGGGATCTCAGTGTCTATAATCCACGATGCAATGGCCTCCTTGTCACACACTGAAATAATGGCACTCAGGACAGCTGTTGCTGTTGCTCATAGACAAACACAATGACATCTGAGTTCCCCACAAGTGACAGCTAAGTGGACTGAAATTCTATTGTTTGAAATGTGTGTATCTGATTATTAGAATACGGAGAGATCAATTTCTTTGGAGGCTGGAACCATCTTCTTTCTTTTGTAAGGCTTATTTCTGAAGCCTCCATTCTACCTTGAATGTCTTCAGGAAAAATAGCGTATAAGTAGTTTCTACTGCAGGCGTTCTACATGGAACTGGGGAAACGACATAGAAATATAGATTGTTATTCTTTGGAGTTGAAGCATAAAGGAAATAAACCATGAAGGGATATTTTGAAGTGTTTTATTTAAAACAGTCGGTGAATCAAAGATACTTTCCGGCCAGCTTTTCAAGTTGTTTCCTAAAATCAGGAAATTGTAAATATTCACTTTGGGGGTTGGGAGAGGAGGGGATTGCTTAGGCTTCAGTTACAGGTCACAGTTCCCAATTTTTCTCCTCTTGGTCCCGTCTAGTACCCTCCCAGCTGCCCCACGGACCACACCACACAGGGAAGAAGCTGGACATGCCCATGGCCTGGAAATGTTGGGTTTTCTGTGCATCACCCTCTTGAAGGCCATTAGCATGAGGCAATGTCTAACTCTCTCTGTGAACTTGGTGGTATCACTTCATTTCCTCATTTACATGATTGAGATTTGTTCATTAATAAATATGTAATACATATGTATTGAGTGCCTACTCTATGCTAAGCCCTATTTTAGGAGTTCAGGATGCAGAACGGAATGGGATAGAGATCTGAGTAATGAGGGAGGGCCAACTGTGTAAAGATATTGGGGGTGAATGTTCCAGGAACAGGGGTCAGTAAGTGCAGCCACAGATGTTCGAGGAATTGAAAGGAGTCCCACAGATTGAAGCATGGAGGTCAAGGGGAAGCTAGAGGGAAATGGGGCTGGGACTTGGGCCAAGGCTAGATTCCACAGGACCTTACTGGGCCATCAGAAGTCTGTGAGTTTGCCCTAAGGACATATGGGAAACCATGAGGGGATTTTAGCCTGTCAGTGACATAGTCTGGTTTATTAACAGTGCCTGCCTCATTGAACATTAACTACAATTAAATAAGATAATATATATAAGGTACCTAGTGGCCTGCCTGGTACATAATGGGTGCATAATAAGTAATTATTATTTTCATATTTTGGGGAAAGAATGGCTATCTGCTATTGTTTGACCTTAAAAGATGAGGTTTGTAGTAAACTGAATAATGGCATCTGTGTCCTAATCCTCAGAACCCAGAAACATGTTCCCTTACATGGCCAGGGAGAATGGAGGGTGTGGATGGAGTTAAGGTCACTAATCAGCGGACCTTAAAATAGGGAGGGTATCCACGGGGTCTAATGCAATCACAAGGGTCCTTAAAAGTGGAAGAGGGAAGACAAAGAGAGTCAGAGGAGCACCAGACCATGGACGAAAGAGAGATGCATCCTTCCTTTGGAGATGGTGTAAGGAGCTAGGAACCAAGAAGTGCAGGTGGCCACTAGAAGCTGGAAAAGGCAAGGAAATGGATTCTCCACCAGGGCCTCCAGGAGGGAACACAGCCCGGCCAACACCTCGATTTTACCCCAGTGAGACCCGTTTCGACTTCTGACCACCAGAATTGTGAGAGAACAAATTTGTATTGTTTTAAAACAATAAGTATGTGGTAATTTGTTACAGCCTCTGTGGGGAATGAATACAAGAATTTTTCACCAAATATTCTAAACTCCAGTTTAGTACACTCCAGTATGACCCATAACCCATGCATGACCCATGGATTTCAAAATCTGTTTAGTTCATTATCTGTGGGTAGTGCCTGCTAACTAGTACTTGCCAAGCTGCGGGTGTGGGGTCTGTGTGTTAGAGGAGCTGACCAGCTCAGAGGAGACTTGCAGGTGTTTTCCGTAACTTCTAGGCGAGGGGTGTCAAACTCATTTTCACCAGGGGCCACATCAGCCTCGAGGTTGCCTTCAAAGGGCCGAAATAATAATTACTCCTTAACAGTTAAGGAGTTGAAATTACATTCAGCTCTTCGAAGGCAACCACGAGGCTGATGTGGCCCCGGGGTGAAAATGAGTTTGATACCCCTGCCCGAGGGGTACCAAGTTCCTTATGTGCCTCTAGGTGGCACACAGTAGCCTCTCAAGCACACTGGTGGAGTGAGTCATGCTTGTCACTGATCTGAGAGGGCAGAAGAAGCCACAGAAGTATTCTGAAGAGATTGGGCTCTCAGCCCCAGTACCCTGGCTGGGAGATACAGGGACTGCAGCAGCGGGTGAGGAATAAGGGTTGGCGGTGGGTATGGCCTTGTACTGGCCTTGGACCCTCCCTAAAACGTCTCCATCTGCCCTTTCCCAGTCTTCAGGGCCCAGCCCACAGGAAGCACTGCCAGGAGGCTCGGCCCCTCCCCCAACAGGGCCTCCCAGCCAGACTACTGCACCACTTGGGCTGAGCTTTTTCCCCTTTGCTAAGCATCCGTCCTGTCTGTGGAGGTGGCAGGCAGGGAGCACCTGGACGCAGGCCCGGGCCAGCACACCATTGGGGCTCAGCGATGCCTGTGGTTTGGTCGGCTGGGGCTGGATAGGAAGGGTTCCTGTGCAAGGGCTTGTGATTTGTCCTTTTAGGGAAGCTGATTCTGGTTGCTCCTCCTCCTCCTTTTGGAGACGTTGCTAGAAACTCTCACTGCAGAGGCCCAGAGCCTGCACCAGTCCATCCTCACACGGCAGCTGCCAGACATTTGCCCCAACGCCCAGCTCTGACCTAGCTCCCCGTCTGACCCACTCCGCCTACAGCTGTGGTTTCCAGTGCTCAAAAGAAAAAAAAAAAACCCGTCAGTACCTAACCATCTTTTTCAATGAAATGTCAGTGTAGAAAACTGAAAGTCAGGAGGCAGTAAGGTAGAATTTAGTCATTAAGCGCTCAGAACCTGGTATCAGACGGACGTGGGATCCAATCCAGGCTCTGTCATGTACATAACCTCAGGCGAGTTGCCTGCCTGCTCTGTGCCTCACTTTCCTCTTCTGCGAAACGCGGGGTGCCAACAGAACCGGGGTCACGGGACTGCTGCGGAGATGCAAAGCAATAAGGTCTGCAGAGCGCTGGGAGTAATAAATGTCGGTACTGCTACTAGAGTATACATTGATTTTTCCAAGTTCTCGTTTATAATATTAATTGTCATAAAGCCCCTCGGGGACAATAGTTTGGATGAACACAGAATTTTTTTAAATAAATTTTATCTTTTCAAACAGTTATAGATTTCCAGAAAAATTGTGAGGATGGTATAGAGAGTTCCCATCTTACATGTGTATGGCACATTTGTTAGAATTAATGAACTGGTATTGACATATAATCAATAAGTAAGACTCGTCATACTTTTTCGGGTTTTCTTAGGTTTTACCTAATAATGCCCTTTTTCTATTTCAGGGTTCTATTCAGTACAACGTATTACATTTAGTTGTCGCAGCACCTGAGGCTCCTCTTGGCTGTGACGAGTTCTCAGACATTTCTTGTTTTTGATGACCTTGTCGGTTTTCAGGAGCACGGGTATTTGTAGAATGCCCCTGGACTGGAATTGGTCTGGTGTTTTTCTGCTAGTTACACTGGAGCTGAAGGCAGAAATTTTTAGTCAGTGGCCCATGGCGGGCTGCCACAGTTTTCTCCTAGCCTCAGCATTCATGACGTGCGACTCCAGTGTCTGCAGGAAGCCTCAAGCACAGTTTGGACAATCACAATGGTGGAGGTGAAGTCCACGCTCCTTAGTGTAACCTCTCAGTCTGTCCTGCCTGCTTCACTCACCTTCTCGCCTGGCTGTGAGCACCCAGCTTCCCCACAGACTCTGAATAGGTCTCGGCTGCGGGGCCTGACAGCCCTTCTACCTGGAATGCTGCCTTCCTTCCTCTGCCTGACCAACTCTGTGTCTCTGGGCAGACTCTAAGATCCTCCTCCCTGATACCTCTCCATAAGGAGACCGCCACTGTCCCCAAGGTTCCCGCAAAACTTGGTAAATCTCTTTGTATTGTCCTTTTTGGGTCATGTCTCTGCCTCTTTGTCTAGGCTGGAAACTTCCTGAGAACAGGGACTGACCTGCAATCCTCTCTGTATTCCTCATGCCTGACATGGGGCCTGGCACACAGTAGGTGCTAAGAAAAGCTTAGTGAATGACTCTGATATTGGAGAGATGTGCTATACCAGCCTGAATACAGAGCACACTGCCTTTGTTCTAAGAACATGGAGTGCCTCAGTGGATAATGGGTGGCAGTGATGAATCCTTGGTTGGGTCTTTTAAAGCCTCTTTCTCTTTGCCCCAAAGGGGTGTGAGAATGCGGTGTGAACATGCAAAGGGCCACCAGGGGGCTCCAGGAAGCAGTTCACCAGCCCAGCCCCACAGGAGGGCTCAGGGGGTGGCCTTTGCAGCAAGCCTTGGGCTCCGCAGAATCCACAAAGAAAGTGTGTCAAAAGAGAGGTCTGTTTTCTGCTAATGTGCCAGCCTATGCAGCAAGGACAGGATGTACCAGCCCGTTCTGAAAACACGTGTAGGCCCGACAGTCTCTTTCCTGCCCCCCCGCCCCCCTGAGGTCTCTGCCTGCAGAAATCAGGACAAAAGATACTGATAACCACGCAATAATATTTGCAGGACCAAATGATCTTGTTATAGGCACCAGCAGACCTTCACTCCATTCAGATTTCCCCATTTCTGCCTCCACTTCAGCGTTAATAGTTCTCTTTGGATCGGAAACTCTTAATAGATATTCCTAAAACCAAAATTATCACCCAGAAGTTGGAGCCAAAAATCTCGGGACCTTTTTTAAAAAATAATTCTATGAGGAGGGAAAAAAATAGTTGAGTTAATTTGAGATAATGAAGCTCGAAGTAGACATTGCTCTCTGGGGTCAATAACATCTATTATTTTGTTCTTGCGGCTGATATTATTCACAGTAATAATAAGAACGGTAGATCTGATGTATTGGATGCCCACTCCATGCCAGGTATTGGGGTGGAGATGTCCGCCTGGGCTACACATTTACCTTCGGGCATCCGAGAGGGGTGTGAGCAACCTAACCCTGCCCATTCAACCCTAGAGACTTTCGCTCTATTTCTCAGATAATGAAACTGAGGCTCAGGCATATTGTGTGATTTCTCAAGGCTGAAAATCGAATCCTATCTGGCTTCGAGACCTGAACTGTTGTCCATCACCCAACCACACCCCAGAAGGATCTAAGGGAGTTGCCGGTCATGAAATGTGATTGCTCCCCAGGGAAAAGGAAGAGATAATCACACGAGATAGAATCTTATAGGTGTTACAAGTAAACCCATCATTAATAATGATGATGAAAAGAATGATAATATCTTATTCTTCTGGGGTCATGAGCTTCTTTGCATTTGTGATAGACAGGAAAATACTGAGGGAATATCTGCTAGAATTTAATGCTGTTTGTATCCAAAAGACTCTTATAGTTTGCTTTACAAGCAAAGTTTAGGTAGAAACTCAAAACTTGTACATTTTTAGGGGCTGATTCCTTCTAAGGGTTGACCCAGCCGCACCTGGTCCTCCTGCATCCTCCTCTGTGTTGGACCCCTCAAGTGCGACGGCGGTCAGGCGAGGTGCCCAGCAGGCAGGCTCCAGGAAGCTGCCACTGGTGGCTCCCTGTCCCCAAGTTCTCTCCCCTCCATTTCTAAGGATGAGAATGCTAAACAGTAGAGCCCAGAACCAAACTTGGAGAACACTCAAGCCCCCAGCTGAAAGACATTAATCGCCCATGGACAGCTTTCTTCAATAGCAGAGTTTGTGACCAGGGAGCAAAGCGATGGCTGCAGAAAACCCTGACTACAGAGGACAGGCAAAAACCTTGGACCCTTGTCCCACACAATAGCTGAAGCCCCTTGAGAAGCCGCCATGGATCTCAGGACCTGGTGTGCGCCTGTGCCTTTGGCCGGCCCTGGGGATCTGTAGGCATACTGCGGCCACCCCTGGCGCATCCTCAGCAAGTTCACTTCACTGCGCTCCGGGCCTCACCCAGGGCCGTCCTGGAGCTCCTACTTATTTTTCTTTGTCAAACCTTTGTCAGCAACTTCTCCCCAAAAGAAGTGGTTTATTTTCCCTTTGGCAGTGTTTGTGACTCTAGTAAATAAGAGAGACTTACACTCCAGTTTTAAAATTAAAGCAAAAAAAGCTAGAGATGCCAATGAGGAGTTATTTACACTTTACAGCAGCACACTTCCCCAGTCAAAGATTCAACAGGCTTAGCTGGCTGTGTTGCGTGCAGACTCGGAGCATCTGAGTGGCTAAATGTTCACTTCAAGGGACCTGAAACTCTTTCTCTTTTGCTTCAAGTTAGTGTTAAATAATGCTTCAGATTCTTCCTATTTTAGCTCCTCTGGAAAAATTCAAGGCTCGAAAACTGCAATTAAAATGTAGACATTAAAGAATTGTAAGAATAAATGAGCGAATGTATGGGAGAATGTTGGAAGATATTTTTATTGCATAATGTTCTTTCTCTGCATAGTGCTCTGATTTGGCAGAGGGAGAATCTTGACTTATGGCTGCCGAGAATTTCTTTCTTTCTTTTTTTTTTTTTGGTCTGCTAGTTTGTGTTTAGAAAGTGAAAATACATTCAAATTCGTCCTTAGAAACATTTGATCTTGTTTTCATAAGAAATGAAAGGAATTGTGAAAAGCAATTTTAAAAATGGAATTAGATTCTTAATGCTGCTTGGCCCATGAAGCCCTCTGGGGGTGGGGGAGGAGTTCTGTGGGGTGGGGCAGCCCGTGATGGATGTTAACAAAACTCGCATTCGTGGGCCTGGTGGAAGCTGGCGAAGCTTTGCCACATGAAGGTTTTTCAGAGGAGAGGACATCTTCCTGCTGTGTCAGAGGAACTAATACCACAGATGAGAGGGCCCTGTTCCTTGCAGAATGTAAGGCTGGACACAGAAACCCGCCTGGGTACTGGCAGGCGGGGTTAACCCTTTGCTTTCTCCCTCATCCCCCACTCGTTGATGAATGCATATGCTGAGGGCAGTAGGGCCACATTGAGGACTTCCAGACTAGGAAAGAGAGTTTCCTTCTGGCAAGTAAGCTGCTAGCTGTACTTATACAGGTGGGCATTTGGGCACTGGAAATACCCCCGAAACATATTATAGAGCCCATGGGAGCAAAGATGGAATGAGGATTCCAACATGGCAGAGTGGGAAGAGAGTCAGGTTTTGTGTGCCATATGTTAAGCTTTCTCCTAGGCTTTTTATTTCTATAAATCGTAGGAGAAAATCGTACTTTGACTTCTAACATATACCGACCACTTTGACTATTAAGTGGCATCACCCTCCCACCCCCATCCCCAGATGTGCTTTGATAATCCGGCAGCACACCCTGATGTCATCAATACTTAAATTTATTTGGAAAGATGAGAGTTTTAGTCAATGAGAAACAACAGCCAATGTTTACTCTCAAGGGCAATCCGCCTTTACATCATCTAGTCCTAGCACATTGTCTGGACTGCAATATAGATTATTGCAGACCTTAATTTGAGGCATGGATGTAAAATAATTTTGTTTTGAAATATGGTGGTAGTAAAATTCAGCATTAACATGAGGAGTCAATAATTCAAACTTTTATTTGCTCTGATATCAAAGAGACATCTTTCTGCTCCCATCAGCCACAGGGAAAAAAGAGAGAAAGTATTAACATTTTGCTGGTAATAGTACTTTTTTGGCCCCATTTAGTTTTTTTCTTAAAGAAAAAGCTTTGTAATTGCTTTGTTTGGTCTCTGGCATCCACAAGACTCCTGCATAGCTCCCTGGATCTTTGTGAAAAGACACAGGGCCTTTCCTGTTTCACTGCTGGCGCATATCTAGGAGTGTCTTAATAGGGGCAGAAAGTTTGAAAACTTGGGAGAACTGTTTATAATCTTCATTTGTTCGCCCTTTCTGCATCTTAATGCCGTGGTGAACTGGCAAAGAGGTGTGAAGGGGAATGACCGAGGGGGGATTTGCCCCCCTAGTGAAACTGGTTGACTAGCCTGTGTGACTAGCTTTGGAAAAATTTTCATCTGTAGAATAATTTTGACCATTATGAACATAAGTGGTTTTGTCACCAGTTAGCAGGCAGATGGAGCATGTGTTTCACATTATTAATTCGAGGCAGCGTTAGGGTTGGTTGAAGCAACTTTTAACAAAGCAGAGTCTCCACGACCCCATCTTGCTTCCAGTTCCACGGCGAAAGGCAGTGTGAAAATGGCCCAGGGTTGTAGAACAGCCCCTTCTGATGGGAATGCTGGGCAACACAAACCTTGCCAAAAACTAATGGATCATTTACAGGAAATAAGAAGTTAAAGAGGAGGATGAGTCAGTAGACTTCAAAGCTAACCCATTTCCAGAGAACTTAAATAATGAATACCAAAAACTGAAGATTTCACAGACAGCTTCTACAGCTCTGTGCAGCTGGAGCCCTCGACCAGCTCAGGCACCATCTGCTTCCAGGAAGGGTCACTACGGCTTCAGGAAGCAGAAGGAGATAAGGAAGGAAGGAAGGAAAGAAGGAAGGAAGGAAGGAAGGAAGGGGAAAATGAGAAGGGAATGGAAAAGAAAGAAGGGAAGCAATTTTGAAAAGAAAGGAGAGGAAGAAGGATGGATGGAAGGGAGGGAGGAAGGAAGGGAAGAAAGAAGGAAGGAGGAGAAGGAAAGAAGGTGGAAGGGTGGAAAGATGGTAGAGGGACAGATCAGAGAGGGGATCAGAAAGCGGGTAGTTCAGTCTAATTTTGAACAAATAATATTTAGTGTGGCAAGTGTCCTGGTACATCTGTCATGTGGGACTCTGTTTAGCAGATTACTAAAGTCAAAATAAAATTGTGTATCTTTTAAATGCCACTGAGTCATTTATGAGCTCACAGACAAGGGGCTTAAGGAGTTTTATTTTGGAACTACTTATAATGAAGAACTGTGTTTGAGAAAACCAAGGGCTGGTTCAGATTATAGGCACAGAGTGAAGGTCTGTTGCTTGAAGGAAACGTGTATATCATTGAAATAGCCTCGTTAGGGAGATTTATGCATATCACAAAAAACATTTTGATCCAGCAATTCCACTTTTAGGAGTTTACTCTTAAGAAATAATTGGACAAGGGTGTAAACTCTGTGTAGATAACAGCATTGTTCATACTTGTATAAACCTTGAAATAAACTCTGTGTCTAATAAGAGACTAGTTAAATAAGTGACGGTGTGTCATATAATATATACTGTATAGTACAATGTGTTCTATAACATTATTAAAGTACAGTGCAGTTTTATGTGGTTGACATGCAATAATATTTATAGTATATCAACTGAAACTTTTAAAAACCATGTATACATATTTATATGTGTATACATATAAACATACATATCTATATTTGCATTGAACGAAGTCTAGAAATGTATACCTTACCTGTTAGCAGTGATTAAATCTGGGAGGTAGGGTTTGGAGTGATGTTACTTTTTCTGTCTTCATTTTCTAATTTATTTTTCTACCATGAGTATGTATGACTTACCTAATATACAGGACACATGTTAGGAGAGGAGGATTTTTCACTCTGAGAGAGGATTTATTTAAGCTTTTTCTCCACAAAGAGCCCAAGGGAAGTTTGTGTTTACAGAGCCCCTCCCAGCATCAGGAGGGGAAAAAAACTTTCCCAAATGTCAAAACCCTGGTTTTGGATTTTTTTTTTTTTTCTTCTAGGACCAAGCCTTCCTTCTTGCTTAGAGCCAAACCTGAGTCTTCTGGGAGGGCAGGAACCAGCAGACACCTTCTAGATGGATGGCTCTGGGGTGGGGGTTGGGGGGCAATAAGGCATATTGGCCCGGTGGTGCCCTTTTCTCCAGATTTAAGACCCCACCACTGCCAGTCTGATGGGAAGTAAACCTAGGTCACCCAGGACAGCTTGGGTGTTTTAAAAGACATAGTGGGCCCTGGCTGGTGTAGCTTAGTGGATTAAGCGCAGGCCTGTGAACCAAGAGATCACGGTTCGATTCCCAGTCAGGGCACATGCCTGGGTTGCAGGCCAGTTCCCAGCAGGGAATGCACAGGAAGCAACTATACATTGATATTTCTCTCCCTCTCTCCTTCCCTTCCTCTCTAAAGATAAATAAATAAAATTTAAAAGACATAGTGGGGTGATGAGGAGAAATCATTTATTTCAAAGAAAACAAGCCCCAAAGTGCAAGTCATTGGAAGGTTCCTGCTGACACATGTATCCCTCTGGATCCTGAAGAAAATCAGGAACTGAATTCCTGCCCCAGGCTCAGAAATTCTCCAAGGAAATTGGCATGGACCCAGTGAGCATCCAAGGTGGGAGTGCGGGCCGCCTACCTGGACTTTTGCGCTTCATGGTAGATGCTCCCCAGTCTCTCCCTGGGTGGCGGGGGCAGTGCCCCCTCAGTCTGGGTATGGCATGGGGCCCCAGCAGGCCTCCCCTCTGGATCTTGCTCTCCCATCTGCTTGGGGGGCTGGTGACTCCGGGGACCAGCTTCCCCCTTTGGTCTTGTGTTCTCTTTGTTGGATCCAGCTGGTCTCATCCCTGGGGCAGGATGGGTGTGGGAGGAGGACGAAGACAGTTGGGATTCTTCAGCTGGTGGGTTGCGGGCCTGAAGCAGAGCCGAGCTTCTCAGCCATCCCTGCCGCAGCCTCCCCCGCCCCTGGTTCATGATTGGGACACAGCTCCAGTTCCGACTTGATCTGGAGCCAGCGTGATGATTGCTTACTTCTGGGTAAGGCAACTGTACCTCACTGGAGCCACATTTAACCTTTATCCTGCCACCCACTGGCTTTGTGAGTCCGACAGTTCACTTAACCTCTTGAGCCTCTGTTTCCTCGTCGGTGAAATTTCAGCTTTGAGTTTTCCTGGGTATGTCCCATGTACACAAGAGGTATACATTTTATTAAACTTCTGTTTTTCTCCTGTTAAGATGTCTTTTAGTACAGGAGAGGACTCAGCCAAAAACCTAGAAGGACAAATGGAATAATTATTTTAAAAAAAAAATTTTTATAAGGAAAACACATTAAGAATTATGAATATGACTTTATAAAAATTTTTGTCTATTTTGATTCTATAATACACAATTACATTTCAATTTACATTTTAATATATATTTGCTCCCCAAACAGAAATCTAATATATGCCATTTACATATTAGCAAATCAGGCTTTTTCTCACATAATTAATTGGAATTGAATAGCATTTCAAATGGGAAAAACAAGGACCTATATTTTCTAAATATGTAAGATATGTCATAAAATTAACTTAAAATAAAATTTATAATGCAATGTTTAATAAATAAAATAAAATTTTAGCTTTGTTAAGGGTCGATGGGGGTGTTGAGTAAATGCCGTAATAGAGGAAAGTGCTTCGAAGAACGCCGCACACACATAATAATAAGTATCGTTATTACTACTGTGATAACTGACGTCGAGGGCACAGTACTCGGTGCCAGGCACTCCCATCAACAGCTCAGGTGTGATGATTTACTTAATCATTACAGTGGACTGAGATAGGTACTGACTAACCCCATCTACAGATAAGGAAATGGAACCAGGGGGAGATTGAATAACTTTCCCAGGTTAGTAAGTGAGTTAGTGAAGTATCCAGGCTGTGACAAAGTTCTTTTGTTTTTTTAATTGTGGTAAAATACACATAACTTAAAGTTTACCATCTTAACCACATTTAAATGTATAGTTCAGTAACGTTATGTACAATCACATTGTTGTGCAACTAATCTCCAGAAATGTTTTCCTCTTACAAAATTGAAACTCTACACCTCATTCCCCCGACTCCCAGACTATGGAAACCACCCTTCTACTCTCTGGCCGTATGAATTGACTGCTCTTGGTACCTCATGTAGGTGCAACTTTTGTCTTTTTGTGACCAGCTTATTTCACTTAGCATAATCTCCTCGAGGTCTATCCATGCTGTAACATCTGGCAGAACTTAGTTCCTTTTTAAGGCTCAATATGCCATATTTCACTTATCTGTCCATCTGTCAATGGACACTTGTATTGCTTCCACCTTTTTTATTTGTGAATAATGCTCTTATGATCATAGGTGTATTTATTCAAGCTCATACTTTTAATTCTTTTGGGTATCTACCCAGAAGTGGAATTGCTAGATCACATGGTAATTCTATTTTTAATTTTTTGAGGAGCCATTACACTGTTTCCCAGAGCTACTACACCACATTGCATTCCTGCCAGCTGCATACAAGGGCCCCAGTTTCTCTGCATCCTTGCCAATACTTGCTGTTTTCTGGGGGGCTTTTGATAGCAGACATCCCAGTGGGTGTGAGGTGGTATCTCAGGGTGGTTTTGATTTGCATTTCCCTTAATGATTAGTGACTTAAGCATCTTTTAATAGCCTTATTGGCCATTTGTGTATCTTCTTTGGAGAAATGTTTAAGTGCTTTGTCCATGTTTTAGTCAGGTTGTGTGTGTTTTTGTTGTTGAACTGTAGGACTTCTTTATATATGCTGGGCGTTAACCCCTTATACGATATACAATTTGTAAATATTTTCTCCCATTCCATAGGTTACCTTTTCATTCTGTTGATTGTGTCCTTTGGTGCACAATCTACAGATTAAAATTTTAAATTGGGACACAGTCCAATTTATCTCTTTTTGCTTTTATTGCCTGTGCTTTTGGTGTTGTATCCAACTAATACAACACCAAACTAAGTTCTTTTGGAGTGATCTATAGTTGAGGTAAGATGAGGAAAGATCGAGTTCTACCCATTTTGTGTGGAAGGTAAGACACAGAGACATAAGTGACCTCTCTGCATGGTGTTGAGGGTGCAGAGAGACTTAATAAAAAGGAAGAGAAAGTATAACTAAGGGGAGGCAATTTGGGATTGGATCACAGCCCAAAATCGAGAGAAAAGCTGAGGAATACTGTATTATCAGACACTATTTGAGGCAGAAAAAAGAAAGGGCCCTAAAGGGCTGACAGCCAGAAAGTCCAAATAAGAGTAAACAATTAGGAGAAGATGGGGAAATGATGGGCCTCTGATGATCTAAGGCGGGGGGAGGGGGCTACGGTGGAAGTGGTGTGCATTAGGGAAGGAATTATGGGTTGAAATTTAAGGGAAGTTGAAAAATTCTCCTGGCTGGGTAAAAGGGAGGTTTTACTGACAAGTAAAATGGATTTTGCAATGGTACTGGAGAAAAAGCAGGATGAGGAAGAAGCTGAGGCTGCTAATTAAGAGAGAGAAGGGGGGCATGCTTTTTCAGAGACCCGAGGAAATGACTGCAAAGCTAAATTCTTAGTCCCTTTCAGCCTTCCCTGTAAGGGGTTCCAGTGGCAATGAATGAGCACAGCCAGAGTAGGCGAGGGAATGGGAGGAATGGGAGAGCTGAAGGGCGTGCAAAGAAATATCTGAAGCCCATGCTTGTCCTGTGCTATTTGTTGTAAAAAATGGACAGAACCATACCTTGGCAGGAAAAATCCCTGGCCACAATTACTGCTACAAACCCCTGAAGGGCAGGGAAAGTCTAAATGTCTGAGGCAAGCAGACTTAAGAGGACAGCAGCACCAGGAGGAAATGAAGCTAGAAAGAGCTCCGTGCTGGGTGGGAGTCAGAGCCCTTTGCGGCCCCTGCTTCAGGGGTTCCTCACATCTTCATCTAGAAGACAAAGGCCTTGGCTAGTTGGCCTTAGTTTCACAGGCAAAGAGTCTTGTTCAAATGATCTGAGTAATGGGGGTTTATTTTCTGAAAAAGCAGGCATCCGACCTACACGGCTGAGCAGGCTCCACAGACAGTTGGATCTTAAGGAGGAAGGAACATGAAGGGTGTTGAGAACCTAAGGCAGCAGGAGAGGCCGTGGAGGTAGAAGTTTCTGGATTTTCAGTTTGGTGTACTGCCATTAAAGTGACTTTTTGTTTTCTTGCTACCAGATGGCATTTCACCCTCCACTCCAGATCCTTTCTCTCCATCCTTGCTTCTGCTTACCCATCTTATCTACTTGAAGTAAGGATTGTTCTGGGGGCTCAGACCCAGAGCCCAAGGCCTGTTCCTAGTGGATGATGAGGATGATAATGAGAGTTAACACCTATTAGTGCCTACTATGTGCCAGGCACGGTTCTAAGCATTTCACAGGTCTGAAATCACTCAATCTTCTTACCAATATTGTGGGGGTGAGGACCATTATTATTCCCAGTTTATGGATGGGAAAAACAGTAAAGCAATTCAGCCCTGGTCACCCAGCTAGTAATCTGCATAACCGGTCAAGACAGAAAGCAACAGAGCCCGTGCCCTTCACACTACCCTACTGCCTCCCAGCAAGGGTGGAAGGAGTTAGCTGTCAGAGATCTTAAATTCCTGTTTCCTTCGATGGTCCTCCAAGCAGCTGTCAGCCATCTGTTCATCTCAACCTGTTGAGGACTTTTTAAAAATGTTTTTTAATCTATAGTAGCTCTGAGAAGTGGCGCCATCCTGAGTTTACTAAGTGTTATATCTTGATGGACGCCGGTGCTTGCCATTTTGGATTGCTTTAACGTGGAATGGGCACGGAGGTGGGCCACCAAGGATATGACCTAGCTACAAAAGGTGGCACAGTTGAGGATATCCTGCATGGTGACAGAGGGGTTTACAGACATCTCAGCCCTAAAGAGAAGTTCACATTATATCCTATTAGGAAATCTAGGCAAAGACATGGGACTGGAATTCAGGTTGGGGGCACTGGTGGCAGCCAGTAAGCCCTGGGAAGGAAGGAGCGTCCCTGGAGAGAGTGTCCAACGTGGTGACTATCAGCTGCATTTATCACATTCTGTGTGCGTCTACACATCAGATGAATCCCCCAACAGATATTTTTCCTCTAATCTGCCTTTTTGAACCTGCTTTCGCAGTAACTGCAGAACAGTTTTCCTGACATGAATGTCACATAGTCTTAGGATGTCCACCAGGGCGTATCTCAACGGCGCAGCAGTGGTATCAGGCTGCTCGAGCCGTGCCTGACAGACAGGCTGGTGGTGATCGCAAGGACAGTGACACATCAGTCTGTTGTGGGCGATGCTTGTGTTGTAGTGCTTTTCGTCCCTGATGTATTTTGGTAGGAAACAATGGCTTAAATTCTTCAACTGGAATCGTGCAAATATAGTTGGTACACGCCATTCCTTAAACTGCAAAATAAAAGGAAAAACCAAAAGGATGCATTTGAAAAATATTGGGGCCGATCAAATCTTTTTCTGATTATATTCTTTTGAAGTCAAACTATCTACGCTCTAGAAATATTGGAACAGGTCAGGCCTGAAGCACTCTTGATTGAGTAGTTCAAGATCTATTGATAGAATTCAAAGTCGTACCAGGTGGTTGTGCGAGCCAGATGCTAGGCTTTAACCTGACTTCTTCCTGCATTTGGAGGGTTTTCCAGCCAGGTAAGGGCTGTAATTCACAATCATCTTCAGTGTATAGTTTGAAATGTTCTCGGTGCTCTCATATTTAGCATTCTTACACTTTTTTTTTAACTTAGAATTGTTCTGTATTTACCTTTCTATCCATAGGTCTACTCACATGACCAATTACAGTTCTTGATAACTTCATAAGATCCCATGTAATTGCTCTATAGAATTTACTTAGACTGTTTTGTGTGATTGGTCATTTAAAACCAATTCAGTTTTGGTTCTTATTGCTATGCTATGGGAAACATTTACATTGCTTACTGTTCTTTTTTTTTAAAGGTTTTATTTATTATTTATTTTTAAAGAGGGTAAGGGAGGGAGATAGGGAGGGAGAGAAACATGGATAGGTTGCCTCTTGTGTACCCCCAACCAGGAACCCAGCTGGCAACCCAGGCACGTGCCCTGACTGGGAATCAAACCGGCAACCTTTTGGTTTGTGGGACAACACCGAACCCACTGAGCCACACCAGTCAGGACTGTTCTTTCTTTCTGTCTCTCTTTTTCCTTTGAGTATTTTCTTGGGACTATAGTGCCAAAGAAGAATTAAGGATCAAAAGGTTCTGTAGTTTGTGTTCCATATTGTTGGACAGCCTACAGAAACAGCAGAGTAATTCAGTGCCCAGCAATGCTTGACCCCCACAACCCTGTCAGTGTTGGTCTGTCATTGTATCTTATATTGTTTTTAAATAGGTGTAGAGTTATTTTGATTCAGCTTTCTTTCAATTATCAGTGAGACTGCACATCTTCCCATGTGTTGGTTTAACATTCCCAGTGGCCATGATGCATGTATATAAACTATTTGGTACATGGTTACCCCTCATTAATGTTCCTTCTTGCTCCCTCTTTCCCTTTTTCCCCTTTAGCCATTTGTCAAGTATGGTTTCATTACTGATGATAATATGTTTCTATCATAACATAAGACTTCATGCCTATTTTGGATTATAAATATGTATTCATTGTATTTATCAAAATTTAAAACTTTCTTTTGCCCTCTGTATTTGTTTCATTACTTTTTATGTAGGAAACTTTACATTGACTTTAAATATTTGAATCTACCTTCCTCTAGCCTTATAATAAATACTATTATTTTGTGTTTCAGTTGTCATGAGTATCTCTGCTACAGCTGTGATAAATACACTACCTTTAAACAAAATATACTCTGTTTGATTGGTTCGTTGACTGATTTGGAAAGTATTATCCTATTTGATTAGTTATGGTTATAATCTACTATTTCCATACTGATCCTGATTTGTCCACCGTCATCTACTAAATGGTGATTCCTCATTCATTATTACGATTCTTAGTTTTTGTTTGCTGTATCCTAAGGACATGTAAGTGCTTAAATCCATCTCTGGAACCACTATTTTATTAGTCTTTGTCCTGACTTTGAACCAGCAAAATTCAGTTTTGATGAAGATCACTTTATAATATAACCTTAAATTTGATTATTATGTCTTCCTTCAATCTTCTTTGGTATTATAGTGTATTTATTTCTTCTTATTAATTTTGCCAGTGATCTATTATATTGTGGTTCATTCAAGCAGGAATTTAATTGTCCTTATGTTAATCTATTTTTTTGTTTTCTGGACTAATGTTACTGATACTACTTTAAAATTTCTAAATCAGGGGCAATGGATATAACTTTATTTAGGTATTTCTTTATTTTTCCCATTGTCACTTTATAATTTTTACACTGGATAGCTAGATATATAAATTCTCAGGGTTTTTTTTTTTGTTCCCAAACCTGGAAACGGCACCATTTTTCATTGCCTTTTCTAGCTTTATATCATTGATATGCATTTGGTTGATCTTGCATTTTCTATTTATACTATTATATCATCTGCAAAAATCATATTTCTATGATGCAGACATCATATTTCTATGTCTGCCTTTGCTATGTTTATTCTCTATTTCTTGTTACCTGCAATAGGAGTGCTATAGGAGAGGAGCATCTTTGACTTCTGCCTGCGTTTGCAAAGTGGAGCCCCTGGGACCGTGCTGTGCACTGTGGTGGCTACTCTGTGCTGGTGACTATTTAAATTTAAATTTTAATAAATTAAAAACTAAGTAAAATAAAAAGTTCAGTTTTTCACTCACATCAGCCACACTGAAGTGCACAATAGCCACCCATGCATGGCTAGTCACTATTACACTGGACAGTGCAGAAATAAATATTCCCATCATCGAAGAAAGTGTTAATGGGTGGTCCTAATCTAGGATTTCCACATTAAAAGTAATACTGAAACTCAGATTTAAATCCCTAATCTTTTTTTTACCTTAAGGAGTAAATCTCTTCCTATTTCAGAGTTCTTATAAAGAGTTAATATTGAATGGTAATGATGGCCTTTTCAGCATCCACGAAAAGAATTCTTAGATTCAAAAAATATTTTTTTGTCAAAGTATTGAGCTATCCAAATAATTTCTCCCATATAATGCTAGTTCTGTCTTTGTAGGATAGTTCATACTTGTTTGTTTTTGGAACATTTCCCCCTTCTGTTTGTAGGAGATTATTTATGATTTACTAAACTATATTCTTGAATCAGATAGTCCTATAATTCATCTTTCTCTCTGTGTGTTGTACTTATTAGGTGTATAATTCCAGACCTTATTTACTTCCTAGAATGAGTTAGATAACATACTATCATGTTTATATTTTGAAACCTTTCCTGTAGCTAGTATTTGAACATTTGAAGATGTTCTCCTGAGAATCCATTAGGGGTTTCTTGGAAAAATGTATGGAAAAGATAGAACTTTCCCTAACAGTTCCTCTGACATGAGTCTATACATGTTTATAATTTTCTATTCAACATAATTAGTTCATAATTGCACCACTGAATGTAAACTTCCTGTGAAACACTAGGCGACAGGTTGGATGACAAGATGAGTGTGTTGGCTGTCAGAAAGAATGGGGATTTCCCATCCCCTCCCCATCGGAATCTTCAAGGCTCTCCTCCTCCCCTCAACTTCCCCCGACTGCTCTCTCCCGCTGCTCTCTCCGGGTGAATCACCAGGTCCCCCACCCCAGTACCCTGACCTTATCCTCTTCCCAGCTCTGGTTCTCTGGCAGACGATGCCCTTTTCCTCTTCTCCACTCATTCATTCGGAGGACCCACCCAAAGTCCCCGTCTTTGTGATTTTCCCTGAGTGATTTCTCTCTGCTCTCATCTTAATGTATTTCTTGAGTGTGTCATTTTTTCTTTTTGGCCAAGGACTATTCACAGCCTTGTCATATTGTCTCATATCTTCTGTGTCATTATGTACATTTCATCTGTCTAATATCCCTGTAGGAGTGGGAATGGAGAGAGAATTTAGGTTTTCTATTTCTTTCGTTTAGTGCTAAGAAAGTGGCCGACATTAGGAGATATTTATTGAGTGTGTTGACAAATTAATGATTCTTACTTCATTGCCAGGCCAAGTCAGTACAATCTGTGGCCAAGGGTAGGTTTTATTAACTTTAGTAAACTAGCCTATTTGAAGAAGAAGGCAAAAAAGTTTCTTTTATAAAGGACCATATTCATCTCCCAAGTCTGCTAACTCAGCCACTCATTCCCACTTGTTCAACAGATAACTAATGAGTAGCTCCCATGTGCTAGCTGGGGGAGACACCGTGTTAGACAAAGTAAGCATGGCCCCTGGCTTCACAGTGTTCACAGTCTAGTGCAGGAGGTTTGTATTCAACAAGTAAACCAACAAATAAGTGTATAATTACAAATTGTGCTAAGTGTTGTAAATGAAGGGAGGGATATGGACAATTAAAGTTAGTCTGGGTGGTCAGGCAGGGCCTCAGTGAGGTTAGGAAGTGACATTTAAGCTGAGAGCTGGAGGATAAGTCATTAGCCAAGTGAAACAGGGTGAAGGAGCCAGGCAGCGGGAATAGCATGTGCAGAGGCCTTGAGGTGTGAAAGCGCTTAGTGGGTTTGAGAGACAGCCAGAGGCTGGGGTGTGACTGGAACACAGCCAATAACGGGGGAATTGACATGGGTTCAAGCAGGTCCAGCTTCAAAGGGCACTTATGGTCCAGGGTTGGGTATTTGGGTTTTAAACAATCCAGGATATGTTTTAAGAGATTTTTCTGAGATAATTATGCATCCGTTACTGCTCCAAGGAATATACTTAATACTGAGAATATCCATATGACATAGGTACTTTTAGTATACCCATTTCCCGGTTGAGGAAACCAACGCCGAGAGATGTTAAGCAACTAGTCTGGGGTCACATAGTATGTTTGTCAAGGAGCCAATATATAAGCACGTTGTCTTGAGCCTCCAGAGCCCAAGCTCTGGCCACTGGTGGCCTTGCCATAAGGTCACTTGGCCACTGTGTGGCTGATGGGGTTGGCAGTATAGGAGCAGGCGGATAAATTAGGGGCTCTCTCAATAGTCCAGGTGATGGGGGGGTTGCTGCGTAACTGGGGAGAAACCAGTATCCTAGGGCAAAGGGAGAGGCAAGGAAACATGATGTAAGGGAATACATATATATGATTTATTTAGACTTTTTTTAAAAAGCTTTGAAGTCTTGTTTTAAAAAATTTAGAATTTAGAAAAGAAACAAAGCAATCAGTGAAAGCACAGCATGAAAGGGAAATAAAAATTGGATCAGAAATGAAGTACAAATCACACTAATAAAAACAAGGTTTTTTTGGTTTTAATTGATACAGTGGAAAGAAAAAATAAGTGCAAAAGGAAATATGACAATTATAATAAAAGAAATATGTCATTTGTAAGGAATTTCTAACTCCTTGCTGAATTAGCTCTCCAAGCTGGAACAGATAACTGCTTAACTGGAGTGAGATAATGAAATTGGTCAGAAGTTTATTTTCATGAAATCCGATATGAGAGCTGCCCTCCATGGGGCCTACATTTTTTCTTCCTTTCCCCTTTCTTTCCCTGTCTGTTGAAGTCTAACCAGTCTTCATGACAACATTCAAATCCTCTCCTAAAATAGAAAAACAAAACCATTGACATGAATACGTGATTATTTTAACCCAGATCAACAATTACCAGAAGCACAGTTAGCCTTGGAGAAGTGAAAGCAAAGATTACGTTGCATTCAGCCTCTTCTGTTGAAGAGAGCAGGGATGGGTTTAATCTGCTTTAGAAATGTTTTCTACTACAACAGATACATTTTTTTTTTCAGACACATTTTTAAAGGGCAAATTTTGCAGCATAAAGACATAAAAATTATCTAGAAACTTTCATTATGTGGATTACCGAGTGGGCTGAATAAGATTGGAATGAAGCATCTGTGGGCAAATTTAGGTTGTACACTTTTAGATAAAAACCTCAAATATAGCTGCCGTGTTCCTAACTTTCATTCTTTTGAGAAAATGTGATTGACAGTGGTTAGAAGTGAATTCCCATCAGGCTCTCCAACTAGGATTTGAGGACACCTGTTGCCGGTTTCCAGTGAGCAGGACCGTGTCCAGACTAGGTGTGTGCCCCAGAAGCCCATATAGTGACGAGGGCAGAAGAGAGTAGATCTCCAATGTGGCTGCCAGTCCCCACCTCCTGCCCACCTTCTCCAAGCCTCCTGAATCCTGGGAAATGTCTCTCAACACTTGGGGACAGGACTCACTACTAGCCTATAGGGCCTCCCTTAAAGAGTGATCAGACACTTTAAATGGTACCAAGTACTTTCCATGAGAGGACTGGGAAATTTGCAGAGCAATGGTGGAAGGTGAGCAGAGGATCTGGGCAAAGGTGGACTCTTATGCTGTGTGCATTAGGCATTGCCACGTTTACCACAAGTCTCAGGAAAGCAGTCTCACTTTCATATATCAGGTTTAGGCCACTCCAGTTTCTTTTCCATACAGAGTCCCTCATGTGAAAGGAGGGAAGGCAAGTAAGGTAAGCAGAAGGAAGAGAAGAAGCAGAAAGGATGGATAGCCAGCTGCTAATACTAGGCTATTCAATCATCCATTCAAGCACACATACATGCATTTGCCATTACTAAGCCAGGACAGAGCAGGGTCAAGAAAACTGAGATGACCAAGGTAGTCTCAAGGTTCCTTCTTTGGATAGTCAGCCACATGTCTGCAGACGCTAGTATGTCTAGATGTTATGTGCAAAGTCCCTGGCATAGCATCCGGCACATATCTGGTACGAGCAAACCCTGGTTGTCATCAAATCACCACCTACATCACAAGGCTATGAGATCCTTGAGGACAGATGAGCTGTTCACGCGTCTTGGACTCCCTGGATCGGCAAGGTGTCTTGTGTAGAGGTCCGGGTCTGTGAATGTACTTTGACCCATTGACTGAATGAATACATGTTTGAGCACCCACTCCATGCGGGCACCTCTAAAAGGCACAGAGAAAGCTTCTGAGACCAACCTTTGTCCTCAAATGAAATGGGGCATAAATATTATATGTTGTAAATTAAGAAGCCCATACAGGGGTAGCATTTGCTAAGTGCCAAGTGAATGAAATCAGAAGGAGTGTCAGGAACTTGGGGGAGGAGGAAATGCTGTGGATTGGTAGGGAGAGGGTGATGGTTGAGAGTGTTAAAATCAGTGCTAACCCTTTAACCCTTTGGCAGTGGGAATGGGGAGAGTAAGCCCCGCCCCAAGACTTGAGTTTGCAGGCACCCTCATTTAGTCGTGTGCTGGTGAATGTTTAACAGTCTGCTCTCCAGAAGAAAAAAAAAGTATGTGAATGAATGCCTATATTGGGTTGACCAAAAAGTCTTTTAATTTTTTCTGTAAAATAAGACACATTTTTTCATTTTCACCAGTAACTTTATTGATTTGGATATTTTGAGTATGTCGGCTATCTCCCACTATTAACTTCTAGTGGGCAGAGGCCAGGGGTGCTGCCAAACACCTTCCAATGCACAAGACAGCCCGAACAGCAAAGAAGTATTTCGCCAAAATGTCAATAGTACCAAGAAACTTCGCAAACCACTTTTGACAGGTTCAATAAATTACAGCACCTTCACCATACACTGCACAAATCTTTTTTGCCTTTTAGTTGCATTTTTACCTCTCTTGAAATAAAAAAGCATAATACACCAAAAATGTTGCATATCTTCCATCTTTAATATTACAATGGCTGCAGAAAAATTCACCAATTTTGATAAGTTTTTTAAATGCACACTAATAGGATAATTGTCACAATACAATCTAACAAAATTGTTTCTAATGAAGTTAAAGACAACTAAGCACTGCTAGAGCCATCATACAGAAGAAACTAAAAAAACATTCTGGCCACCCCAATATAATTTTAAATTTTACTGATGAAGGATCACCAGCCCACAATTCACTAACAATAATAAAATATCCAGTGCTCTTGCTTGTGAATCCCACGAGCCGATCGGTCCTCACAGGATGTTTTTGTTGAGCTGTTGTGCCCATGGTTGACCTGTCGTTGCGGGTCCGCAGTGATGTGAGCAGTAGAATTTCATCCCAGTCCACCCACTCTTTCCCGGTACGTTTGTTCTCACTAAACCCGACATGTGATTCACTAAACTGTTGCTCACCTTTGTGCATATCATGTCACTAAACTAAAACCTTTCATCTTCAGCGCTAAGTATGCCAAAACTTATTCATTCACACATGACATGAACACCTTCTTGGCTGAATCAGACAATAGTTTGCTAATACAGGGAGAATATTTTCCTCTTATTTCAGTGCTATTTGCAATGTAATGACTACAGAAATGACTCACTTTCAAGTTTAATCTGCATTATTGACCATCGTAACTCTAGATAACTGACAAAACAAAAAAAATCAGGCCCTGGCTGGTGGTGTTGGTAGATTTGCAAAGTATAAACACATCCACCTGGTCAATTTTGGGATATCCTTGGATGTGGAATTGGGAAGAGAGATACCATTATCTAGTATTTCTACCAGGTAGATGCTGTAAATGTAAATAATCTCAAGAGTAGAGATAAAATGAGTGATGAGTTTTGAGTACTTATTACCTTTGTCTTTAAGCATAATTCATTTAATTATAAGTTTATGCTTTACATTTTAATAATGGCTATTTTTAACAGGCAGCTTCTACACACCCATTGCCCTCATTCCTAACGAGTGTAAAAGTCTCCCCTTTTGGGTGAGGAGCTTTGTACTTTTCCTCTCCTTGCCCCTCCCAGTCGTACAGCTCTTAGTTGCTCACACCGCCTCCAGCAGAAAAATCTCACACGGAGACTCATTTCTTTCCTGATACCAAGCATGCCGTGGGGAGTTTGACTTGGATCTTGCCTAAACTGCATTACTCACCCTAATCATGATGTTTAGTGCAGTCCCTCAAAGCATTACATTTCACATTTATTTCCATTATATCTTTCTTTAAAGACAAAAACAAAAACGCCGCATCTTGTGTGGCTATGACAGAGGATTACCACTTGGGCTGGCTGTCATTATGGGGTGACATTAGTCACCCCATAGTGCTCCGCAGAAGCTCCCTTCCGACTGCCTCCTGAAAGAACCCAAACCTGCCTGGCAGGTTGGAGAAGTTGGCGACCTTCAGGTCTCTCAACCAGAACAAAGAGACACAATCCCTAATATCAAAAGCACAAACTTTTATCAGCAAAGCAAGCTTTTATTGACAAAGCAGGTTCCCCTGGCTCCACCCTGGGCCTCCTTTCTTATGCAATATCCCTTTCACACAGATGTGGACAGCCTGCCAAGTGGGAGGCAAGGATAACCTGTCTGCCCCACTCCCTGGGTTGACCCACGGCAGTTAATTCTTACACTGCTTGGTAAATAGCTGACCCCCAGTCCCACCAGTGCCCCCTCCCTTGTAGGCAACCTTGTCCCTCCCCAGGCCCTGCTGGGCCTTCCCACGATCCTGTGACAAGAGTCCCCTCAGACCTGCTCTGACATCTGACTGGACAGTGCCCAGGTGTTGCCCGTTGTTAAGTACTTTGACTAACACTCCTGCCTAAATCCTCCTAAACATAGGGTCTGAGCCACAGTAAACCCTATGCATGCACCTCCACCTCCATATCCAAGACAGAAGGCTCAGGACCTGGCCTGGCTGTGGGATCCATCTTTAACAGAGAAAAACTCAGCAGCTTAGAATTGACTATGGGTCTTCAGAATCCAAGGCTCCTTCTCTAATGTGCCTGCGCTGCATTTCCAGTCCTTGGCTGGCTCCAATGTGGCTTCGCTCATTGATCCCCACATCCCAGTTCCTTCAAAACCCAGTGTGCTTTCATCTACCCTGACAGGCCCCCATCCCAAGCTGTGGCCTCCCCATTTAGAACTGGACCTTCCAAATGGTGACTTTTGCCCGACCGGGCCTCATCATGCCTGTGTCCAGACTGTCCTAGGCTGATGCCCCCATGCCCTGCCTCACTCTCTTCTAGCTTCCCTGACTCTTGCTCCTCTCTTTGTGCCATCCATCAGTGCTTAGTTATACTTGCCTCACTTAGTTGCCTCACTTGCCCGTGGGGACTTTATCTCATCTTCTGCTGTGAGTTCCAAACCCAAGCATTCATCCGAACCCAGCAGTTGTTGGGAATTCCCCTGTTCTGGCTACAGCCCGGGTCCTCGCAGAGGTAAGGCTACTAGTTTACATCGGGGTCTCCTGGCTGTTTAACCAAAGCCATAAAGGAGATGGAACCTACTTCTCCTAAGGGAAAGGGCTCTGCAAAGGACCTATAATGTGATCAATATCCAGTCATCAAATCATAATAATATCTTTTTTGCAACTAACATGAACTTTTTTCTACTTTGCTTTGGGTTGTGTAATCTCTACTACAATTGAGTAATGATTAAATCGTGGGCTTTTTCCTCATTTTTTTCTTGATTATTGCTTTCAAAATATTACTCACAGAATTTAAGAATTTACATTAAAAGTGAATCCCAATAGAAGGCCTATTAATTAAATTTTTCAGCCTGCTTCAGTAGCTCTTTTTCAAAATACTGTGTCTGTTCAGGACAGGAGGGTTTTCCGTGTCATTTCAGGAGATAAGCATGTTGGGTAATGAAGAGAGCATTGAAGGCCACGGATGTCGTTCTGTCTCATTGGAGATCAATGCTGAATTTGGGGAGCTGGAGTAGAATTGAGTCCTGGTTCAAACTCACCTTGAAAGAGATTTATGATCATGGGATATGAAGCTTTGTCTCCCAAGGTCTCTCCTGGTGACGATTAACTCCTGTAGCTCGGTACCTGCATCCAGAAGAGGCATCTTGCAAGGTGGATGTGGGGGAAGGCAGGATGTTGCACTGTGTTTGATAAGTCTACAAAACAAAACAGAGACAACTGCTTTATTCAGGCCTCTGGAATTTAAAGTGGTTTGACAAGCTAAGAGCCACATACTATCATGTGTACAGCATTGCCATCTGGCCTTCCCTTGGGCTTTTATGTCTTGTTTCTGTGCTTGTATCATTGAGATTTTCCAGCCTGTTTTTTAAAGGGGAAATTAGTAGTAGCTCTTGCATGGTTGGTTTTAGACATTATTGTTGAAGCCGGCATGGCCATTGTATTTGAGCTTGTTTTGTACCTTGACCTCTGAAACCCTTTTCCCAGAGAACTAGCAGCAGAGATCTGCTCTGTGGGTGCACAGAAAGGACTCGGTGGCTAGGGATGAGGGCTCTGTCGTGGCTGTGATCGTGGAAGATGCTTCTCTGATGGAATACCACATACCTGGTTTAAAATATTGAAAGGTGTATTAAATTGAATTGTGTTGATGGTTTTAGTACCCTTAGAGGTTGCTGGGGAAAGCTAGAGTCCTTAGTGACTGACAAAGAATAGAATGCACACGAACCTCTAGGTCAAATGCTGAATTCCTTCTGCAGGTGGAAATGCTGCACCTTACAAGGGAGGCCAAGTCTCATTTTTGTGATGACCTTACCCATTTGAAACTTTCCCGGAATCTCTTATCATTAGCTCCCCACCCAAAGGATGAAAAACACCATCTGATTTCCAGTGTTCCCATCTCTTATTTGAGTTCGCAACTTTCTTGAATAACAGATGGCCAGAAAATGTGTAAGCCCAAATAAAAGCAAAGCATGAGCTTTACTGTGTCCTCACTAGTGTCAGTTGCACTTTAAAATTAAAATTATGTAAACAGTCCCCTGGCTTTATGTAGGAGAAATAGAAATGAAGGAAACAACCTCAGCACTTGAGAGTATCTCAGTGTGGTTTGTGTGTAGGGTCTCTCTCTCTCTCTCTCTCTCTCTCTCTCTCTCTCTCTCTCTCTCTTTCTTATAAATCTTTTAATGTTCCATTTAAAGAGAAAGAGGAGAAAATGCATTTGGTAGAAGCATTTTTGTAAGTTGCTCATTCACAAAGCTCGTGGAGTTTCACCAGCAGCCAGCCTAGAATATTAGGACTTGCGGAGACCTTTGAGGTCCTTGTTTTTATTGACTTGAAAAGGGAGGAAAAGGTCCTGGAGGAAAAAAACCAAAGGAGGGCCCAGTCTCTCCCAGTTTGGCATTTTTCTTACCTCAAGGAGTTAAAAGTTAGCGGCTGAGCCTGATCAACCAGATGGTCTTTAACAGTAACATGGTTCATATTGTTTAGATTATCCTGTTGCAAGCACCGTTCCTCGTTTACCTTTTATGGAATAAAGTGTGGAAAATTGACCACAGATGTAAGTAACCAAGAATGACGGGGAAGCTGTTGTTACCAGGCCTCCTCTTTTCTCTTTAACATGCCTGATCCCACAGATAAAAATAAAGAGGAAAAACGGGAGGCAGGCCGAGAAATAGACTGCCTTACCTCGATGGCCCTGTCCAAGCGCCGTCAGACCTCTGCTTTACATTTTCATAAACCCACAGTTGGCCTCAAGACTCACACGCAGGCTGCCCTCAAATTCTGATTTTCCAAGTGCCCTCCAGGTAGAATATCATACCACGTAAGCAGTTTTTCCATCCTGTTTTGAAAGGCAAGGGGGCAAAGCCAACAGACTGACATGGAGCGATTTTGCAGTCCTCCCTTCCCTGGAGGAGAGAAGTGTCATTTTGCAGCCTGAGGAGCACAGATAAATTCTGCATTCCCGTTGCTTTGATTGCTATCTCAGCTGCAGGCTGGGCCAGATTAATTAGAACTAGGCCCTTGTTATTTCTGAGAGTGTATTTCTGAGTTGACAAAAGAGTCGACTATCCAGAATGGGCCCAGTGTAGAAAGAAGCTTGTGGAGACAGGCCTGTGCTTTTCTTTACAGCAGGCTTTTCAGGATTATGAAGTCAGTTATGCCTTTTTAAATCTTCAGAGGAATATTCTGCCACCAAAGTAATAAACTGGCTTTTATGAAGTCCCTTTGTTTTCACTCTCTCTTCTCTACTTTCCTCAGTTCTGTGCACCATAGCCAAGGCCATGCTGGCTTTAGTCTCTCATCCTTCTGTGTGGTACTTGCTGCCTTTACCTGTGGGTATAAGGTGACCAGACCTCTGCCTGCAGGTCTGCTGGACGCAGTGAGGACCCAAATTGCCCAAGAGCTGTTCCAGGCATCTGGGAATTAAACACTGTTTCTCTGAGTGGTCTTCTGCGATGCTTACCTTTTTGTGGGGCTCAGAACAAGATGGGGCCCACTCCTTAGGCCACACATATTTTATGTCTTCTAATTCCCATCTAATTCAGCTCTCCTTGCTCCTGCCAGGCTGCCCTACACATCCCTTCCACCATCCTCCTTCTCTGGAGTCCTGGCTGTACAAAAAACATTGCCTTGGTAGGGTGGTTCAGTTGGTTGGGCAGTATCCTGCAAAGCAAAAGGCCACTGGTTCAAGGTCAGGGTACATGCTTGGGTTGTAGGCTCGGTCCTCGGTCGGGGTACATGCCAGAGGCAACCAATTGATGTTTTTCTCTCAGCTATATGTTTTTCTCCCTCTCTTTCTCTCTCCATTCCCCTCTCTAAAAGTAAATTAAAAAAAAAACTTGTTTGTTTGTTTGTTTGTTTATTTTTAGAGAGGGGGAAGGGAGGGAGAAATGGAAACATCAATGTGTGGTTGCCTCTCCTGCGCCCCCTACTGGGGACCTGGCTTGCAACCTGGGCGTGTGCCCTAGACTGGTAATCGAACTGGTCGCCCCTTGGTTAGCAAGCCAGCACTCAATCCACTGAGCCACAACAGCCAGGGCTAAATAAATAAAATTTTTAAAAAAGAAAAGAAACTGCCCAACATCGGACTTCCTAACCCATTTTCCCAGAAACCTGGGCCGGTCTCCAGGACATTGCTTTCTTCCTGTGCTTCCCTGGTTTTAAGATCGCTGTCCCCATTACCCCTTTGAAACCTCTCCTTTTAAACTGAGGGACCTGGTTAGCTCACTTCCATCTGTCACAAACTCCTGGATGCTTCTTCGCACTCACTGAGGACTTTGGCACGTGGATTTGTCACGCTCCTCTCTGATGAACTCAGTAGCCTCCCTACTGACCAGTCAGTCCACCAGCCGTGCAATCCCTCTGTCTTCTCTGCTCCCATGGCTGTTGCATCCACTCCACCACGTGACTTTGCTCACATGCTCATGTCTGGAATTGTGAACATTTGCCCTGCAAACTTCCCATCCCTGATCACAGCCTTCCATTTCACCATCTCTACTACTCTATAATTTCCACGAAGACTTGTTCATCAACTTCTGGCTCCTGACCCTCTATTTTCCCAGATCCACAATCCACTTGCCATCCAGCCTGGTCAGTTGTGGATTGGTTCAGGCATATTCTCCAGTATCAGTTCCCCCAAGCCGCCCTCACACCTCTTGTTCTTTCATTTGTCCCACTAGATGACCCAGCCTAAGTCAACTCTCCAGGCCTTCCTCCTGAGCCAGGCAGGGGCCTGCTGAGAGCTATTGGAGATCATCACTTAATCTGCCTAAATGACTAGGGACAGACCCCTGGCTTCAAATGCTACCTCAACCCTCAGTGCCACCCCCATGGCTTCTCAATCAGCCCCTCTTCTTCCCTGATTCACCAGATATCTTGAAAACTCATCTCTTGTGCTGCCTTTTCACTTCCAGTCATGGGCCAAGCTGCAGTCTCACTTCTGCTCCCACGGAAATTGTTCCCACAAAGGTTACCTGTGGACTCTCAATTTCCAAATTTTCTTTATCTCATGTGATCTCTCTTCCACTCTCTTCTTCTTGGAACACTCTTCTTCCTCAGCTGTGACACTCGTCTCTCAAGGTTCCCCCCTCTCTCTCTCAACACTTTGTCCATTTTCCCCACTAACTCTTCCTTCTCTTTCTATT
The DNA here is from genome assembly GCA_028533065.1 of Trachops cirrhosus. Lineage (NCBI taxonomy): Eukaryota > Metazoa > Chordata > Mammalia > Chiroptera > Phyllostomidae > Trachops > Trachops cirrhosus. Next base: position 33,205,521 of record CM052543.1, on the reverse strand, counting down.
TAAAAATTATTACTCCCTGAGTTCCTCTCCCTTGCTTCTTCTCCTCTCACTCTGGCCAAGACCCAAATCCTATAATGTGGAGAAAAAAAATAAAGAGGGTTGACCCTACCGAAGGCCACTTTTGAAAACATCTCATTCAGCACAGATGGGAAGTGAGACACCCCAGCAGACTGATGGTGTTTAACAGTCTGTTTCTGAGATGATGGGCATGCGTCCCAGGGCTGAGAAGTATTTGTTTTGTAGTGATAGCAAGTGTCAGTGCCCGTGCGCTCTGGATGGGCAAGCCTGTGGCCTTAGCAGAAGGTTTGAGCTGCAGTGTTGGGTGTTCAGATTCTCATAGGTACAGTGAATAGGTCATTCCTAGAATCTGGAGAAGAGTTTCCATTTCAGAAGCTGGGTGTACAGTGGAAACAGTGCAAAGTTTAGAATTAGACATTATATTTTGAATCCCGCTCTTCTCTTACCAACTAAGTGACCTTGGGCAATTGACTTTTCTCCTGGCTATGTCTCAATGTTTTCAAATGCAAAATAGATAACATTATCTTCCTCTTTGGAGGATTAGGGATAATGTATGTATTAGAAGGATATTTGCTAGACTTAATTCAATAGGATAATTGAGCTGAATAGGGATATTCTCTTAGGCTAACTATAAACCTGATAAACCTGGCAACTCACCAAAAATTACTTAATAATCTCTTTCATGGAATTCACATCAAGAGTGGAGGAAGAGAATGAGCAGAACCGGCCCCTGCTCTCAGATTCACTGTCATGCACAACACAGTTAGGGCCGGTTCAGTGACGATCTCTTATCCAGGTGTCGGTGATGTTGGGGAGCAGAAGTTCAGGAGATGGAGAGATCAGTGTGGGCCGGAGTAGCTGAGACAAATGGAGAAACCCTTGGCTGCCTGGAATAAAAAGGCCATATTAGTATAAAGTGAGTATAGTCATGGGCTTCTGTTAAAGTTAGGTATGGGGATTAAAATTGATTTCAAAGGCCCCAGGGGGCCATAGACTATTTTAGAGTGAGGACGTGGTGAAACAGTGTTTTTGGAAAGTTAGTTTAGCTTCCTCAAATAGAAGACACTTTTGATTGGGAGGCTGGGGCCCTGGAGGGCATTGGACAGACTGTTACAGGAATCAGTTGTAAAGAAGTACAGGGATATTATAAAAAGGAAAGAGAAACTTTTCTTGTGCTAAAATATACATATCATAAATTTTACCATTTTAACCATTTTTAAGGGCACAGTTCAGTGGCATTAAGTACAATACATTCACGTCATTCTACCATTACCACCAGAGGAGAAGCGTTGGTAGTGATTGGCCATTGCCGTGAAATCTGAGCACGTGATCAGCATGCTTGCATTTTGTATGCTTTGTTTTTGGAACATTTTCTAGTAATTTATTTTATCATAGGTTATCAAGTTTCCGTTTGCACTGATTTGATAATTCTTTAAAAAAAAGCTGGTCCTTTTGTTCAGAGGCTTGGGAAGCATTCTGCTGGAGGAAGGAGACGGGTACAGGGTGTGTGGGAAGGAAGAGGTGAGGTATAGCACTGATATCCTCTCCCCTCTTCTGCCAGGCAAGATCCTCTTCGTTCTCAAAGCTCTGCTCCCAGGTCCCGAGCAGCCCTCTCTTCTCTACCTCCCCCCAAATTCCCAAGCCTCACCCGAGGTTATTCAGCCTCCATGTTGCCCCCACACTACGGGCAGGTCTCTGTTGCTGCTGTCATGCACTGTTGGATCTGGCCATCCTAATTAATGGTCCCCGCCCCACAATGGAATATGAGCTCTGAAGTGGAGGCCGTGGCTTTTCATCTCTATGTCCGCATTGCCTTGCACACAGTAAGTGCTCAGTGAACGTTCACATGAATGGAATTGAATTTAGAGAACAGACCTGAAGAGTGGATGCAGGAGTGATGACATGTGGGACTGAAGACAAAAGAGCATCAGGTCTGGTTAGGGAAGGATGGGGCCATTTACCTGCTATGAGTAAGATGTGTGGGGAAGACATGGAAGCCGGGCATCCTGTGTGGGGGGTGTGCTGGACAGGCAAAGAGAGAGAGTTCAAGGAAAAGATAGTAGACAGTCTCTGCCTCCCATTCACTCTTAGATCTTATACTTCTGTTGAAGCATTCATCATAGTGTCTTCATCTATATCCAGTCATCAAACATACTTTACACCTTGCCATTTATTTATTCAAGAAATCCCACTAAGGGCCCGGTTGTGCCCAGCTTTGTGCTAAAGGCTTTGCTTATGTTATCCCCAATCTGGGAATACCCTTTCAACGTAGGTATCATTGTCTTCATTTCATAGAAGAGGCTCAAGAGCTTGAGTTTTTTTGCCGAAACTAAGGCAGCTAGCTAGTCAGTGGCAGCATCAAGTTTGGAACTCGGGACTTGAATCCCTCCTGCCTTGCACAGGGTCACAGGGCTAGTGCCTAATAAATGTTTTTTGGATCAATTTCATGAAAACCTGGGCCAGGATAGGAAGGAAGAGGAGAGGAGAGGCAGTTTGGGGTTAGGGATCAGCTTGTCCAGTTCAAAGGAAAACTGAGGAAGAACGAGGTTTGCGTAGACACCACGCAGCCTAGAATTACTGATGTTTGCGTGAAGCAGAGGCTGCATGAGAAGACTGTGTCTGAGGTGGAGAGTGGACAGGTTTGGGGATGTCAGAGGGGACTTTGCTAGTTCTGGTGCCAGGGGCACTTTATAAATAGTAACTCTTTTGGAGTCTCTATTCTAATTTCTGAGCTGAATGTGACTTCATGAATCTTCTCTCTTGGGACATAAGGATGATAAAGAATGGGCCCACTCCTTGGCCAGTGGTTCTGTTGATTCCTCTTTAAAACTACGTGGCAGAAGCGATGTAAGGAGGGCCCAGCTGTGTCCAAGGGAGGAGCCTTTGGTACAGACACCCTCACTGCATCCACCAGTGACCCATTACTGCCTTTGGACTTCACTCCCTTCATTTAGTCCTCAGGCTTCTACTTTAGAGGTGGTCGAAACATGATTGAATTAACTAACATCGGTCTTGGCTATAATGGGGACATGAAGTAGATATCTAGTGTAAGTTTCCTATCACCCCATCTTTGGGAATGATGGCCCCCAGAGGCCCAGCTGAATGGGCAGGCCAGATCTTGTGTGGATCTCTGAACCAGTCAGTCCATGTCACTACTTTGCAGTCAGCTCTCTAACTGTTGTCCACAGTCCACACCATAGCCTCCGGGCCTTACTTGTGTTGGCTTGTGCTCCCTTCCCTACTTCATCTCCTGTCAGCCTCCCCCTTGCTGCTTCTGTTCTAGCTCCCTCCACGGGTCTCCTTGGCCCCTTTACTTTCCAAGCAAATTTCCATCTAAAGCCTTTCACTTTCTGTTTTCTCTTCCTGAATGTTCCTTCTGCCATGTGTTTGCACATCTGGCTTTTTCACTTCACTCAAATATCAGTCCAAAAGCTCCCTTGTCCCCGCAGGCCTGTGATCACCTACTCAAAAATAACAATTCCTATTTCTCTTTACTCCACTGCTCTGTGCTATTTTCCTTGATAACCTGTCATTGCTGGCATAACATGTGTTTGCTTGCCTTTTCATTGTCTCTCCCCTTCACTAGAATGCAAATGCCCTGTGAGCAGGAGTTTATCTTGTCCTTTCCTGTCTCCCCACAGCACCCAGAACAATTTTTATCGTGTAGTATGTGCTCAGTTAATATTTGTGGAAGGAATGAATGGCCAGTGAACAGCTTCTCTCTCAGGAATCTGAACTAAGGACACAGTGACTTTCTTAGTTAGTGACAGGTTCTCACCCTGCACGGTCAGTCAGGTCGGGGGCTGACAGTCATGTTGGTCACAATTAATATCATAAGAGAGCCTGAGGGGACAGAGAGTTGAGGTGTCCCTGAAAGGGGAAGAGAAGGTTTTGCTGCCAGGGGCTTCTGTCTTTCCCTTTGTGACCTGACCTTATTTCTATTCCTTTTGCCCATTGACTTGTCTGGGTATCTGCTTTGGTTTTCTCTTACTGCATAACAAATTATCACAAATTTAGCAGCTTCAAACAACACCCACTTATTATCTCACAGTTTTGTCTGTGAGAAGCCCTGGTGGGCTGCCTCGGGGTCTCACAAGACTGAAATCAAAGTATGTGGTACTGGCTTCCTATCTGGAGGCCCAGGGGAAGAATTCACATCCAGGCTCATTCAGCTTGTGGGCAACCTTCAGATCCTCACAGTTGTAGGACTGAGGTTCCTACTGCCTTGCTGGCTTTTGGCAGGGGTGGCCCTCAGCTCCACTCTCAGCTTCTTGCCACGTGGTTCGTCCACGTCAGCCACAAATTGCCTTCGCATGTCAAGTCCTTCCCCCAGGCTCTCTTACTTCCTTTTCTGCTGCCAGCAGGAAAAAAACTTTTCTTTTAAAGGACTTATATGATGAGGTCAGGATAATCTCCTATTAAGTCAAAGTTAACTAGCAGTAACCTTTATGCCATCTGCAGAATCCATATTGCCTTGTAACCTAACATTGTCAGAGCGTAAGACTGAATCACACTCACAGTCCTAGCATTAAGATAGAAAAGCTTAAGGGACCATTTTAGGATTTTGCCTACCACAGAGTCTCTCTTTTTAAAAATCTCCTTTAATTAGTTTGAGGAGTGGGGCTAGAAAGGGGGTGGGGAAGGGGTCTGTTGCTAGCAACTAAAGAGCAATGGCCGTAATCCACAGAGGCCTGGCCTTGGGGAATAGAGGTGGGGTGAGGGGGGGTGGAACTGCAGTTACAAACTTTGCCTTCGTGACTTCTGCTAAGTTTTGGTTCTTTATTTTTCCTCTGGAATAGGGTTCAGAATATAGAGATGTGAAAGATTAGACCATCTGCCATACTTCAGATGCCAAAAATAATGAAAATAGCCTCTTGCCTCTAAACTCTCTGGTAGAAAACTTTTTTCTTTAAATGCTTTTCCTTGCAGATCACTCTCCAAGTGAGATCATTGGTGATCCTGAGCCTTTTCCCATGACTTAATTGATGAGGAGAGGACCGCCCAGCGAAATCTCACAGAAGAGTTCTGGAGTAATTGGCTTAAAGCCTCCAGGCTCTTGTTGAAATGAGTGATTTTGGTTAACCTACACCATGAAGCCGAAAAGCTATTATGTATGTATCTTTTCATCCCGAGGTATTATCAAGAAATTCCATAGAGAAGGGAATAAACTAAATTTGGGAATGAAAAAAATTTTTAAAGAAAAAGGCAAGAAAAACTCTTGTTTCCTACAGATATAAATCAGAGCAAGTTTTAAAGCCTTTGGTGACTCAGAGAGAGGTCACCGACCAAATCTGCTGACGGACACCGGGTGAAACAAAAACGGTTACATTTTTACAAGTTTTTTCCTCTTGCTGCTGTTAGCTCTTCCATTTACCCAATGTAACACAATTTTCCAGAACACTGTAGGAAATCAGAGATATGGAATTGCTATCCAGTTCACTGCCCGGCTTCAAAAAATGTATAGTAGTAATTGAGTGTCAAAACATAGCATGTGGTAAGCTGGTGGGGCAGTAGGCATTGAGAGGGGAAGCTTACTATGTGGAAAATTGCCAGCAGGTTGAAAGATTGTGAGATTTTAGAATCAGAGAGGCTCAGCGTTGCAGGGGGCCTCACCCCTCATAGCCTATGCCGGCCCTTATTTGAAGCACGGACCAACCCAATAGCACGGGACAGCAGGACAGCAGCACTGCTTGATCCTACTCTTTAGAAGGAGTGAGAAGAAACACGGAAGCAGTAACTCTGAATGAAGATAAGGAGTCCTAGACCTTGGGTTGTGCCCCCTGCTGCTGCTGGCGGACCTGGCACATTTGAGCCTTGGGGTCAGTTGGAGATCACGACACCTAGTTAGTAGGGTTGTTTTAGAATTAAATAAGATGCATGTGTAAACTTTGTAAATCATCAAGCAATTGTAAGTTATTAGTACTATTAATAGGAAGGCATTGAAACTTTCACCTAGGATGGTGGATGGTCAGTTCCCAAAGAAATGGGACGTGGGGCCAAAGACAGAATTGCAAAGAAATGCAGAGAAAGGCATTGTTTTCAAGGCCATTAACTGTAATGCTAGGAGCTTGAAGCTGCTTTTAAAAAGGGAGGAAGGGACAGCCACTGTGTAGGGCAGGAGCCTCAGGCTCAAGACAGAAAGCCCACACTGTTTAGGTGTCCGTAGGTACACCATTTGTGTTCTCAGTCATGCAGCCTGAGAGCAGAGCTCTAAGGAGCTACTCACCCGGATCCATGAGAAACTAGATGCCAAGTCTGAGTCTGAGGACCTGAGGGGTCAAGAGCCTGCCCTGAAGCTCTGTGCGAGTAGAAGGCATTGGGCTGCCGTAGCCCCTAAATGAAATGAAGGCAGTTTCAATAGGTATTGGGAAGCTGTATCCAGGTATTTCATGATGCTGTTGATGTCTTCAAAGCATCCATCTCTGGGTGACACAGTTCCTCTCTTGGGTGACACTTTCCCTATGCAGATATGGGATTGAAAGATAGAAAGCTGAACTCTTGGCTTTGGGCAAAAACAGGATTAAGTGTATTCGTTCATTTCTGTATTCAACAAACATTTATAGATGCCTGCTCTTGCTCACCCCTGTTTTCCTAGAATTCCCCTGTGGATTCAGAGATACAGCCTAGTGGGAGTCAGATAGGAGCACATTGGTGCTGGGTTGGAAGCTGGTGTAGTTTTTTTTTTTTCTTTCTGTCCCAAGTGCTCACAGCCAACAGTGATTTCATACAGTCACCATTGCTGCTAATTCCTATCCCTAAGACCTTGCTCTGGACTTGCATTCTCTCCTCTGCCTTCAAGTTCTAGGTTGAGCCCTGCTTCCCCTCCAAAGCCTCACCAAATCTCACGTACCTGGGTCCCCACTTCCTTGTTGTCTGTGCCCCATATTTACTGTCTCATTATCTCATTCCTGTTTGCTTTCTCCTTTTCAGCAGTGCCTGTTAAGTTGAACCTAGGGGTCATCATGTCTGGGGCTGGTGACAGCTTCAAGGAGGCATGTTTAAACTCCTTGCTCCCTGGCTTCTCTCTGTTTGTGGCTTCCCCACAGAGTGGGCACATCATTGTTTCCACCAAGTGGTGTGGACTCGGCAGAAGTGGCATCTGGGTTGTTCATGGGAACATACATCAGGCAGTGCTGAGGGTAAGAGGTGGCAGAAAAAGTAGAAAGAGTAGGCACTGGGAGGTACTCCAGACAGCACCATGAGCCAGCATTTAAGGGCCAAGAAGAACTGGGTCCCCACTAATGAAGGCATGGGGAACCAAGAATAGGCAGCTCAGACAATTATCACCTAGTGCTTATGATGACTGAACCATATTTTATGTTGAGTGATACTCAGCCCAGTGTATCTTAAAGGCGTTATACAGTCTCGGGCATTCTGGTTGCCTCTGAAGAAAGAAGCCACTGGTTATTGCCACATAGATGAACCCGGAGGCATCCTGAGACTTTAACCCTGGCCTGGGGAAAGAGAAAGCAGCTGGGACTGAGTAAAACCAGGACAGGAAGTTCAAGATTTCAAGGTAGTATGAGCAGTTAGATCGCAGTACCCGGTGGTCTGTCCAGGGTCGAGCAGTTCTGCAGTTAGTGGGTGGGGCTGAGAGGTCCTGCCTTCCAAGGGAGGGACTGGCAATGCTGTCAAGTAGGCTGTGGCCTAGGGGAGGGCACAACTTCTAAAAGAAAACTAGATTTTTAACCATGGGTGCACAGAGCCAACTAAGTGATGAGGTCGGGGTGAGGGGGAGCCACCTGCAATTGCACGTGTTCTTGTTCACTGAGGCAGCCTGGATCCTAGGTGTGTGGTCAGGGTCCCCATACACTCAGATTGTATAACTTGAATACAGTTTAATAAAGGGGGTATTTAAAAGAAGTAAGCTAAGTATACACTCCATCCTTGGGCTGATAACCTTGGGGTGCTGTTACAACTCCTAGGTCTGAGTGGTTATTGAATTCCGGACAGGCAAAGTGGTGTGAGGAGGGCCACACAATCAACAGAGCCTTTGGTTATGGTGACCCACAGCAAGGGAATCGGGAAATCACTACCTTAACTCCTCCCTCTCTTCAGTCTTCTGGGGGGCACTTCCCATTGGTCTAACTTAAGATGAAGGCAGAAGGCAAGCCACTCCTGTGCAGGGAGCAGGGTGGGGAAGGCAGAGATAGGCCAGGAGGGACAAACACGGGGCTTTTGCAACATAACAAATTCTCGACCTTTCCTTCTGGTGAGACTGACCCTGCTGACATCCTGCCTGCCCTAGTGAGGCTGAGTTCAGGACTCTGGTGAGGTGAGCCTCAGGCTAGAAATCTCTGTTGCTTAGAGCAGACAGGAGCTGAGAAAAGCAGGGCCTGGAACTGTGTCTTTAAAATAACAGCTTGTTCCATGCATACGGAGGCCATATGTCCTCAATTTTCCAGGACAGTCTCAATTTCAAATATTCTGTCCCATTTTGCCCATAAGAATACCGGCACTTATAAGATCACGTGTTCCAGTTTTTGATTCAGAAAATGTGGTCACTGTACCCCTACACCACAACAAATGCCATATGGTTTAAAGAGCTAATTTTTTTAATGGTATACTTATCCCAATTGTTGAGAAAAGACAATTTTCTGCCTATTGAAGCAATTGAAGAAATTATCAGTGACAAGTTTGATGGGTTAAATTACATTTAAAATAACCCACCTCTTTTTTGTACGAAGAAAATCAACAAAACTAAAAAGTAAAAAAGAAAAGCAACAGATTAGGGAGCTAGTTGCAATAAACATAACAGGCTAAGAACTTAATATCCAGTCACTCGGGGGAGTTTTCTATAAACCCTAAAGGGCGCGATGAAGACTTCCTGGGACAGATGGTCAAAGGATACGAATAGAGAATTCGCACAAGAGAAACATTCACCGGAAACAAATCCCAGGGAGGTAATTGAATACATTCAAGTTAAAATAACTGCAAGTTACCATATTGCACCTATTCCATTATCAAAAATAAATAAAAGTATAAAATATATCACAGGCAGGGCTTTGTGGAAATAGGTATACACTGCAGAAGTCATTATAAATTATCTTTTTTTCCTCCTAGAGAACAGTATGATGGTATGTAAAATAGCTCACAAAAGCAATCCTTTAGTTTGACTCAGCAATTCCACTTATGGAAATATTTCCCAAGGAAATAACATTAGGGAGAGGGAATAAATATAAATACAGTTTTACCTACGCTGAAACAACCCAAATCACCAATAATTGTGTGATGACTGAACTACATTATAATCGCCTAGGATAAATAAGTATCATAATATCATTAACTTATCAAATATGTTCACTTTGTAAGTAGGGAAGGTATTGCAGAATGTTAAGTGACAACAGTGCAGGGAAACTCTACGGCAGTGATGACTGTGGTCGGGTGAAAGCTACTTTTGTCCAGCCTACAAGGATCGGATGAGAGTCTAAACTGCACAGCGCATCGGTTTCCTACGGGGAGAGTGGCTTCGGTCGGTGGTTTCTGGTTCATTGTTTCGTTATTGTTGATTTCAGACATTGTAAATGTAGCCACGCTTTTTGTAAAAGTGAGAAATGTAAGAATGTGGCTCCGGCCCCTATAGGTCTGTAGGCTGTCTCAGGGCTGAGTGCTGCTTGCTTTAGACAGATCTCCGTGTGGCACGGGGAGTTGGCTTCCAGCATAGCATGGTGTTCGCTGGCTTGGGCACCCTCTGTCCTCTGTCTGTTTCTCTCTCTCCTAAATGGGACCCACATTTAGGCCTAGGAACCTGGTTCTAACAGGTGATAAGGTTCCATGTGTTACTCACATTCTCAAATGTAGCACTTTATGTTCCACTGTGAAATCGCTTCATTTCCATCCACATAAGGATCAATCTAGTTAACCCGCCCACAACTGCAGGGGAAAGCCAATACAATCTCTAGTGCACATTTTCTGTGTGGTATTTTTGAAGCCTTAAATGCTAGTCCGTTAAAAATAAAAGTGGGAGAGGGAGAGAGTTCATTGCACCATACCCTGTGTCCCTCCTATAAACATGAAGGCATTGAGAAGTGGTGTGCAGCTGACTTTTTGGATCTGGGGCGCACCTGATGTCCCCAGCAGTGAGATGGGGCCAGGGTGCACTGCTAAACCCCAAGCCCGCAGACAGTGTCCCAGTCTGTCTGCGTGCATTGATGTCCTCTGAGAAATCCAGGTCCCACTGGGATCTTGCTTCCTGGGGCAGTAGCTCCCATAAAGGTATGTAATCAGCACTTGTACACAGCCCCTTGAGAGTGTTTGTGTAATTCTACATTTCATTTTCTGTGTGACCTCTGGCAAAGCACTTGACACCTGGATTGTCATAGTAGAAAACTCCTAAGGACAGCTTGTGTGACTGCTCTGAGCTCAGTCACTGGCCCTGGAAATAAATAGCATGTATAGTATTAAAATTTATAGAAGAAAAAGAAAAAGCCAGAGAGAAAGGATAGAAACTGAGTTGGGTTCCAGGTACCCATCACGAAGACCACTCTCAGTGTTGGGGAATGAACATAAGTTGTTTGATTTGGGCTTGGGATTTTTTTTCCCCTTAAAAAATACTCATTTATTATTTTACAGTTCTGTCTGTTAGATGCCTGATGTGGGCTCACTGGGCTTAAATCAGTATATGAACAGTACTGTGTGTCTTTCCAGAGGCTGCTGGGGAGAATCCACTCATGCCTTGCCCATTGTTTTCTAGAGGCTGCCTGCATTTCTTGCCCTGGGGCCCCTTTCCCCATCTTCTAAACCAGCAGCATTTCAGTCTCTCTCTCTCTCTCTCTCTCTCCCTCTTTCCCTCTCTCTCTCTCCCTCTCTCACACACACACACACCCTCCTTTACTTAGAAGTACCCTTGTCCACCCAACCCAACTGGATAATCCAGGACACTCGCCTCCATTTTTAGATCTTTACTTTAATCATATCTGCAAAATCCATTGTGCTGTGTAAAATTACATCTTTGAGGGGCCATTATTCTGCCTACTACAGCTTTGGTGCAAATCACTTTTTTTTCATTTTATTAATTTTTCAGTTACAGTTGACATACAATATTATATTAGTTTCAGGTGTGCAGCATAGTGATTAGACTTTTATGTAACTTCTAAAGAGATCAGCCCAATAAGTCTAGTACCTACCTAATACCATACATTGTTACTACAATATTATTGACTATATTCCCTATGCTGTACTTTATAATCTCGTGACTATATTATAATTGCCAATTTGTATTTCTTATACAATTTGTATTTGTATCTCTTCACCTCTTTCACCTAGTACCCCACCCCTTTCACATCAGGCAGTCATCAATTTGTTTTATCTATGAGTTTGTTTCTGTTTTGTTGTTCATTTATTTTGTTTTTAGATTCCACATATAAGTGAAATTATATGGTATTTGACTTTCTCTGACTTATTTCAAATAGTGAAATGCCCTGTAGGTCCATCCATGTCATCACAAGTGGTAATATTTCTTTTTTTATGGCTGAGTAATATTTCACTGTATATATGTACCACCTCACCTTTATCCATTCATCCATCAGTGGACGCATTGGTTGCTTCCATATCTTGGCTGTTGTAAATAATGCTGCAATGAACATAGGGCTGTGCATGTTTTCAAATTAGTGTTTTGGACTTCTTCAGATAAGTACCCAGGAGTAGGATGGCTGGGTCATATGGTGGTTCTATTTTTAATTTTTGAAGAAACTCCATACTCTTTTTCCATAGTGGCTGCACCAGACTGCATTCTCACCAACAGTGCACAAGGGTTCGCTTTTCTTCACATCCTCCTCAGCACTTGTTTGTTGATTTATTAATGGTAGCCATTCCAACAGGTGTGAGGTGATATCTCATTGTGGCTTTAATTTGCATTTCCCTGATGATTAGTGATGTTGAGTATTGTTTCATATTTCTATTGGCCATTTTTGGAGAAAAGTTTATTCAGGTTCTCTGCCTATTTTTTAATTGAATTATTTGTTTTAATGCTGTTAAGGTCTATGAGTTCCTTATGTATTGTGAGTATTAACCTCTCGTTGCATGTATCATTGACAAACATCTTCTCCCATTCACTGGGTTGTCGTTTCATTTTGTTGATTCTTTCCTTCGCTGTGTAGGAACTTTTCAGTTTGATGTAGTCCCATTTATTTATTTTTTATTTTGTTTCCTTTGCCCGAGGAGACATATCCAAAAAACAAATTATTACTAAGAGTGATGTCAAAGAGTTTATTGGTTGTGTTTTCTTCTAGGAGTTTTATGTCCATCAGTATTTGCTTTATATATTTATTTATTTTTTAGAGAGGGGAAGGGAGGGAGAAAGAGAGGGAGAGAAACATCAATGTGTGGTTGCCTCTTGAGCACCCCCGCACAGGGGACCTGGCTTGCAACCCAGGCATGTGCTCTGACTGGCAATAGAACCTGTGACCCTTTGGCTCACAGGCTGGTGCTCAATCCACTGAGCTATAGCAGCCAGGGCAAGAGTTATATCCTCTTGCTGGCATAATCCCTTTAACATTATGAAATGCCCTTCTTTATATCCTGTTAGGGCTTTTGTTTTAAAGTCTACTTGGTCTGATGTAAGTATGGCTACCCTGGCTCTGAAACAATTTCCATTTGCATGAAATATCTTTTTCTATCCTTTACTTTCAGTCTGTGTGTGTCTTGATCTGAAGTGGGTCTTTATACACAGCATATGTATGGATCTTGTTTTTTTTTCTTGGATAAAATACTATTTTTAAGTATATTTTATTGATTATGCTATTACAGTTGTCCCAATTTTTTCTCCTCTATAACCTCCTCTGCCCTGCGCCCTACCACCCTCCAGCATTCCACCCCCCGCCCCTTAGTTCATGTCCATGGGTCATACATATAAGTTCTTTAGCTTCTCCATTTCCTATACTATTCGTAACCTCCCCCTGTCTATTTTGTGCCTAGCCAATTATGCTTCATATTTGAAGCTCCCCCATACCTTTTCTTCCAATCTCCCTCCTCCCCCTCCCCACTGATAACCCTCCATGTGACCTCCATTTCTGTGATTCTGTTCCTCTTCTAGTTGTTTGCTTAGTTTTAGTTTTTGTTTTTTAGATTCAGTTGTTGATAGTTATGAGTTTGTTGTCATTTTACTGTTTACAATTTTTTATCTTCTTTTTCTTAGATAAGTCCCTTTAACATTTCATATAATAAGGGCTTGGTGATGATGAATTCCTTTAACTTGACCTTCTTTGGGGAGCACTTTGTCTGCCCTTCCATTCTAAATGATATCTTTTCTGGATAGAGTAATCTTGGATGTAGGTGCTTGCTTTTCATGACTTCAAATACTTCTTTACAACCCCTTCTTTCCTGCAAGGTTTCTTTTGAGAAATCAGCTGATATTCTTAAGGGAATTTCATTGTAGGTAACTCTCTCCTTGCTGCTTTTAGGATTCTCTTCTTATGTTTAATCTCAAGTAACTTAATTATGGTGTGTCTTGGTGTGTTCCTCCTTGAGTCCAATTTCTTTGGGACTCTGTGGGCTCCCTGGACTTCCTGGAAGTCTATTTCTTTAGCCAGATAGGGGAAGTTCTCCATTTTTTTTTTTCACATAAGTTCTCAATTTCTTGCTCTTCCTCTTCTCCATCTCGCACCCCTATGATTTGGATGTTAGAATGTTTAAAGTTGTCCCAGAGGTTCCTCAGCCTCACTTCATTTTTGTGAATTCTTGTTTCTTCATTCTGTTCTGATCGGATGTTTATTTCTTCCTTTTCAAAATCATTGATTTGAGTCCCAGTTTCCTTTGCTTCACTGTTAGTTCCCTGTATATTTTCCTTTATTTCACTTTGCACAGCCTTCATTTCTTCCTTCATTTTGCTACCAAACTCAGAGTCATTTCTGTGAATATCCTGATAACCAGTGTTTTGAACTCTGCATCTGCCTATCTGTCTATCTCCTTGTCGCCTAGTTCTTCTTTTGGAGTTTTGATCTGTTCTTTCATTTGGGCCATATTTCTTTGTCTCAGCACACCTGCTATGTTATAAGGGCCAGAGCCTTACGTATTCATCAGGGTGGGGCAAACCCACTTCACTGCATTGTGGAGCTGTATGTGGGGGAGTAGTCCAAGAGGGAATGATGTCTCTTGCTAGCTTGCTTGGCTCTCGCCCCACTTTCTGTCACTTCCCTCACTTCCCACAAGTGGATTGTGCCCTTTCAGGTGCTGATTCCCAGGTGGGTAGGTTTGTGTACATTCTAGGACCCTGAGGGTCTCTCCAATGGACTCTTCTGTGAGGCTGGGAGTTTCTCCCACTCCCACAACTCCCACAGGTTTTTACAGCTGGAGGTTTTGAGGCTTTATTTCCCTGCACTGGATCCCTGGGTTGCATAGTTTGTCTCACTCCCCAGTTGTCCCTCCCATCTTATCCACACGCAAATGTGGGACTGCCCGCTCCTTCAGTAGCCACCTCGCCCTCCCAGTCCTCCAGCCACCTCTTTGCCATGCATCCTCTCCACCCTGGCTGCCCGCTTCTGCCCCTCCTATTGGTCTGGATGAATGTCTCTTCTTTAACTCCTTGGTTGTCCAACTTCCATGCAGTTTAATTTTCTGGCAGTTCTGGATATTTTTTAAATTGGTTGTTATCCTTCCTTTGGTTGTGTGAGGAAGTGAAGCATTTTTACCTACACCTCTATCTTAGCCAGAGCTCTGGATCTTGTTTTTGTATCCATTCAGCCACTCTATTTTTTTTATTGGAATATTTAGTCCATTTACATTTAAGGTGATTACTGATAGGTATGTAGTTATTGCCATTTTATTCATTGTTTTTCTGGTTATTTTTGTAGTATTTCTCTGTTCCTATATTATTCTCTTGCTTTCTTCTATATTATGCTGATGACTTTCTGTAGTGTTATGTTTGGATTCCTTTTTCCTTATTTCTTATATATCTCTTGTAGATTTTTGTTTGTGGTTACCATGTGCTTCCTATATACAAGCTATGTTTATAGCAGTCCATTTTAAAATGATGGTTGCTTAAGTTTGAAGGCATTCTAAAATCAGTACTATTTTACTTACCCCTTCATGTTTTTTTTGTCATTCTTTTTTCTTTTATGCATTGTATGTAGTCCTTAATTTATTGTTGTAATTACACGCCTTCCTATTTTTACCTTTTAACCTTTGTACTAGCGTTACAGTTGGTTGATCCACTGCTTTTATTATGTGTTTGCCTTTGTCAGTGGGAATTCTTATTTTTGTTTTATTTTATTATTCATATTTTTCATCTTTTTTTATTCTTAAATCCCTTTAACATTTCTTATAATACTTGTTTGGTGGTGGTAAACTCCTTTAGCTTTTTCTTGTCTGGAAAGCTCTTTATCTGTCCTTCAATTTAAATGATAGCCTTGCTGAGTAGAGTAATCCTCTACTCATCCTCGTTGTACATCCTTGTTTTTTATCACTTTGAATATTTCATGCCAATCCCTTCTGGCCTGAAATGTTTCTGTTGAGAGATCAGTTGACAGTCTTTTGGAAGCTCCCCTGTAGGTAACTAGCTGCTTTTCTCTTGCTGCTTTTAAGATTCTCTCTTTGTCTTTAATCTTTGGCATTTTAATTATGATGTGTCTTGATGTGGGCCTCTTTAGATTTACTTTGTTTGATACTATCTGCACTTCCTAGACTTGTATATCTATTTCTTTGCTGGGTTAGGTAAATTTTCAGTCATTATTTCTTCAAATAGGTTTTCAATTCCTTACTTTTTCTCTTCTCCCTTTGGTACCCCTGTGATGCAAATGTCGATAACCTTGATGTTGTCCCAGAGGTTCCTTAAACTATCCTCAGTTTTTTCAGTTCTTTTCTTTTTGCTGATCTGATTGTTTTTCTGCTACCTTGTCTTCCTGATCACTGATTCAATCCTCTGCTTCTTTAATCTGCTCTTGATGCCCTGTAATCTATTTTTTCATTTCCATTACTTTGTTCTTCATTTCTGACTGGTTCTTTTTTATGTTTTCTATCTCTTTGTTGAAGTTTTCACTGAATTCTTCTATTCTTCCCCTCAGTTCATTGAACATCCTTATAACCTGTGTTTTAAACTTTGTTTCCAGTAGATTGCTTGTCTTTGTTTCATTTAGTTCTTTCTCTGGATTTTTGTCCTGTTCTTTAATTTGGAGCATGTTACCTTGTCTCCTCATTTTGGCTGTCTTCCTTTGTTTGTTTCTATGTATTAGTTAAATCTGCTACATCTCCCAGTCCTGGCCGAGTAGCCTTATATAATGGGTGTCCTGTAGGGCCCATTGGTGCAGTCTTTCTGGTCACTTGATTGGGTGCTTCTTGGGTGTCTTTTGTTTGAGTTGTGTGTGCGCTTCTGTTGTAGTTGAGCTTTGATTGCTTTTGGTACATCAGTGGGTGGGGTTGTACCTCAAGCTGACTGCTGTGAGGACTTGCCATGACTGGAGTGGACAAGCTGATCTGCAGGAGCTGACCCCATGGAGTGAAATTTTTCTTAACAGGGTTCTGGTGCCTGCTGAGTCTGCCCTTTGGGTGTGTCATTTGTGGAGCTGTTTGGGTGGTCCTCTGCTGTTGTCTAAAGCTGTTTACCAGATGTGTTGGTTCCGGGCCTCTTAGGAGAGGCTCCAGTGCTGGTGCAGGTCAGGCACTGCCTTTGCCTGGCTCAGGGCCACTTATTATAAGATACAAAGTGATCTTCAGTTGGTAGCCACCTGTGCTAGGCTTGGAGGCAGTGGGCAGAGGCTATCCTGTGAGTTGAGGCCAGCTGCCACTAGTGCTGGGCTTGGAGCCACTTAGCAAGAGGACAGGGCACAGTGAGGTCACCTGCTGCTTTTCAGAAGTTTGTGGACTTTTGAGAGATTTTAGGAAAGTCTGCAGTGCAAGCGGAGGCAGGCTGTGAACACTGGTTTTAAAGTTAGCAGGACGACTGTTCAGGTTTCCACCTAATGCTTTATGGGCTCTCTTCCTCATACAGGACATGTTAATGATGATAGCTGCCTCTTGGGGTGATTATGAGTTAAAGTTATCATCTAAAGCATATGAATGAATGTCCATTACAAAATAAACCTTCAATAAGCATTAGTTCTCCTCCCCTTTCCTCATTTGACAGGACATCTTGCATATGGAAGTGCTCCATTTATAACATATATACACTATAATTGAGTTATGTGTGCAGGACTGCCAGCTAATTCACTTGTCACACAACACAGATAATCATACTCAATAGTGTAATTTCTGTTGGTCATATTGGGTCATGGCCAGTTACCAAAAATGGAAGGGGGAAGACAGGGAGGGCTGGGACTTGATGTGACTCTTCCTCGGGGATAGGATTGCACTCAGATTGATGGTCCACATACTAACAGGGAAGATTCAGTCTGGTCAATATGGGGTACAACAATCTCTGATCACTGTTCCAAAAAATCAACAATAACAAAGAAGGATCCAAGATGAAATAGTAGGGTTTCCCAATGAGTAAAGTAGACAAAGCACAGCAACAGAAACTCAGGGGATGGTGCTTAGATGTGCAGAAAGGCAAGTGGCAGCCTGGGGGCAGTCTGGTGTTTTAGCCACAGATGCTGGGCAGGGTACTTGGGCAGGGCCCTGGGATGGGGTGCCAAGCAGATACTTGGGCAGAGATTCATCAGCAGGGACCAAGGTTGAAATTCAACCATAAGAACCTGTGTAATGGACTGGGACTCTTTCAAGTACTGGAATGAGCACTAAATGGGGGTGAAGTGATGATGCTGTTGAGCCCAAGACAGCCTCAGGTGAAGCTGGATCCTGTAAACTGAGTCAGGACTGAGTTAAAGATGAGGGTCAAATGGTCCCAATTATGGGGATGGTATGGGATGCAGCATCTGGGGACCAGGGCAGGCAGGACATTGTCCCTCTTGAAAGCAGACTCATTTGCTGCTTCTTGACTAAAATTTGGGTTCATCTCCACAGATGTTAGTGGACATTGCTCCAAAGTTCTTTAGGAATAACCTGGAAGCTTCCCTGTCCTGTTCCCCTGTCCCCTCCACCCAGCTTATCTAAATCAGTGTGGGGTGCCATTTAGCTAAGAAGCTCTATCAGAATTTTGGTAAGAGGCCAGAACTCTACATAATGGAAAATTATATTAAATATATTAAAGTTGCTTTAATTTTGGCTTAGTCGTGATGTTTAATTTGTTTTGAAATGTCAAATCTCAATCAAGTAATTTTTATGTTTAGCAAAGGAACACAGGTTCAACATCATCATGAGACACTATTGATGGCCTCTCTCCTAAGCAGCCTCTCCTGGGCTTTCTGTTGAATGACTCCCCTCACTGGCTTACTATCATTCTTTTTTCTCTTGTGACCACAGATTCTAGCTCTGCATTGTCTCTCTTCCAATTGGTACATTATAATTTCCAGTAGTTCTCTGTGGAGGCACTTTTGCCCCCAGGGGACATTAAGCAATGTTTGGAGATATTTTGTGTTGTCATGACAGAAGGGTGGACACTCTTGACATTCAGTGGGTAGAGGCCAGGGATACCACTAAATGCCCATGATGCACAGGACAGCTCCCCACAACAAAGACTTACCCAACCCGAAGCACCAATAGTGCCTCTGTTGAGAAATCCTGGGCTAGATTATAAGCATATTGTGAGTTGATGTGATGTCTTAAGATTCTGGCAAAATAATTATCACCAGTAGCAACTAACATTTATCAAACTCTCATTGTATGCCAGGCATTGTTCCAAACACTTTCTATATATTAACTCATTTAATCTTGTTCTTTAGGAATTATTGTCATCCCATTTTACAGATGGGAAACCTGAAACATGAGAAAGTTAAGTAAAATTGCCCAAGGTCACACAACTAGTCACTGGTGAAGCCACTCATTAGGAGTAAGGATGGTCATAGTCATAGCAGTCAAATTTCTATTGCATTAATCCAAAAGCTTTGTACATACTGATTCATTTCATCTGTGCCACAACCTCACAGAATAAATGTTCTTTAATATAACTCATTTCAGATACGTAGACACAAGGACTTGGTAGAGCTTGCCTTGTATCTATAAAGCTATATTTTTTTCCTTATTTGATCTTTCTTTTTTTAATTTATTTTAATTGTTCAAGTACAGTTTTCTGTCTTTTACACCCATCCCAGCCCACCCCCCAAGTCTTCCCCACCTCCCTCCCATTCCCCCTCCCTAGTTTTTGTCCATGTGTCCTTGATACTTGTTTCTGTAAACCTTCCCCTTTTCCCCTGAAATTCCCTCCCCTCTCCCCTCTGGTCACTGTCAGCCTGTTCTCCATTTCAGTGTAAAGCTGTATATTTTTAAAGCTAGAGTCTGTCTTCTCCATGAACTGTAACCTGAAGAATGCAAGGACTTTGTTGCTCTCTTGCTCCCCATAGTGACCCCACTATGCAGCTCAGGGTCTGACAATGTTGCACACTCTGAAAGTGATGAAGGGACAAGGGAATGGAGAGGCAGGGTGCTAGATGCCCACGGATGGAACTAGTGAAGCCTACCCATGGCTTAGCATTTATACTATGTGTTTCTGCCCTGGTGCTCCCCCGTGGTTCCTTCCCTCCACTGGATCTCGATGCTGCCCATGAGAGCATCTGGTCCTTATCATCTTATAGAGTCCCCAAAATGGTGGGGACAGGTTGAAAGCATCTACTCTCTGGCGTCTCCTGGGCTTTGTCAAAACAAGCAGTGCATGATTGTTTATAGTACCCCAAAAATCATGACCTGTTAAACCCCAGATTTTCAGGCACCTTTGAGAGCCTTTACGACCTGCTCTCAGAGGAGGGGTGGGTTTCCTTGTGGCTGGATGCTCGTGTCCCTACCTAATGAAATTCGATGACATGGGAGGCTAGGTAGAGATACGTCTTTCGTTCTGATATCTGGGTATTTTCAGAACTTATATAATTTTATCCTATTTACATCAAACATGCAGGTAACTCTAGACTTTTACATCTGTATTATTTCTGGGGAGGTATAATATGATTATGAATGACAGTAATTGACATTACATGCTTTAATTAAATTTCCTTTGCTGTGAATCAAAACCTTTTAGTCCAGTCCTGCAGTGCTATTTCTAGACTTCTCTTTTACATGCTCTGATGTGTTAGGCAGCAGGTATGACATAAATTCACTTTTATAAATTCTGCACCCCATTGATTAAATGAGATAATGTGTGCAAGGTCAACTTAATGCCAGCCACATAATAATTATTAATCAAAAAATGTTAGCTGGATTTGTGCCTTTTAGGTATTAGCTATTTGAAGAATATGGTGCTTCGTAGATGGTAAGTACGAAGCTGATATTTGTGAAAAAGCCACGTTTTCAAATGATCATGGATAGCATAGCAATTACATCCCAGATTTCTCCTCCCAGAATTTTTAAGTGACTTGTGGGGCCTTAGAGTAGTACCTTTTGAATAAGGAAAAGTGCCCCAGATAGTGTCCTATTCCTATCCCCTTCCCCCTGCTCCCCACAAAATCCCAACAACAGTAAAAACCTCACCTGCTATCTGGAGCTGCCAGCCTGCTGGAGGGGACTGAAAAGGAGGGTTTGGGTCAGTTCCTTGAGTCCCTCTCCCTTCATTCGGATGCACACAGCGCCTTGCCTGGGAAGATGCACTGGTAGCCATTTCCAGG
The DNA here is from genome assembly GCA_028533065.1 of Trachops cirrhosus. Classification (NCBI taxonomy): domain Eukaryota; kingdom Metazoa; phylum Chordata; class Mammalia; order Chiroptera; family Phyllostomidae; genus Trachops; species Trachops cirrhosus. The sequence goes on along the minus strand of CM052543.1, from coordinate 33,184,924 downwards.
TGTCTGATGCTCCTGGGTTCTTGAGCATCCTCGAACACCTCTGCAGCACTGTCTCCTAGCATGAGCCACACTTCGGTCTTTGGGGTCAGATGGAGTAGGAAGTAAGAATCCCCTATTTGGTTTGCCATGGTGCCTCCGTATAGCCCAGAGATTTTCTCTAGAACTCACTCTCAGCAGGGCCATCTTTGTCTCCACCCCTGGGGCAGGGTGATTTTGGCACAGGGTCCTGGAGAACTGACCACAGTGTTGGGCATCCCCTAAGATTCAGCATCTTGGGAACCAGTCCTGGGTCTCCGCAGGGGTATTCCACCAGAGCGCAGATGAACTGGTCCCAGTGTATGAGGAGTGCAGTCAGCCCTGCACTGGTGCTGGGTTATCTCCCTGCTTTATCTGCAAGTAAAACAGCTGCACAGTACCAGGGCCTGCTTCCCCCTGGAAGGACTTTACATTAAACCAACTGGCCAACCAATCCAAAGTGACAAATATTCAAATATGAGCAAGTTTTCTTCTTGTCCTTTACACATGCTTGAGATTATAAATTCATGCTTATGATGTATGTGTAGATGCCCTTACATCTTCATTATCTAACTACGAGTTTGGGTTAGCTCTCCTGGATGGACATGTTCCCCCACAACAACCAAGATAAGGCTTGAGGGTATGGCATGGCTACTCTGTGTCTAGAGCTGCCTGGGGTCCCACAGCTGTGCCCACAACGCACCCCTGCCTAAGGAGATGCTTGTGATCTGAGTGTGTGGGTGGACTAAGAAGTTTCAGACCCCAGATGACACTTCTCAGTCACCTCCAGAAGTTGACCCCTTGAAAATGCTCGTCCTCCTCCCTTACCCAGCTCTGAAAAGAACTTGAGGTGTATACCCAGGCTGAGCAGCAACAAGCAGGCACTCCCGATTTGCAGTTGCCAGGAGGCGAGAGGCAGACTCCTGCTTGCTCTGCAGCAGGTCTATGAGTCTCCTGTGGCATCATATTAAATTATATAGGCAGCCACTTGTTCTCCACCGAAACACTGAGCTGACAGTTGCATCGAGCAGGCAGCATTCTCCTCAGGAAACAGTTGAAAGATCCTATAGCTCTATCAATCCTTCAGGCCTCTGAAAATTAGCCTGAGAGCAGAGGGGTGTGGGCCGCCACACGGACAAGTCAGCTCTGGGCACAAGGTACCATGATGTGGCTGAAATCCTAGACCATGGGCTGCGGGGCACTTTGCCCTAAAGGTAGGTCAGAGCCTGGACAAAGTTGGGCGTGCTATTGTGGGGGTGATTCTCTGTTGGGGGTGCCCTGGCCAGCTCCTGGCTCATCGCTGGTGTTTGGGTTTCTGAGATGGCAAGAGGCAAAACCTCCTCTTGGTTCTGAAGGTTTTTAAATATCAACATGACCTGCGTTAGCCTAGTTCTGATGTTAGAGATAGCTGTGGAGGAAGTGTGTGAGTGTATGTGTGTGTGTGTCTGTGTGAGTATATGTGAGAGAGAGATGTTCAGGGGTAGAGGAAGGAGATGAGGATGAACAAAGAAATCAAAGGATGAAGGACTTATGAAAGAAAAGCTCTGCATAATTTTACTGCTTGCTGTCCTCTGCTCGTACATAATGGTGAATCTAAGTGTGTGCTCTGGAAGTGTAGACAGAAGCTTTTGGCCTCTGTGAGCTATTAGCCTGCTAAATGCTTCTTCTAAGACCTAACAGCCAGCTCGACTCCATGCTGGAGTGAGAGGGTGTTGTAATTTTCATTAGGTCTAGTGACAGCAATATGAACAGGAAAAATATCTTTTTTTTAATCTTCATCCAAGGACATTTTTTCTTTGCTTTTAGGGAGGGGGGAAGGGACCGAGAGAAACATCATGTGAGAGAGAAACATCTCTTGGTTGCCTCCTATTTGTGCCTCAACCAGGGATCATAAACACCCATACCAGCGATTGAACCCACAACCTAGACAAGTGCCCTGACTGGGAATTGAACCTGCAACTCTTCAGTTATGGGACAACACTCCAAGCAACTGAGCCACACCGGCCCAGACAAAATATCTTCCCTTAAGATTTCATAGCCAGTAATGCCTCATGGGGCTTTCCACTTCCCCCAAATAGTTTGGAATAAATAGATTAAGGCAGGATCTGAAATGAGTTTGATTGATGTCCATGCAAGTTCTTGGCAAGATTTTCCACTCAGTTTTCACCCATATTAAACATGGTGTGAAAATTCACATGTTTGGGTTTATGGCCAGGCTACTATGCCTCCCCATGGACTTTGACACAAAGGTCACATCAGTTTGGGCTCCTTGATCCAAATTCTGAAAGGACCACAGTTAATAAAGGAGTAGAAGGATAGCCATGAACAACTTTGAGCTCCATGGGAGCCCGAGCAACGGCCACGGAGAGCTTCGCCATCTCCCCTGCAGATGTGAAGGGGAGCCTCTGCTCCTCCCTGGGGTCCACAGGGCTTTCATCCCAGATTAACAGCCCACTCCCAGTTGATGAATAAATAAGCCCCAAATTCATTCATTTGCACCCTCCAGGAAGGCATTTGTGCAGAAGGTCTCAGCCGGAGAGAATAACAGCTCTGGGGGAAAACCAGGAGACTCTCAGGGATCCAGGGGTTTTGACCCCTGGAAGGCTCCCAAGCAGAGCTGGTGTTTACCCTTTGGGTGGTGGGTGGAGCAGAGGCAGAGGGAGGGAGGTGCTGAGAGGGTCCTGGCTGCTGCTGATAAGCATTTCATTGTTGTTTTATTCCCATCTCTGTGGAGACCAATGGAGAGGACTGTTTCCCCCAATATTTACTAGTTACTTATGTATCTTATTCTTTATATAAATTGCCACTTAATATATTTTTAACTCACCTTAGGGGCTTTGATAGGCTGTTGTTATGGATTTTTATAATGTAGTTATTACATATTAAGAATATTAGTTTATGCGTGCCACATGATTTGTTTTACTTTTTCCAGATCAACCTTATTCTTAGCTTCTTGCCCTGATCTGTCTCCTTATTTTACAAAACAAGCTGTGGTTTTCTTCTGCTTCCCCACACCCAGAACCTAGCTCTGAAGTACCATGAAAAAAACAAAACAGCAACACTGAGAACTTCTTACTGCAGAAGATGTCTAACATATGCACATGTAGGAAAAGTGGTGTGACACCCCCTCAGTGAACCCATCCCCCCTTCAACAACGATCAGTCCGTGGCCAGTCCTATTTCATTTATACGTCCCATCTGACCCTCAGCCCCTGCCAGAAAATTCTTCTGCAGTGAATTCCAGACGTATTATCTCAGTATATATGTTTTAGTTATAGCTCTTAAAGATAAGGATTCTTTCTACAAACACAATTATATGACATGTAGACAAAATTTAATAATTCCTTAACATCTTCAGCTATTCAGTCTCATAATTTTGATGGTTTCATTTATTGTTTTTACAGTTTGTTGGAATCAAGATCAAACTAAGGCCCAGACATTGCAAGTGGTTGACATTCTCTCAGATCTCTTTTACTCCTGAGATATGTTTGTCAAAGAAACCTACAGAGTTTCCCACAGTCTAGATTTTGCTAGCTATATGTTGATGGTGCCAGTTAACATGTTCCTCTGACCCTGCAAAATTGGTAGGGACACCTAGTACTAATGAGTACATCTCTTAGGAGTGGGGAGCAAGGGGAGGCATTATGTCTGGTTTTCTGTCATTTGTTTGGAATCACTGGTGACGGTTGCCTTGGCATGTTCATTCATTAGGGGTTTCCAAATGGTTATAGTCTGATTCCTTTATCCCTTCATTATTTATTAGCAAAAATGCTTTATAAAGATAAATGTCCCTCATTAAGTATTCGGTCAACCACAGGTACATTTGATTTAGAGAGATAGGGTAAATATTATTTCCCCTTTATTTACCAGTTTTCAAAATGATTTTCTGAGCATCCTCCAGAGGTGACTACAGATGTTTTGTTGTGTTTTGTTTTTCTAGTATCATTAACGACTCATGGGTTTAAATATATTCAATGTGTCTCAAGCCATTACAGTTATTTTGCTTACTAGTGCTCAGTTTTTCTGTTTTTGGCTAATGAAGCCTCTTAGATATGACCCAACCCAGTAGAAATTCATAACTTACTGGTTTCTGGCAATGAGTTGGTCCAGGCTCTTCTAGTATGTTTTCTGCCTCAGATCTAGAATTAGCCATTTTTCCAAGGAGCCCTGATTCGTTGGGAATGGCATTATTATTTAGACTCCACAATCCAGATGCTACGGGTACTGAGCACCACTATTTTCCACACTGAAAATTCATCTAAACCACAATCACCACTATTAACAGCCCCACTGTGCATTAAAAGTTCCACTGTCATCACCCGCTGCATCTCCACAGAAGACCCACCTTCCTGCAGTATCCACCTTCCAGCTTCCTTAACAGCCACAATATAGTTCTTCTCCAACCTGCTGGTGCTTTCAGCATGCCACTTGCTCCAAAGTGTCCTGCTTTGTAAAGCACTGTGTGGGCCTTTTTCTTTTCTGTCTTTCACTATCCTGTCTCTTTTCATCTGTTTGAAACCCAAGACAAGGGGATAGATCATAATTTCTTAAAATCTCCTCCAACTTTGTTTCTCAGCTCCCTTGGCTTGCCAAAGTCATTCTTGTTTCATTAGATCATCTCTGAGCAGTTCCTCCCTCTCCCCGGGCTGATTCGCGTCACTCAGGCACACATTGGGAAATGTGGAGAAGGGCACAGTGACAGACACTGGAGCCTACTTAGGCATGTCCTACTAGGCTGGGCATTGTGTGTGTCTTACATTATCAACGCTTTATTGCAAACCTGTGAGCTAAGTATTATGATTCCCATTCTAGAGGGGAAAGGAAGTTAAATAAGAGGTGGGGCTGGGATTAATCCAATGTCTCCCTTGATTGGCCAGAGCCCAGGATCAGACTGCTTTAGCCTGGTATACAGCCCATGCCAGGAAGATTTCTGCTTAGATGAGTCCACTAGGGAACCTTTCCCCAGACACCCTATGAACTTACAGAATTCTGCTTTTCTTATCCTTCGGTGCCCTGCGTTGCTTTCAGGATTAAATCCACACTTTGCATGTTCTGGTCCTCGGCTTAACTCTCTGACACCCCACAGATGCATTACTCTACAGCAGCCTTCCTGAGGATGTGCCTGTTCTCATGTCTCTAGCTCTTTGGTATGTCTTCCTCACTTTTCACCTAGGGAACTACTCTTTGAAGATGCAAATGAAGTATCTCCTTTGAGAAGCCCTCCCTGATTTCCACTTCCAGATGAGTTAAGCAATATTGCTTCAGCTCCCACGGGACACTATGCTGTACACTGAGGTTGGGTCTCATTCATCCCTTTGGCCCCAGGACCCAGGACAGTGTCTGGCCCAGGAAAGTTGCTCTGCAATGCTGCTGAATGCATATTTAAGCAAATGAATAAGTGTGTGTGGTAACGACTACCCCATGCCCACTCACATGGGTAAAACATTATCTTCTTTGAAATAGTGTGTACAATTTCTGGTGGCCTCTGTCCCTCTCTGCATCTGCTGTGCCTGTTTATTTTTGTCCATAAGTTAAATTATACTCAGGGCCGGGAAGACACACAGCTGGAAGGAGGCCCCAACGCATTGCCTTGCACACGGTCAAAACTCAACAGTTATCTGTGGAGCAGAATCACATGGAAGGTGGTACAAAGGGAAGCCACAGGGGAAGTGTCAGGCTTGCAATCAGCGGGATGCTAGACAGAGCATCTCCGATTTACTACGACTTCTTTTAATAGGTTCTCTATACAGATTTGCTGTCAACATAGACTGTTGGTTTAGGGGGAAAAAAAATGGAGCTGCAATGGTTCTCATGAGGCACGAATGGCAGTGTTTTGCTGCTTCTAGTGCGGTGGGTCATGGATTTCCATTTTGGGACAGGACTTCGTCGTGAATGCTGAGGAGGTCCAAACAATTAGCAAACATGCTTCCAGCTAGATGTCTCAGACTCCCACGCTCAGAATCAGCACGTATTTGTTCTCTCCGCTCTCTTCTCTCCTTCACCGCCTCTGCTTCCTAATCCTTCTCTTCTCAAAGCCCGGACCTGCCCAGGTCTTTCTTGGTGAAGAACAGGATGTTCCCCTCCCAGATTTGGTGATAACGTCTGGCTCTGGTCTAGAAGGGGGAACTGTCTGTTTGGCGGCGGGACTGCTGGAAGGGGAGGCCTGCTCGGGGGTCAGTGTTGCCCCACCGTACTGTGCCTTAAGCCCTGGCTATGTGGCGGGCACTGGCTGTGGGAGGTGTGCAGGGCCGGAACCCTCTTGGAGCACTCAAAATAATGGTGGGGACACATGTTCTTCAGATATGCAAACAGATGTTTGTTTACAAACAATAATAAGTAAGTTAGAGAGAAGAACAGAGATCCATCCACAAAAGGGTCTGGCACCACCATGAAGTCCGCCCTGGTCCCTCCTGATAGTGTTAGGCTAGCCTGGGGCTCCCCGTCACCTGGAGCCATGCCTGTGTCAGCCCTCAGCCTACTGGGGCTCTGGGTATACATGACTGAGCTCCTAGGGTGAGAGTTAGTTCTTTCCTAGAATAGTGAGTGGCATATAGCAGGGGCTCAATCGGTGTTTAAGGGTGGGAGGAAGGGAAGGAGCACATTTTCCAAGTCCCCATCCCATCAGATGAAGGAGTCATAGGCTTCTTGAGACACTGTGGTCATGATGGTGTGATAATGGCTGTCTCAGCTCTGTCCCCAAGAAGAAGGGGTCTCTTCTCCAATAGGGCTATAGATGATGAATAATGAACAGAAACCCTCCTCACAGGACCTGGCCTGTGGCCGGAGCTCAGCACAGGTCACCTCCCTTCCCCTAATATCCAGAAGCTTCCTCAGGATGGTGTCGTCCTCTCATGGAAGCAACCTGCCCATCCACCATTACCTGAGGTCCTCTTAGACTAGACCAGAGCAAGGTCGGGGCAGGACTCATGTCCTGCTCATCTCTGAGTCTCCAGCACGGGCATGTCAGAGTCAGGACTACAGAAATGTTTATTTTGAATGGCACTGACCTAGAGTCATAATATGAAGAACGGGATTCATGCAGCTTATCCATTCTTGTTTGCTTCTTTCTTGGTGAAGAACAGGATGTTCCCCTCCCAGATTTGGTGCTAAAAATATACTTTAACTCCCACCTCATCTCCTGAGATTTCTGTCCTGGGGGAGCAGAGGCAGGGTCCTGGCCCCCCTTGGGTGAACACAGCAGATACTTTTCTACTGCACATCACATCCCCCGCCCCCTCTTGCTCCAACCCAGCTGTGGTAGACAGTTTGGCCCACACAGCAAGCTCCCACCTTAATCTCCCACCTCCACTTTTCTGTCCAGGGTTCTAGCTTCTGAAGCCCTCTAAGCTGGCACCCAGCACAGCCTGGAAGTACAAAGATGTAGCACTTGGGGGTAACCTTAACTAATGGGGAGGTGTCCTGGGGAAACTGTCTGCACAGTTCCTCAGAGAACCCACATGGGCTTTGAGGCTCAGCTGCCCACTGGTGACCAGATCAGTAACATACACCCCTTTCATTGGCTTTCCCTATGTCTCTGCCACTCTCTGTCACTGCCCTTTCCCTTTCCCTCTTCCCCCTTTCCCTGGGATTTCTTCTCGTTTACAAACGACTCCACATGAAGACATCTGGGAAAGGAGATGGCTAACTATTAGGATTATCTTCTAGCGAACTTCTCAGGGAAGTTTCTTCAACTTTCGGGACTACAGCTCCCTCCCGCATGAAAGAGAGAAGGTCCTGTGGCCTGACTCTCGCATAGGGCTGTGCATCTCGTTCCCCAGAGACACCGCGCTCTACACTTGCTGGTCCCCCCGCCTGAGCCCCCACTCACCCTGCATAGCTGGTGGATGACTCAACCTTCCAGACGCAGCCACCTCCCCGCAAGACTGGAAACCACCTAAATGTCCCACAGTTATGAAACCGTTAAGTAGCATATGTGAGTCCCTTTGAGAAACATTGAGAAAGTTATTTAAAGTGATACTTTGGTGGCATAAGGAAAATAAGGAGATTCTGTACTGCTATAAAAGCAGGCTGTATGCACACCCAGTATGTTAGTGTGTGTGTGGTCATGCATACGTGTGTGTATAAAACAAAAAAGCTTGAAAGAAAATATAACATGTTGCCCTGGCTGGTGGGGCTCAGTTGGTTGGAGCATCATCCTGTAAAGCGAAAGGTTGCAGGTTCGATTCGGGGTCAGAGCACATGCCTATGTTGTACATTCAGTCCTAGCTCAGGACATTTATGAGAGGCAACCAATCAATGTTTCCCACACTGATGTTTCTCTCCCTCTCTCTCCCTCCATTCCCCTCTCTCTAAAAAATCAATAAGCATGCCCTTGAGTGAGGATAAAAATTAAAACATTTTTAAAAATGAAAACATAACATGTTAGTATTTTATTTCTAAATAATAGAATTATTTTCTCTCTTAGTTTTTTTAATATTTTCAAAGTTCTCTTCAATGAACATGCTTTTCTAGCCAGAAATAAATCAACCTATTCTTTAAAGCAAATAAAAATATGGTTCAAATATCACCTCCTTTTTAATCTGTCCTCGCAGAGGCTGAGCCCCCAGTAGAGTGGCCAGACAACCTGTAGGGCTTAGCATACACAGGATTATTCCCTGTGAGACCTTCTGGCTTTCCGTGGGAATGCAGTAGTGACTGTTGTACATATTGTTATATATATATTTTAAAAAGCCATTACATGAAACTGAGACAACATACAGAGCAGTGTTAAGGGTGTGAACCCTGGAGCCAGCTGGCCTGGGATTGAATCTGCGTTCCACTTTCTCGCTGTGTGGCCTTGGTCAGGTTACATAACCTCTCTGGGCCTCAGCTTCCTAAAATGCCAAATGGGGATGATAATAGTACCTACTAATCGGATTGTTGTGAAGATTAAATGAGTTAATATATTTTTTAATGTGCCACATCTACGTGCCTCAAACAAAGGAAGTGCAGTGTGAGTGTGTGTGGTCTCTCACTATCATCACTGTTCTTCATTCAAGGAAGTCTCCAGAACTGTGCTCCTTCAGGATAAACCACCAACAACTTCAGGCAAACCCAGGCTTAACCCACCAGTGAACTGACCCAGATAAAACACACCAGTGCCGTATTCACTCCCCTGCCACACCAGAGCCCTGGTTTCAACAGAAGCCACCACTTGGGAAGTCATGTGGACTAGTACTTGATGTGGCACTTTAAGCAGCACTGGGCCACTGCAAAAATAAATGTCAGACTGTTCAGAATTAGTAAATAAGGTCAAAGAGCCACAGAGTATGAAATGAAGAAACTTGACTCAGGTGATACCCAAAGATAAACTCAGGTGAGGTGCAGAGGCTCCACACGGTGCCTCTGCATCGCCCACACCCTCCTCTGTTGCTCCCTCCACCTGGGAAGGGTGCTCTGCTCTCAGGACTTGGGCGGAAGCCCTTACCACATTGCATCGCAGTTTGTGCACCAGTCTTTGCCCTCCCCTCCCTAACTAAAGCATCCTCTGAGCTCTTATGGAATGTTCATCGTTGTGCCTGCCACTGGGCTGGTAGCTGCCCTTCAGGAACCTACTGACCCCAGAAACGAAGTATTCGTTTATCTTTGTAATCATTGCTCCTGGCCCAGCCCCCACCACTGGAGATGCCCATACATGTTTACAAGTGAAAGGGAGAAGTAATGCCAGTTCCACACTGGCTGTCCAAAGTCACTCGTTGTACCCACACTTCATGTGTAATTAGCCAGCATACCAGATCAAGTGCCGTGGTCTCCCCAGGGCTGGTCCAAGTGCTCAGGGTGCATGCATACACACAGATACACACGCATGCACAACAACTTCTGTTTTCTGTTACAAACTCCCACATCCACATCACCTTCTGCTTTAGGCGGGGCAGATCTTTAAAACCAGGGAAACAGTTTTGGTTCTCACTCTAAAGAGATAACAATAAAAAGAAAAAATAAAAAAAAAACAAATAAAAAAGAGATAATGGGACACAGCATGGCAAGAAAGAACAGTGATGTAGTAGGTGGTGGACCCTCTGAGCTGTGCAGTGTTTTAATTAAACTCCCATGGCTTACTTGAGACCTCCACCAATGTTTCAATTCAGACTGTTTTGACTGCCCAAAGAGCCAATGGTGCATCCATTTCCCTCCATACTTACTTTCCATTGGAGGGCAGCTGAATTACATGCTTGCGGAACAATGAATAAATGTCTAGGGGCCGTTTGCTTGGCAGCCTTCCAGCTCTGCAGAGACTATAAAACTGACCAAGACAAAGACGCTCATGGAAATGATAAGACTCAGGATTGTAGATCCCCCTGTCAGCTCCCATCACAACACCAGCCTCTACGTTCCCTTTTTTGGCTGCACTCCAAGGGCCGGATGTCAGACCCTGGTGACTAAACAGCTGCGTCAAGTAGAGGGGAGTATGGTGAGACCCTGACAGTCTGCTGAGGCCACCACAAGCTGGCTGCCATGTTTACCTGATGCTTTATATTACGGCTGCTGAAACAAGCCTCCTTTTAGTTAAAAGTAATAAAGCTCCTCTGGTTTAAAGGCTGGGATGGAGAGGGTTTGGGTTTTGCATGTTCTTTTGGCAGCCTCACCCAGAGGAAAAGTGAACCCACATGTTGCGGGCCAGAGTGAGTATTGAGAACAGAACCTGTCTCCTTAACCAGGAAAGCTGCTAGTGGCAGAATAGTGCCCCCCCCCGCCCCAAAGATGTCCAGGTCCCAAGCCCTGGAACCTATGAATATGTTACCTTATATGACAAAGGCAAATTAAGGTTGCTGGTTAAATTTTTGTCGCTAATCAGCTCACTCTAAAATGGAGGGATCATCCTGGTGGCCCAGTTACATACTTACAGGGTACTTAGAAGTGGAAGCGCAGGCGAGAGCAAAGCAACGGGAAAAGGATTGGACACCCTCCCCCACGCCAGTACTGGCTTGAAGCTCGAGGAAGGGGCCACGGCCAAGGAATGCAGGTGGCCTCTAGAGGTTGGAAAAGGCAAAGAAATGGATCATCCCCTAGTGCTTCCAGAAAGGAACACAGCCTTGCCAACACCTTGATTTAGCCCAGCGAGACCCTTGTTGGACTTCTAACCCATAGAACCATAAGGATGATAAATCTGTGTTGTTTCAAGCCACCGAGTGTGCGGTAATTTGTTACTACAGCAATAGAGAACTAACAGAAAGGCCCACCGGGGACCCTGAACAGTCAGCGCTTCCAGAGCGGTCACAGAGAAAATCATTCAAGAGACCTCTGTACCTTCAGCGATTCTTATACTAGTGGCATAAGCTGCTTCCTGGGAAAGCAGAAGTGACCCTGCTAGGCATCCTTAAGTTATGAAGAAGCTCTGTCTTCTCCTCTCAGCCCTGGAGTCAAGCAAAAAGCATGCACTTCTTCCTGGAAACCTGGCCTCTCGCTTGGAAATTAGTGCAGCTTGCACAGTAAGGCCTTTAAATGGTCGTTGTGCTTTGCCTCTTCCACGAATGCGTCCATGGGGCTCAGCTGATGCTGAATAAATTACAAACGTTTCCTTAGTAGTGGGAAGAAACATGTGTGTCCCATAAAATCATGGATTTCTCCCCAGTGAACACTATATTTGGTTGGAAAAATAGAAAATTTGAGGTTGATTTAAAAAAAAGTAGACCGTTTTTGTAATAATTTTAGATTTACAGGAAAATTGCAAAGATTGTAGAGCGTCATATGCCCTACACCCAGTTTTTCTTCTTGTTAACATCTTCTATTAGTGTGATACATTTGTTACAATTCATGAACCAGTACTGATGTATTAGTAGCTACAGTCCACGGTTTATTCAGATTTCTTTGGTTTTCACCTAATGCTCTTTCTGTGTTCCAGCATCCCATATCACATCGCCTTAGACTCCTCTTGGTGGTGACATTTTCTCAACCTTTCCTTGTTTTTGATGACCTTGAAAGTTTTAAGGGCACTAACCAATTATGTCTAAGGATGTCCCTTTACTGGAATTTGTCTGATGCTGTTCTCATGATTAGGGTAAGGTTATGGGTTTGGGGAAGGAAGAGCACAGAAGGGCTGTTTTCAACATCACATCAAATCTTATGACTTACAATTGCGATGTTGACCATGCTTGCCTGGCCGAGGTGGTGTTTGTCAGGTCTCCCCACTGTGAAGTGACTCCTGTTCCCCTTTTCCATATTGTACTCCTGGGAAGGAAGTCACCACGTAAAGCCTGCATTTGAGGAGTGTGGGGTTGTGTTTTCCTTTCAGTGCACAGGAGCTACACAAATTATTTGGAAATCTGCAAACAAGATTTCCCCTCTCTCCCATTTTTTCCTGTATTTGATCATTTATATCAGTATGGGCTCATCTATTTTGTGGTTTGGGTTATAATTCAGTACTTTTTTGGTTACTCAAATTGTTTCAGCTTCCTTACTTTTGGTTTCCAGATTCACCTTATATATTTCCTGTATATTTTCTGTTCGACTAGAATAAGCCATTTTTGCAAGGAGCTCTGGTTCCTTTTGTTGGCAAATGGAAGTAGAAACCATGATCTGAGTGCCAGGTGCATTCATTGCTACCATAGTGTCCTTCTTTGAGGCCCTCTCAGCTAAGTGAGCAAGGCAGTGTGTGTGAGCACTGACCCATGTACATACGCACATCTCTAAATATTTCTGTGCGTAATCATCTGTATCTACATTAGGATAAACATTAGTTTTACTGATATCCCCACCTCTAATCTATTACTACATGGACCATCCCAGCCTTTTCCCCTTCCTTCTCTGTGACCTCCTGCTCCAGCAGTAAGAAACCTGGGCTCTGCCATCTACCAACCATTTAATTCATTGTTCATTTCTAGTATACATGCATAGCAGCATCATAGTTGTTAACCCATGCCCAGATGGGAAATAATTTTATTAACCAGAGTTCACTGCTTATGTGCAGCCCCTTGGCCTTTGGTCACAGAGACGCCACTCGTTTCCCACGATGCTTAGCTCAGTACTGTCCCCCTAACCCCCTTCATGGAGGCTGCCTCCTCCATCGTGATACAGTTAGGTTCTGTCCTCATGTCTGCATTCCACCCTTGGATCCCCAGCCTCCTATTTTGTTTTGTTTTGTTGACATGCATTAAGGTATATGCCTTGCACTATATGGTTCTATGGTTTGACAAATGAATACAACACAGACCCACCACTGTGGTATCATACAGAACATTCTCACCATCTTAAATTTTTCTGTGCTTTGTCTCTTCGGCCTTTCCCCTAAACCTCTGGCGACCACTGATCTTTTTACTGTCTGTGTAGTTTCACCTTTCTTGGATGTCAAATAATTGAATCATATATTATGTAGCCTTTAAAGACCAGCCTTGTTGACTTAGAAATGATACATTTAAAGTTCCTCCATCTCTCTTTATGGCTTTATTGCTCATTTCTTTTTATCACTAAATAAAATTTTTTTATACGGATGTGCCACAATTTTATTCATTAACCTATTGAAGAATGTCTTGGTTGCTTCTAGTTTGGGACAATTACAAATAAAGCTACTGTGAACATTCATGTGCAGGGTTTTATGTGAACATGTTTTCAAATTAAGTAGGTAAATAATATGTAGGAATGTGGTTGCCGGATTACATGGTAAGACTATAACTTTATTAGAAACTACCACACTGTCTTCCAAAAAAGCTGTACCATTTTGCATTTCTACCAGTGATGAAGGAGAGTTTCTGCTGCTTCACATCCTTGCCAGCATTTGGTGTTGTAAGTTTTGGCATGTTAGCCATTCCAGTTAAGTGTGCAGTGGTATCTCATTGTGGCTTGATGTCAAACATCCTTTTATATGCTTATCTGCCATCTGTGCACCTTCTTCGGTGACGTGTCTGTTCAGATCTCTTGCCTATTTTGTAGTTGAGTTGTTTTCTTACTCTTCAGTTTTTAGAGTTCTTCGTCTATTTTGCATACAAGCCATTTATCAGATATGTGTTTTGTAAATATTTTCTCCCAGTCTGTGGTTAGTTTTTTCATTCTCCTAAGAGTATCTCTGCAGAGTAGGAATTTTAATGAAGTCCAGTGTATCAATTTTCTTTTCATGAATTGTCCTTTTGATACTGTATGTAAAAACTCATTGCCAAACCCTAAATCACATAGATTTCTACTTTTTTCTAGAAATTTTATAGAGTGGTTTCATACTTAGGTCTGTGACCATTGTGAATTGTGTGAAGAATGTGTGGTCTCCATCTAGAATAATCTTTTATATGGACTCCCAATTGTTCCAGCACCATATTTTGATAAGACCCTCTTCTTTGCATCGAGTTGCCTTTGCTCCTTTGTCAAAGATCAGTTAAATATATTTGTATGGGTTGGTTTCTGGGTTCTCTATTCCGTTCCATTGATCTGTGTGTCTGTCCTCACCAATACTGCATCTGGATAACTGTGGCTTTACAGTGAGTCTTCAAGTCTGGTCGTGTCACTCCCAGTTTTTCATTCTTCCTCAGTATTGTGCTGGCCACTCTGGGTCTCTTGCCTTTTTATGTAAACTTTAGAATCAGTTCATCAATACTCACAAAATATCTTGCTGTGATTTTGACTGGAGTTGCATTGAAGCTATAGATGAAGTTGAGAAGAATTGACATCTTAACAATATTACGCTTTCCAGTCAATGAACACTGACTGCCTTTCCATTTACCTAGACCTTCTTTGATTGCTTTCATCAGAGTTTTATCATTTTCTGCATATCCTTGTTTATATTTTGTTAGATTTACATCTCAGTATGGCATTGGTTGGTGCTACTATAAATGATATTGTTTTTAATTTCTAATTCTAATTATTCATTGCTGGTATATAGGAAAACAATTGACTTCTGTATATTAACCTTGCATCCTGCAGCCTTGCTATAATTGTTTATTAGTTCTAGGAGTTTTTGGCAGGTGGGGGAGGGGGTTGTTCTGTTTTGTTTTGGTCAATTCTTTGGAATTTTCTACATAGACAGTCATTTAATCTACAAAGAAAAATGGCTTTATTTCTTCCCTCCCAATCTTTATATTTTTTATTTCCTTCTCTTGAATTATTATAATAGCTAGACTTTTAATAGGCATGGTAAGAGGGGATATCTTTGCCTTGTTTCCAGTTTTAGAGGATAAGCATCCAGTTTCTCACCATTAATTATGTTAACTGTAGTGATTTTGTAGGTGTTCTTTCTGGTTGATTTTTCAAATAAAGAGAAATTGTTGGGAGTTGCTTACCAGACAATGTAGTTGCCTCTAGCTGCCGAGATCTTCTGTGGGGGCCCTTGAGCCATTTAGAAATTAAGTGAGCTTTAGTAGCTTTCAAAAAGACCAGAAATAAATCATCTGAGTCCTGATAAGGATCTAGAGCAGACTAAATATCTCACTGGGGCCCACTTTCACTGAAGGAGAGGGAACATCCCAGCTCTTCTCTGGCCCTCCCTTGGCACGTCGTTTGTTTGTGTTGTCTGTAGACATGGGAGGCATGGCCCAGGAGTGCTGGGGAGCAGATGAATTCGTAGCCCTCCACACGCTGGACTCTGTCTGTCTATTTGCCCCTCTGTCCCTTCCCTCCCCGCTTCCTCTGTGCTCTCTCTGTGCTCCCAGTGTTCGGACAGAATCACCACTCCCCTAACACTTACCCTGTTTATCCACACCTTGCTGTTTGTATACATGATGTGTCTTTTGTGTGGCACCTGTGTCAGATGATAATTTACATATTTCCAAGTTCAACTCAGACGTCCCCCTTTCTGGAGATCCTGCCTGGTCCTCCCCATCCAAAGTTAGCCTCATTGTGCCCGAGCTCCCACAGCCCTCTGGTGACATGTCTGTCACCCCTCAATGCACTATTCTGCATGCTGGGTTTATGGGCCCACCTCTGCCACCTGTGAGCAGATTGAGGCAGACCCAGGTCACATCCCCACACCGTGTTCCCCTTGCGGGCACAGGTCTGCTTTAGAGGAGGGTGCTGGCGATTGGTGGGATGAATGAACGTACTGGCCTTGCATACATGGGTCCTTTCATACTCTCAGAAACCTCTGTCCATTCTCCTTTCCATACTTGTTTTCTGCCTGGTGTTCTTTGAGTCTCTGTACATATTTCTGGAGTGGAAGAGATGCCTACACCTATTCTGTTTTTCATGGAAAAAAAGGAAAGGAAAGTTATTCACTGCAGACCTATTGTACTCATCCATCAACTTTACAATCCTGGTGTATCATATTATTGATTAGGGAATTTAGGATCCAAGCCTCAGAAAACACCAACTGAACCGGCTTAAACAATAAAGGAACTCATTATTGAATACATCTCTTATAACAAGACATAATGCTAGGGTGGCTTCAGGGATGGTGACTTAACTGTGTCAACAAAAACTCCCTTCTTTCTATCTTTCTTTTCTGCCAACTTTAACAAGAGTTTTTTTGGGGGGCTGACTCACCTCATGGCGACAAAATGGCTGCAGCAGATCTAGGCATAACATCCTGATGCAATAGTGGTTAGAAGGAGAAAGATAGCTTCTCTTCCTTGGGCCTCCCTTTAAAGTCGAGGAAAAAACTTCCAGAAGCTTCTAGAAACTTCCTCTCATAGCTCATTTACCAGAATTGGATCACATTGGCAATGCTTGAGACAGTCACTGCTAAGGGAAATCAGATTGTCATGATTAGTATAAACCAATTAGGTTCTCACCTACAGCATTGGAGGGAGGAGTTTCTGCTACAACAAAATGAGGGTCCTTTCAGGAGGGAAAAAGAATAAAATAAATGTTGGGGAGGAAATCAGCAGTGTCAGCTACACCCTTTTCCCCAGAGAATTATTTTATACCCCACTTCAGGGAGGTTAAGTCACTTCCATAATGTCCCAGAGCTGATAAAAATAGAAGAAGGATTCAAATCCAGGTCTTTCAAACTCCGAAGCCCATCCATGTACTTTTTCTGCTGCGCAGCTGGACCCAGGGTCAAACTTCATTTCCCAGAAAAGCCAAAGCCCCCTCTCTCATGGTGAGCGCTTCAGGAGTTGAGGCAATCACCCTGCTTTCCCAAGCCGACCTTCAGCTGGGCATTTAATCTGTTTATTAAGTTATGACTAATGGCGCTGCGAGACACTGAGGGCTGCACATTCAGACCTAGTTTTAGATTGTTAGAGGAGGCTCAGGGGATAAACATCACATTCATATTCTATGCCGAGAAAATTCAATTGCAGCCCTTTTTCTTTCAGAGCGCAGGACTGGTGAGGGGCTTCTGCTGGGTCTTGCTTTGGTTTAATAGAAATGAAACCTCCCAAGTAGGCGGGCTGTTTTGGGAAAGTGGCCACTAATGCGGCCCCATGGGGCGGGGGGCCAGGCCCAAACCGGGCAGTTTGCATATTCACTTTTACAAACCGTTGGCTCCGAGTCAGCAGTTAATGGGATGGGAATGATGTTCCTGTACCAAACCATTTCCTGAAAAAAACATTTTCAATTGCAAACATATCTCAGCCTTTCTTCTTGGGTTTGTTTTGTCTCTGTGAGTGAATTAAAGAGGCAGGGCAGAGGGGAGTGTTTCTGACTGGGGGCTTTTTATCTGAAAACATTTTTAACAATGATCTCCATGTCAAAGAGATCCCATTCTGACCGACCTTTAGGAGACCTGGCTGCAAAAACTGTTTCTAGCCACACTTGAGAGGTATAAATATCTGTATATTCACAAACTGGCTCTGGCTGTACTAGTCGCAGGACGCACACAGCTTTTCTCTGCTACCAACACGTGAGCTGGAAATGCTGCCCCAGACATGCACGCACGCGCACACACACACACACAGGGTCAGGCCAACAGGCGATTTTCCCTTTTCCTGAGGACAGGCCAGAGTCCTTCTGTGCACCTTCTATACTGTTTTGGCAGATTGTACTTCAACTCATAACCTATGCAATTGAAGGGTGGTCTGAACAGTTTTTTTAGTAGTTTATTTTTTATTGTATTTTTTCCATTACCCTGTATCCCCATAACAGCTCTGATTATTTGGCAAGTAGTTCTTGAGTGCTTATTGTGTATGAGGTGTTATTTTAACTAATAATAATAGTGTATATTTGCATACATGTTACCAGGTACCAAAGACTCATCTAAATGTGTTACATACATTAACTAATTTAAATCTTCTCAACAAGTCCTAGGAGCTAGACAATATTATTATCATTTCCAGTCTGCAGATAAGAAACTGAGGTATAAGAGGCTGATGAACTTGCCCAAAGTCACATAGCCTAGAAAGTGATCCTGGATTTGAATCTAGGAGGTTTGGCTCCTCTTTGGGGATCTAATAGTGAATAAAAGGGAAAAAGAGCCAGTGTTCCCACAGCTGCCATTCTGGTTAGGGGGTTGGGGGGATAGAAAACAGGCCTGTAAATAGTCATGATTTCGGATCATAAGGAGTGCTTGAAGAAAATGAAACAGGAGGGAGGCAGTAGGCTCATTAGAGGGTCTCATAGGTCTTAGGAGTCGGGGTTTATTTTGAGTGTGGCCGGAAGCCACAGGAAGTCTTAGAGCAGGAGAACGTATGATCCTATTTACATCTTTATGTATCATTCTGACTGTGTTATCGGCAGTAGATGAGGGGTGGAGAATAAGCATCAGAAAGCAGACCAGTTAGAAGGTGGTTCCAGTTGTTCAGGTGAAAGGTAACAATGGCCTAAACCAGGATGATGGTGGTGGTGAGGGTGAGAAGCTATTGGAATTGGGTCCTGGTTTGGAGGTGGAGCCTGCAAAACTTGCCAATGTATTAAAGGTAAAAGGCAAGGGGGAAAAAGGTTACAGATGACTCCTTGGATTTTGGCTTAAATCAGTGTGCCCAGGTTGGGGCCACTCACTGAGGAGGCTAAAAACGGGGGAAGAGCAGTCTTGTATCGGCACATGTAGGTGGGAGTGAGGGTGTTGAAAATCAGAGTTCTGTTGTGGATGTGTAAATCTGACACCTCTGCTAACAGGCATGAGAAGCCATCAAGTGAGCCTGCAGCTCGGGGTCAAGTCTAGGCTGGAGATTTAAATGAGGACCTTAACGTTTAGATATATGGGATCACCTAGGACAATGCCATCCATTCCTGTGATGATGGAAATCTACATCTGTAGCTATCCATCATCATGTAGCTATGTAGCTGTGATAGCTATGGTAGTCACTAGCTACATGTGGGCCACTGAGCACCTGAAATGTGATAGGTGCAATTAAGAAACTACATTTTTAATTCATTTAAATTGAAAAAGCCACATGTGGCCCAATATGCCTGCCATATTGGACAGCATAGACCTGGGGCAGAATGTAGGTAGAGAAGGTCCTGGCCAGGAGCTAGCTTCTTCCCTGTGCAGGAAGCCCGGCCTCTCACCCACATTTATGCGTGACTTTTTTCCTCTGCCCCTTACTTGCACAGCAGTGCTTGTTGAGTTATGGAAATCTTGCTTCTTTGTGAGAAACAGCCTGGAAAAGAAGCAAACTGCCAGTCCTAGCAGGGATATTAGAAGAAATTATAGAAGTCTAAGGAAACAATTGTTCTTCTCTAAAAAGCAAATACAATCCTATTCCTACAGAATCATTTAAGTCTTGAAGGTATTGCTTATGTTTTCCGTTATGTTTTATGGGGGAGAATTATATAGAGTAGTGAGTATCTGTGATTTTGGGGATTCAAGATGCTGACTGGCTGGTATCCCATATGAATGTCAAGGGTCCACAGCCAGGGGACTAAATACCAGCTTTATAATGCAAGTTGTGTCTCTTTGGGGTAGAGTTTGTTTCACTCTTTGTTAGGCAATCGCATTCTCCATCCAACTGCAGCCATCAGTGAGTTTGCTCATATGAAAGAAATCTTTGTAAGCATTGTAAGCTGCTGCCTTGTGCTTAAGAGTTCTTGCAAGTATACACTGGCAATCGGTGAGGCCAGAGTCAATAAAAAGTGAAATAAAATGGAAAGATGGGACATTGCTTCTATGAAGGTTGATTGCAGCTGCCATGTTAGTTAAGAACCTTTTGCTGACCAATGCTTTCAATGAAAATGCTTTGTGTATGTGTGTGTGCTTAAGTTGTAAAAAGTAATTATCCAAGTGGAATTGAATAGCAGTGAGAGGATTTCAGTCAGTGTGTTGGAGAGGTAGCCCCCAGGCCAGGGTCTGACCGTTAGTGCTGGAGGGACAGGACCAGAGCCCAGGAAGGAAGCTAGACTGGGGCATTCTCCTGGGGTGAAGGAGGGAAGTAGGACAATCAGAAAAATACTCAGGGAAGCCAAATCAAGAGAGAAGTCACATGGAGGTTGAGCCAAGTTGGGGATGACTCACCACAGAAGGGTGTCCTTCATGTGGTGACCTCCTTCATCCAGGTGCCCAGGGTCCCAACAGCAAGCCCTTTAAATGAAGGGTGGCAGGAGGCAGAGACTTAAGATGCCAGTGCCCACTTCACCTTCATTTATTCTGAGATTGTTTCTGAGAGGAGGCAGAGACCTCCCTATTTCTTCGAGGAAAGGGAATGCGGTAACTGTTGGAAGAGGTGCCATAAAAGGGACAGTTCAGTTTCTTAGCAAGGTTAAGTGGGGAATTGATTGCAGGCTGAGCATCAGCTGTAATAAGCACCTTAGTGGTCTTGTTTCTCAATATCAATATCAAACACGTGAGTGAGAGATCCACTCCTCTGTCATCAGCGGGCTGTGATGTGACCTGCGCTTTCTTCTCCTTTCAGTGTCAGAACTTCAGGAGGAGGGCATGAACGCCATCAACCTGCCCCTCAGTCCAATCCCCTTTGAGCTGGACCCCGAGGACACAATGCTGGGTAACTGGGTCTCTTGTTCTCTGGGGTAGCCTGATGCCTTCCAGCGTAACCGCCCCCACTGACTTCCTTTTCTTTTTAAAGAGGAGAATGAAGTGCGAACGATGGTGGATCCAAACTCACGCAGTGACCCCAAACTTCAAGAACTAATGAAGGTAAGAAGAAATTAGGGGCCTCAGGTGTGTCCCAGACTCAACAGGTGTCTCTAGTCCACCCACCCTGTGCAGGTACCACATGAGCCACTGCCGAGAGAATAAAGTCACATCGGCCCCTGCCTGCATGCAGGCAGCTCACGGTCCAGTAAGGGGACATCTAAAATTTAACAAAAGTGGCACATGACAAATGCTCAGTGAATTATATTGATAATAAGGATCAGGGAGGTTAGCGCAAATAAGCTCACACTTGCCAGAATCTTATAGTCTACACACTCCTTTCACTGCTTTTGTTAAGGGCCCTCCAAGGTTCCTGCTCAAAACCTGTGTGCAGTTTCCCAGCTGACGCCCACACCCCTGGGGTTGGCGTTTGTGGTCTTCATGCTCTAGCTGCCTCCTCAACCTCAGAAGTCCCCTGCCTGGCAACACAGGGATACCAGACCTGCTCGTGGTGCCCCCCCCCCCATACTCTCTGTGCTTGCTTCCGGCTCTCCCCACTGCCAAGCCTTCACTTATGCCATCCCCTGGGACCAGATGCCTCTACCTACCCTTCAGAGCAGGGTCAAAGTGGGGTTGCATCCCCCAGGGAGTCTTCTGTGAACCCCAGTGTCACCGCTCAGCCCCTCTGCGTGCCGCTTGGGTCTCTATGTTTGGTTCTGTCATCGCAGTCACCTTATGATACTTCTCTGTCTCCTTCACTAAATGCTGAGTTTCTTTGAGTTAGACTGTTTCTTTATTTTTATTTTTTATCATATCCCCAGGATCCAGCACAGTATGGCATACAGGAGGTATTAATAAGTGCTGGGTGGGTAAGTGGAGGCAGAGAGGAAACAGAGGGAAGGAAGGAGGTACACATGGAGGGCCATAGAGTTGGTGGGTAAAGCCAGGGTTTCAACTTCAAAGCCCATGCTCTGCTCAGCACAAAGCCCCATCCAAAGACTGGCCATTGCTTGCCCTTAGGGTAAGGAATAGTAGGGGAGGAAGAAGATATTATCAGGGACACTCATGTCACCATCACAAGAAGAGCCAGCACCTGAAAATTAACAGGGCCATTGGGGCTCACACTTGTAACTACTTGTCCACAAACTGGGTCATGTGAATAGCTCTCCTGCTTTCAAAATCTGAAGTGCATTTAGATTGTATTTGTCCAGGATTAAAAAGCTGGTCTATGAGAAAATACTCTATGACTCTTCTCCTATTTTCTCTCTCTCCCCCTAGGTATTAATTGACTGGATTAATGATGTGCTGGTTGGAGAAAGAATCATTGTGAAAGACCTGGCTGAAGATTTGTATGACGGACAAGTCCTGCAGAAGTTGTTTGGTAAGGGGAGAGCTGCCTGGTGCAGGGGTCTCTCATAGCAGGGAGGGCCGCGTGCTCCTCGTTCGAAGGGGCTGTTCTCAGTTCCCAGAAGGGTCACTGGAATGGAGTATGAGTGTGTGCAGTGTGGAGTAACAGACCCCTGGAGCCTTTACATGTCCCCTCAGAATCAGTTTGATATGAATGAACTGCAGAGGGAGTCTCAATGACCAGCTGGGGGGTCATCAGATGGGTAGATGAGAAGACTTCACTATACACTGGAAAACGTGCCTCACCCTCTCCAGAAAATTGTGTGTGTGTGACCTCTGTAGGTGTATTTACTTGTGTCTGGGTGGGCATGCTTATATATCTCTGTCACCTATGGGAATGTGTGTGTGTGTGTGTGTGTGCACGCGCACGCGTGAATGCCTCTGTGATCCCTCTCTAGGTTGGGGGCGAGTGTGTGATGTTCAGTCTCTGTGTGTGTCAACTCTGTGAAGGTGCACATCGCTGTGTTGGTTTGTTATTTGTTTGAAAATGTAAGGCCAGCAGGGAGGGAAAGGGGTGATCCTAGTGTTGAAAAGACAAATTCAACTTAAATGAATTTGGACTTCCCCTCACTGTTGTCCATTTTTTCTCTTGTCCAAATCTCTTCCCCAAGTTCTAGACTTTGGTGCATAACTGCCCACTACGCACCGGCACACAGAGTTCTCTTCCACTTTATGGGTGTGGATGAGAGAAAATAATGGTTAAAGTTGTGCACTGGGGGAAGAATACCCCCCACGTGATGTGACCCTCTCGTTGTAGCACATCGGGGAGGGCAGGGTGTTAACGCTTATTATTGGTGATACTAAACTCGATCACTTGATAAAGTGGTGTCCACCAGATTTCTTCACTGTAAAGTTACAATTAATTTATTTGGGGGGAGACAGGTTAAGACTTGTAGATACCTCTCACTAGTTTTAACTGGTGAAGCGGGTCTGGTGGGGATTTTCTGTTGTCCTCATTCCTTCCACATTGTTAGTTGGAATTCTTCGGTGAGGACACACTGTCTCCTATTCCCCATTTGCTCATTTATATCAGCATGGACACACGGATACTCTTTTATGCATTACGTTATAACCCAACACTATCATTATCCATTTTTGCTGATACGTGTCCAGCTTTGAACCTTGGGGGCTCTTTCAGGTTGGCCCCGGCGCACCTTTGGCACGCTGCCTCGTCTCCTTCTCAGCACTTTGGTACTTTCTGGCATCATAAGGTACTCCAGGCTCAGCTTATGCTTGACTTGCTCCGGCCCTGGAAGCAACCACTTCTCCAAGGAGCCCTGATTTCTTTCTTTCTCTTCTTTTTTTTAGAAATGGTATTTAGAAATCAATATCTCAGCATATTAGTGAGTGGTGACTTTTTTCCAAGTACTGTTGTCTTACAATATTATTAGTTTCAGGTGTCCAGTACATGAAGTGATCATACCATTTGAAATCCACTTCCCACGTGACACTATATGTAGTTATTACCATCCTATCGACTATGTTCCCTGTGCTGTACTTTATATTTCTGTTGACTGTTTTGTAACTACCGATTTGTACTTCTTGATCCCTTTTACCTCTTTGACTCAGCCCCACAAACCCCCACCCATCAGACAATTACTAATTTGTTTTCTGTGAGTCTGATTCTGTTCCATATGTCTTTTTTTTTAGATTCCACATAGAAGTGAAATCATATGTTGTTTGTTTTTTTTCTAAGTGATTTCACTTTCCTTAATGCCCTGTAAGTCTATACATGTTGTCACAAATGGTAAGATTTCATACTTTTTATGGCTGAGTAATATTCCTTTGGATGTATATACTGCCTCTTCTTTATCCAGTCGTCCATGATTGGACACTTGGGTTGCTTCCATATCTTGGCTAATATAAATAATGCTCCATGGAACATGGGGGTGATATCTCTTTTCAAATTAGTGTTTTGGAATTTTTTGGATAAATACCCAGGAGTGGAATTGCTGGGACATATGGGAATTCTGTTTTTAATTTTTGAAGAACCTCCATGGTACATAGTGTTTTCTGCAGTGGCTGCACCAATTTACAATTTACAATCCCACTAACAGTGGTGCACAAGGGTTCCCTTTTCTCCACATCCTTGCTAACATGTTTGTTGATTTGTTGATAACTATTCTAATGGCTGTGGGGTGATAGTTCATTGTGGTTTTAATTTGCATTTTCCTGGACTGCTGATGTTGAGCATCTTTTCATATGTCTATGGACCATCAGTGTGTCATCTTTGGAGAACTGTCTATTCAGGTCCTCTGCCCATTTTTAAATTGTATTTTTGGGTGGGGCTTTTTAGGGTTAATTTGTATGAGTTCCTTATATATTTTGGATACTGAGTCCTTATATGATGTATCACTGGCAAACATCTCCTCCCATTCAGTAAGTTGTCTTCTCGTTTTGTTAAACATTTCCTTCTCTATGCAGAAACTTCTTAGTTTCATTTTGTCCCATCTGTTTATTTTTTCCTTTTGTTTCCTTTGCCAGAGACAGCCCAAAAAATATCTTGCTAAGAGCAATGTCACAGAGTTTACTGCCCATGTTTTCTTCTGGGAGTTTTATGGTTTTAGGTCTTACATTTAAGTCTTTAATCCATTTTGAGTTTATTTTTATATATGGTGTACAAAGTGACCTAGTTTCATTATTTTCTATGTATCTGTTCAGTTTTCCCAACACTATGTATTGAAGAGACTGTCTTTATTCTATTATATATTTTTTCCCCTTTTGTCATAGATTAATTGATCCTATAGGCATGGGTTTATTTCTGGGGTCTCTAGTTTCCATTATCTATGTGTCTGTTTTTATACCAGTATCATGATTACTGTAACCTTGTAGTATAGTTTGATATCACATAGTATGATACCTCCAACTTGGTTTTTCTTTCTGAAGATAGTTTTCATTATTCGAAGTCTTCTGTATTTTTTATAAATTTTTGAAATATTTGTTCTAGTTCTGTGAAAATGCCATTGGTATTTTAATACAGATTATTATGGATTATTTAATATGCATTAAGTCTGTAGTTTGCTTGGTACAGTATAGACATCTTAATGATGTTAATTCTTCCTATCCATGAGCCCGGTGTGTGCTTCCATTTTTTTGTACCTTCTTCAGTTTCTTTCTTTAGTGTCTTAAAATTTTCAGAGCACTGGTTTTTCATCTCCTTGGTTAAATTTATTCTTAGGTATTTTATTCTTTTGGATGTGGTTGTAAATGGCATGGTTTTATTAATTTTTCTTTCTTATAGTTGGCTATTGGAGTATAGAAATGAAATCAATTTCTGAATATTTAT
The DNA here is from genome assembly GCA_028533065.1 of Trachops cirrhosus. Lineage (NCBI taxonomy): Eukaryota > Metazoa > Chordata > Mammalia > Chiroptera > Phyllostomidae > Trachops > Trachops cirrhosus. The sequence goes on along the minus strand of CM052543.1, from coordinate 33,159,393 downwards.
TCTGTACCCTGCTACTTTACTGAGTTTATTAGTTCTAACAATTTTTTGGATAGAATCTTTAGGGTTCTTTATATATATTATCATGATATCTGCAAATAATGACAGTTTTACTTCTTCCTGTCCAATTTGGATGCCTTTTATTTTTTCTTATCTGATTGCTGTGAATAGGACTTTAAATATCATGTTGAATAAAACAGGTGAAAATGGACATCTTGTCTCGTTCCTGATCTTAAAGAAAATGCTTTCAAGTTTCCATTGTTGAGTATGATAGCTGTGGGTTTGTGAAATATGGCCTTTATTATGTCAAGGTATATTCCGTTTATCCCCACTTTGCTGACAGTTTTTATCATGAATGGATGTTGGATTTTGTCACGTGCTTTTTCTGCATCTATTAATATGATCATATGATTTGTATCCTTCATTTTGTTTATGAGGTATATCATGATAGTTGATTTGCAGATATTGAACCAACCGTACATCCTGGGAATAAATCCCACTTGGGTATATGGGATTTAAAAAGATCAGGCATATGATCTTTTTAATGTATTGCAGAATTCAGTTCACTAATACTTTGTTAAAGATTTTTACATCTATGTTCATAAGGGATATTGGCCTATAATTCTTTTTTTTTGTGATGTCTTTGTCTGGTTTTGGTATCAGGGTAATGCTGGCCTTGTCAAATGAGTTTGGGAGACTTTCCTCCTCTTCAATTTTTTGGAGTCGTTTGAGAAGAATAGATATTAATTTTTCTTTGCATGTTTGATAAAACTCACCTGTGAAACCCTCTGATCCAAGTCTTTTGTTTGTTGGGAGTTTTTTGATTAGTGACTCAATTTTGTTAGTAGTTACCAGTCTGTTCAGATTGTTTCTTTCAGATTCAATCTGGGAAACTTGTTTATTTCTAGGATTTATCATTTTTGTCCAGGTTGTCCAATTTGTTGGCACATAATTGTTCTTACTATTTTCTTATAATTCTTCATATTTCTGTGGTGTCAGTTGCCACTTCTCGTCTTTTATTTCCGGTCTTACTTATTTGGGTCCTCTCTTCTTTTTCTCCATGAGTCTAGCTAAAGGTTCATCAGTTTTGCTTATCTTTTCAATGAACCAGCTCCTGGTTTGATTGATCTTTTCCATTGTTTCTGTAGGCTATTTTGTTTATTTCTGCTCTGATCTTTATTATTTCTCTGCCTCGACTCACTTTGGGCATTGTTTGTTCTTTTGCTAGTGTGTGTTGGTGTAAGATTAGACTGTCTGGGGCTCTTCTTGTTTCTTGAGTTAGGTCTGTATTGCTGTGAGTTTCCCTCTTAGAACTACTTTCTGTATGTCCCATAGATTTTCGGTTGTTGTGTCTTCGGTTTAATGTGTCTTAAGGCATCTTTTGGTTTTTTTCCCCTCAACTTCATGGTTGACATAGTCATTGATTAGTATCATGTTATTTATGCTCCACATGTTTGTGTTTTTCAATTTTTTAATAATTGATTTCTAGTTTCACACTATTGTGATAGGCGAGGATGTTTGATATGATTTTAAACTTACTAAATTTATTGAGACTTATTTTGTCTATGTGCCTAACACATAGTCTATCCTGGGAAATCTTCCATATGCACTTGAAAAAATGTATGTTCTGCTGCTTTTGGTTGAAGTGTTCTAAAAACACCAATTAAATGCATCTGGTCTAATGTGTTATTTAAGTCCACTATTTGTTGGTTTTCTTTATGGATTATCTATCCATTAATGTCAATGGGGTGTTAAAGTCCCCACTATGACTGTGTTACTGTGGATCCCTCCCTTTATATCTGTCAACATTTTTTTTATACAGTTAAGTGTTCCTGCATTGGGGGCATAAATGTTTGCAGAGTTCTATCTTCTTATTGGGTTGATTCCTTTCTTATTATGAAATGCCCTTTTTTGTCTATTGTTACAGTTTTTGTTTTAAAGTCCATTTTATCTCATGTAAATTTTTCATTTCTATTTGCATGAAATATATTTTTGCATCTCTTTACTTTTGGTCTGTGTCTGCTTTCAATCTAAAGTGGGTCTCTCTTGTGGGCAGCGTATGTACAGGTCTTATTTTTCTGTCTATTCAGCCACCCTATCCCTTTTGATTGGAGTACTCAGTCCATGTACATTTCAATTAACTATGGATAGGTATGTAGTTACTGCCTTTTTACTGTTTCCTGATTGTTTTTTGTAGTTCTGTTCCTTTCTTATTCTTTTGCTATCTTGTATGTTGATGACTTTCTATAGTGTTAGGCTTAGATTTTTTTTCTCTTTATGTCTTATATATCTCTTGTGAATTTTTAGTTTGTGGTTACCCTGTGCTCCTTATATACCACACAATGTTTACAGCAGTCTACTTTAAGCTGATGGTCGCTTTAATTTGAAAACATTCTAAAATCACTACAGTTTTTATTCATCCCTCTACACTTGGTTTTGTCATTCTTTATTTCTGGTGTGTGTGTGCTGTGTGCATCCCCTAGTTTATTATTGTAATTACACATGATCTTTCTACTTTTGTCTTTTAACCTTGGCACTAGCTTTCTAGATGGTTTATCCACTGTTTTGCTAAGTGTTTGTCTTTGTCAGAACATTTTCTCATATGCTCTAATTCATATTTTTTATCTTCTTAAACAAGTCCCTTTGTTTAGTGATAATGAACTCTTAGCTTTTTCTTGTCTGAGAAACTCTTTGTCTTGCCTTGATTCTAAATGATAGCCTTGCTGAGTAGTGATCTTGGTTTTAGGTATTTGCCTTTAATTAACCCTTGAGTAGTTTGTGCCATTCCCTTTTGGCCCTGCAAAGTTTCTGTTGAGAAATCAGCTGACAGTCTCGTGGGAGCTCCCTTGTGGGTAACTAACTCCTTTTCTCTTGCTACTTGTAAGACGCAATCTTTGTCATTAACCTTTGACACTTTAATTATGTTGTGTCTTGGGGTGGACCTCTTTAGGTTCATCTTGTTCGGGACTCTGTGCTTCCTGGATTTGTATGTAATTTTCTTCACCAGGTTAGGGAAGTTTTCAGTCACTATTTCTTCAAATAGGTTTTCAGTCCTTTGCTCCCTCTCTTCTCCTTCTGGTAACCCTGTGATGTTGTCCCAGAGGCCCTTAAGCTATCCTCATTTTTAAAATTCTTTTTTCTTTTGGTTGTACCAGTTGGGTGTTTTCCCTACCTTTTCTTACAAAGTGCTGATTTGATCCTTTGCTTCAGCTAACATGCTGTCAATTCCACCTAGTGTCTTCTTCATTTGAGTGCTTTTTATGTTTACTGTCTCCTTTTTGAAGTCCTGGCTGAGTTCACCAATTTTTCCCCTAAGTTCAATGAGCATCCTTATAACCAATGCTTTGGACTCTATATCTGGTAAATTGCTTGTCTCCATTTCATTTACTTTTTTTTTCTGTTGTTTCATCCTCTTCTTTTATTTGGGACATATTTTTTGCCTCCTCATTTTGGTTGACTCCCTACATTTGTTTTATGTATCAGGTAGATAGCTATGTCTCCTATCTTGGCAGAGTGGCCTTATGTAGTATGTATCCTGTGGGACTTAGTGGTGCAGTCTTTCTGGTCAACTGATCCAGGTGCTTTAACGTGATCCCTTGTGTGCTTTCCTGTTGTATTTGAGCCTTTATTGCTGTTGGTACCTCAGTAGGTGTGGTTGATCCCCAGGATTGCTGGCTGTGTGTACAAGTGATGACTACAGTGGCTGAAGTGATGTGTGGGGGGCTGACCCCACAGAGCAGGAGTCACTTTAGCAGGGCTCTTGTGCCAACCTGATAAGCCCTTTGAGTGTGTCTTTTGTGGAGCTGGTTGGGTGTACTATAATGCAGTTTGAAGCCAGCCACCTGGTGCATGGGTTCTGAAGCCTCTTGGGAGGGGCTCCAGTGCAGGCCAAGGACAGCTGCTGCTTGTGCTGGGCTTGATGCTGCCTGGTGGGAGCTACAAAGTGATCTGCGGTTGGTTGCCACCTGTGCTGGGCTTGTAGGCACTTTGGAGAGGCTATGCTGCAAATCAAGGCTGGCTGTCACTTGTGCCAGGCTGAGGACCCTTTGGTGGGCATTACATATAAGATGAGGCCATCTGCCACCTGTGCTGGGTTTGTGGCCACTTAGTTGAAACTATGTCCCAAGCCAATACTGGCCACCATTATTAGGGGGAACCCCCCAAAAGAAACAGAATTTTCTTCTGGAAGACAGTCCTCATTGTAGTGCAGGCTTCTCCTACTAGGTGAGTGTTCTAGGAACCCATCTGTATCAGTGTACCATCTGGCATTGTTGTGAGAGGCTGCATTCAGCTTCAGTGAATTATTTTTGAAGACTCAGCGTGTTTGCCCATTTCATGATGGATGATTTATGAGCACACCTGCCCACACTACACTGAGTGTTCTGCAGTTTTTGACCCCAAACGGCATGACCCCCATGCCTCACCCTCTGTATTCACTTGGCCTCACGCTGAGCAACTTTGTTTCCCCTGATGAAAAGAGTCCTCAAAGGGAAATATTTTGCCAAGATGGAAGATACAAAACAAAAAACATCAGAAGTACTAAAAGGCATCAAAATTGACAAGGTCAAAAACTGTTTTGAGCAGTAGAAAAAAACGTCCTGATAGGTGTATTGCATGAAATGAAGAGTACTGAAGTTTTTTTTTTTTAAAGATTTTATTTATTTATTTCTAGAGAGGGGAAGGGAGGGAGAAGGAGAGAGAGAGAAACATCAATGTGTGGTTGCCTCTCGTGTGGTCCCCACTGGGGACCTGACCTGCAACCCAGGCATGTGCCCTGACTGGGAATCGAACCTGCGATGCTTTGGTTCCCAGCCCGCGCTCAATCCACTGAGCTATACCAGCCAGGAGGAAGAGTACTGAAGTTTTAACATGTAAAAATAAACACACACTTTTTGATAAATAAATTCCAGGTTTTTTTAGGGGGTCCCCCTCATATGCCCGCTTTCAGGCCATCTGATAGGAGTTACAATGTAGGTTGACAGTGATCACTGTTTGTGCTGAGCATGGGTTCACTTTTCAAGAGGTACAGGGCACCCTGAGGCCAACAGCAGCTTGTGGGGGGTTTGTGGACCTTTGAGAGTATCTAGGACAAGTCCGCAGCATGAGTCAAGGCAGGTCACTGTGTGGAGGAGCCACTGGAAGAATTTTGGGTTCCACACAAGAATTTTGGGGTGGGAAGGGTGGCAGGGTCTCAGGGATTCACCCAGGTAGGGCAAATGGTGCTAGCCAGGTTAATGGTGAGATCAGATTTGGCGCCTGCCAGCACTTCCATCCTTGAAGATATGCCAAGTCACATCTAGGGAGCAGGATGTGGGTCTGGAATCCAGGAAGCCATGTTGATGACATCATGGAGCAAGGGCTCAGAACCTAGAGATGAGCAATGTTCTGAGTCAGGGATCTCTTGGCAAAAGGTTGTGTTTAGGTGAAAGCCTGAGTAGGTGAGCATCCCTAGGTGACAGGTAAACTCGGCTGAAAAGCACCAGCTGGATGTTCTCTGATTGTGAACTCTGTCTAGGCAGTGTCATCCCTGGTTCTCCTTTGTGTGGCGAGATGTTACTTGCTCAGCATCAGTGTCTGGTCTGCATTCCCTTCTCGGAGCCCCTGGGCATGTCTGAGAGGTTCTCCTGGCACAGCCTCTTCCCAAGTTGCCTAACCTGGCTGCCTCCTGCTGCCTCTGTTCTTTGAGTCTTCCTTCTTTCCCTAGCAAAAAAGCTGACTTTAGATTTTTCTGACAGCAGATACTGAGACAAGGACTTAAATGGAGAAATTTACATGGGAGATGATCTTAGTACAAGCAATCAACTGGGAAATGTAAGAGAGGAAGAGAGAAATACCAGTTAATGGTGCTTTAATAAAGATGGCAGCTTTGTTTGCAGCCAGAGCTCAGTTCTGCAGAGGACAACACACCTCAAAATCACTCTTCCCAGGACATGGAGGAAGTGGCACTTACCCTATGGCTTCCCTTAGCCTGTGAATAAGCAAACGCTGCCAGTATGTACCCCTGGCGGAGAAAGAGAGAGCTTGAGGGCCAGAGATGAGAATCATCAGTGTGCTGGGAGCTGTCTGCAGCGGCGGGTGGGTCAGAGGCCTCTGGCAAGGGGCAGTCACATCATCCAGTCGGACCAGGGGGTATAACTTCTGCTTTAGCAGTGGCTTCCCCTGACCCTGGCTGTTACTCTGTATGACTCGTGATGCTGTCAGGGAAAAAGCAGATGCTGGCCACCTGGCCTGCCTCTTTCTGATGCCCACCCCCATCCTCTCCCAGCAGCAGCTCCAGCCCTTTCCACACCACAGAACAAAAGCTTCCTGCTCACCCCCCTGGATTGAAGAGGAAATTCTTACCCCATGACAAAAACTCACCTCATCTCTTATCCCAGAATTAGCTACTTCTCAGGGTGCTGATGGAGGCAACTTACTCAGTTCCCTCTGCATATACTCTCACACTGTGGCACCAACAGGAAAGTCACAGAATTTCCCAACTCTCAGTGATGCCCTTGCATCCCTCTGTGATCACCTTGTTATATTTGCTTCCCCAACACCTAGGTGATAGACGGACTGAGAGGCACGAATTGAGGGATTCTAGGAAAATGTCTACACCGAATAATGACTTTATCAAAACATAAGCTGCTGCCTATTTCTTACTGAGGTTTCCTGGCTTAGGACAGCCATGTGAGTTTCCTTATGATACGTTTCATTCAATGGATTCTTGTCTTTAAACATGTGCAGGTACTGGGAACAGAAAAGGCTTGTTTAGAGGTATGAAAGTCATAAGGCTCTTCCTTCTGGTTGTCCCAATAGCATGAGGGAAACAGGCTATCTTCCTCAGGCACGAGTCCAAAGGGTCCCTGGGGCCCAGAGGTTCTACAGGAGGGATTTTATGTTTTGTTTTGTTTTGTTTTGGGGTGTGTGTGTGTGTCTTTCTCCCTAATAAACCCTACAGAGTACATCTAATTGATTTATATTCATTAAGCAGCAGCCATTTGATTTGCTGCATGCTGAATTTAGGAGTGTAAATGTAAATGAGCCACAGTGCTGCCTTCAGTCTCTCACAGCGTGGGAGCACAAAGGGCTGTGGCATGCTCTCAACATGAAGTCGGGGTTTAGGAAAGGTGTCATGAAGGACGAGGCATCTTGAATGGGGCCTTATGGAAGGAGCAGAGCTTCAACCAGAGGAGGTAAGAGGAGAACACTCTAGTCAGCCCCCATTTCTTCAAAGCCCCTGTTGACTTCAGTGTGAGTGAGGGGAGAGTGTTGTAAAGACAAGGAGAGAGTGGGTACGTGATCATCAGGCTTGGCTGAGTGGGATGTGTGACTAACAAAGAGGATGTCACCCAGTACCCAGATGTTGGTTTCTGACCCCGTCCTCCAATGACAGAAACCAGGGCCTCTGGAGAAGGGGCAGACACTGGGACCAGAGCAGGGCATATAGGCAATGAGCCTGCAGCCTCTTGCAGCGCCACAAAGAGGAGCTGAGGTAAAGAAATTGTGGGACAATGTGTTGGAAATGTTCAGTATCAACCTGAAAGAGCTCCCATTGGCTAAAGATGGAATAATCTGAGCAACCAATTAAGAATAGTATTGGATTATAAACTAAAAGTCTAAAATACCCTTAAGTCCATACTGATATAAATAAATGGCTGAATAAATAAATGAGGGAGAAGGGACAACTCTTCCAAATAATTTGTGTGGTTACAACCCCTTCAAGGAGGTAGAGGTTAGCTCCCTTGAATGGACTGCATTTAGTGACTGACTTCCAGTGATTAAGGTATGGAATAGGGGGAGGCTTGACAGTACAGAGACTGGATTAGTATCATCAGTAATGAGTTGTGTTGGTAGCATGTACCCTTGATATGATGCAATGAAAAGGGCACTTCAACTCCTTGGTCTTCCTCCCCAAAACCTGTAACACCAGTCTAACCATGAGAAAAACATAGGAAAAAACTCAATACTGCTTAAAACTGTCAAGGTCATGAAAAACAAAATGTGAAAGACTATCACAGAACAGGAGACTAAGGGGACAATGATGACTTCATATGAGCAGGAAAATGACATTAGGGAAAAACTAGTGAAACCCAAAAATATGGAGTTTAGATAATAGTTATGCACCAATTTCAGTTCCTTAGTTGTGACAAATGCACCATATTAATATAAATGTTAACAATAGGTAAAACTGGATTCAGGATAAGCAGGAACTGTCTGAACTGCCATTTTAGCTTTCCCATAAACCTCATTTTTAAATAGTTTGAAGGTTTTATTTACAAAAGGAAGATGAGCCCACATCATAGAGTACCTTGAGCTAAACATTTTAGACAGGATTCAGTGGGCACTGGAAACTACTGATTGCTTGCGAGCAAAGTGACAAGATCAGAAATGGGCTTTAAGAAGATAACCTACTGGTGGGTTACTTAGGAGCAATGGAGGAAACTCCAGCAACGTATTTTCTTGTGAGATAATTACGGTGTCAGCCTAAAGGAGTGTCTGTGCAGATAGGAGAAGTGTTAAGAGAACCAGTGATGTAGGGAATGAGCAGCTAAAGCTCACCAGGCTGACTTTAAGTGGTAGATGTCAAATGGGGATGACTCCATGAATCCTAGGAGGAGCAGCATCTTAAAGGGTTTTGATCATATTGATTTTGAGAGTTGCTTTCTTATGCCCAGAAGTACTTAGGCTGAAGTAGCAGCTGTACTAAAACTGAAAGAGGAATGAAAAGAAAGACAGAACCTGAGTTCTAATCCAGGTTCTACCATGAAAACATCTCTCTGCAGCAAACATCATGCTTCTGTAAAAGCGAGAGATTGCCTGTACAACCTTACAGCTGAGCTGCCCAATGCAGTACTCAGTGACATGTAGCTATTAAAAATAATTAAAATTAAACATGCATTTACTTAGTGACACCAGCTACATTTCAGGAGCTCAATAGCCAAAAGTGTCTAGTGACTACCATATTGGATAGTGTGGAAATGAGCATTTCCATCTTTACAAAGACAGTAAACTCTTTTGGACAGCACTGCTCTAAGGTCTTCCTGCCGTAACCGTCACTGATTCTGGGAGTTGAAGATAATGCCCACTGCTATTCTTAAACTGGAGGAGGTGTTTGCTGGTTTATGAAAAACTCAAAAGTTGGATCAAAGTCTTATTATTCTATTTATGAGTTGTAGAGAACGTCTCTAAAATGTCTTACTAAGTAAAAAAAAAAGCATGGTGCAGAACCGTGAGCACAGTATGTCACTGTGAGTGTATTAACGGACACATCTAATGCTCGAGTATGTAGAGAATACACGTCTCTGGTTAATAGTCGCAATGAACTGTCTCTGTAGAGTGGGACCAAGGAACTGGGGACTATAATGGGAAAAGGAGACTTCATTTTCACAGCTTGAATTTTTCCCATGTTTGTGTATTACAAACTTACAAAAAGTGGTAGAGTATGTATGTACACTTCAGTAACAAAACTGAATTAATCTAATAGATGTCAAATAATACATGATACCTTTCAACAACTATCCCAAGTAAAATAGGAAGAAAAGGAAACTACCTAAATATGATAAAGACCATTAATAAAAACTAACAGTGAACATATTAAATAATGAAATACCAAAGAAATTGTATTAGGAACAAGTCAGAGATAATGGCTATCACCAACATTATAAGTATTTTGGACAATGTACTAGTTAATATAATAAGACAGGAAAACTAATTTTCTGTTCAATATTATATATAGCTAACTAGATGTTCAGACAAAGTCTCTTGGTACTACACACTTTAAAAATTTGGATAAGTCTTTAAACAAATATTTTTGTGTCACGTGACTAAACTGGTGTGGAAGGGAAGGGAATTCTTCTAATGCCAAAAACAATAAAGTGTAAATCCAGTGAGATAACTGTTAATTTCTAATGGCTTATAGCCTGAGTTTAATGGATCACACATACAGTTTCAACAGACAAAGCCTGTATAGAGTCTGAGCAGGAAAGGGGGCTGGAAAAGAGACCCAGGAATAAAGTCAGGCTTTCTGAAGAACAACACTTTCAGAGGGTAAACTGGAAAATCTGGCCCTGGCTGGTCTGGCTCAGTGGATTGAGCGCCAGCCTCAACCAAAGGGTTGCTGGTTCGATTCCCAGTCAGGGCACATGCCTGGGCCAGGTCCCTGGTAGGGGGCATGCAAGAGGCAACCACACATTGATGTTTCTCTCCCTCTCTTCATCCTTCCCTTCCCCTCTCTCTAAGAAATAAATAACATTTAAAAGAAAAAAAAAAGAAAATCTGGGGCCAGAGAGAGGCACTAAAGATAAATGTCTATCTCTAACTTGGATATGAGTGGAAAAAGAAAAAGAAGTCTGAACTTGATAATTACTTATTAAATCTCTGTACTCACATAGATTTAGGACTAGGATTCACACTGATTATTTGTACTTAAAAGCCCCAAGCTAAAATGTAGTTAAAATGTGGCCAAGTTTTAGTGCTCTCCAAGGCAGAAGCAAAAATATGTCCTTTTAGAGGAATGAATGTTAAAACAAGGTCACAAAGAACTCCCAGATAAAATCCCAGAGAAAATGAGCCCAAAGAAAATGAGCTTAAAGTCAGAAATCCCCAAACAGAAACAAGCTACCATGAGCAAGCATCAACAGAAACAGTAAACTGTGGGTCCATCACAATTGTTACAGATATTAGCAACTGATCAGCTATGGAATATAAAGTATGTTTAATATACCAAAATAAAAGTTTAAAAATGCCATTGAAAGGATGATAAAAGAACAAGTAACTATCAAAATTGGACAGGTAGATCTGAAAGAGAAACAAATAGAATTTCTGGAGCTGAAAAAAAATGTAATTATGAAATTAGAAACCTCAGTGGATACACAGCTGGGGAAGGAATTGGGTAAATTAGAAGATGATGCTGAAGAAATTACCCAGAATGGAGTATACAGAAACAACAGTATAGAAAATAGAAAAACAATTTAAAAACAGATTTTTTTTAAGGAAGATGCAACATTAAGGTTCATTGGAATTCTAGCAGAGAAGAAAGATGATAGAGTATAAGCAATATTTAAAGACATAACTGAGGATTTTTTAGAATTGAGGAAAGACAGGAATTTTCAGATTCAGGAAGCTCAGGGAATCCCAAACAGATAAATAACAAGGAATCTATACCTACATACTTCATAATGAAAATTAATGCAACCTAAAAACACTGAAGTCACATACATGATTAAAAGCAGAGAGAAAAGATAGATTACCTATGAAAGAACAACATACTGAATGCTGTCTTTCCTCAGGAACAAATGCCAAAAAATATTCAAAACAAATCTTCAAAGTGCAGGGAACAATTGTCGACTTACAGGTTTATACCCAGGAAAAAAAAACTCTTAAGAATGAAGAGAAAATGATGGCATTTTAAATAAACTGAGAAGCTCAACTACCAACATAGCTTCACTAAAAGGAATTTGGAAAGGATGTGTTCCAAGAAGAAGGAAAATGAACCCAAAAGAAAGATCTGAAATGTAACAAAAAATGGTGAGCACAGTGGGTAGACTGAAGCAATAATTGAATGAATATAAAATAATCACAATAATGTCAAATATGTTAATTTAAAATATTAAGATAGAATCAGAGCCCTAGAAAATTATAGCAATTATAGCACTTATGTCAGAGTGACATTGAAGTTAGTGTGCTGAGGTCCTTGTATTATTTAGTATGTTGATAAAGATTCTAATTAACTTAAGATTCTATTATATTAAATACACATTATAAATTTTCTGAGGTAGCTACCTAAATAATAAAATAGCATACATTACCTCCATACTGAGAAAATTAAATGAGAAGGAATAGAAACTCTAATCCAAAGAAGGCAGGGATGTAAGAGGGATAAAGGATTAGAAAAGTAGGACCATATAAGTTGGTAGAAGGGAATCCAAGTGCAGTGGTAAACCCCATCAAGTGTAAATTGACTTGTTCCATTTAAAAGACAAAGACTGTCAGACTAGATAACAAAACAAAATCTTGTTACATGCTATTTACAAGAAACAGTCTTAATAATATACAAAAACACAGAAATGTTAGAAGAAAAGCAATGGAAATAATGATATATACTAGATGATTACTAATTGAAAGAAAGCAGGGGTAAGAAAGCCTCTTTCTTACCCAGGTGTCGCTAATAGTTATAAGAGACCGGGAAACAAGACATTTCAAATCTAAATGCACTTTTGTGCACCAAATATTGATACACAAAAATTAAAAATGACAATCAGAAATATAAGAACTTGACAAATCTGCCATCACAGCAGTAGATTTTTAACATATTTCTCTTAAGAACACATTAATGAACAAATAATAAAGGAGAACTTCCCCAATCTGGCAAAGGAAATAGACTTCCAGGAAGTCCAGGAAGCTCAGAGAGTCCCAAAGAAGTTGGACCCAAGGAGGAACACACCAAGGCACATCATAATTACATTAGCCAAGGTAAAACTGAAGGAGAGAATCCTAGAAGCAGCAAGAGATAAGGGGATAGTAACCTACAAAGGAGTTCCCATCAGACTGTCAGATGATTTCTCAAAAGAGATCTTACAGGCAAGAAGGGGCTGGAAAGAAGTATTCCAAGTCATGACAGGCAAGGACCCACATCCCAGATTGCTCTGTCCAGCAAAGCTTTCATTTAGAATGGAAGGGCAGATCAAGTGCTTCTCAGATAAGGTCAAGTTCAAGTAGTTCATCATCACCAAGCCCTTATTTTATGAAATGTTGTTAAAGGGACTTATCTAAGAAAAAGAAGATAAAAAACATGGGTAGTAAAATGACAGC
>CM052543.1:33121345-33146104 GCA_028533065.1 Trachops cirrhosus | reverse complement strand
TTTGAATTCTTATTTCTTCATTCTTTTCTGGTTGTATGTTTTTTTTTCTTCCTTCTGGTCCACTCCACTGATGTGAGACCCATCTTTCATTCCATCACTATTGGTTCCCTGTGCATTTTTCCTCATTTCACTTATTGTAGCCTTAATTTTTTTCATCTAGCTTGTGACCAAAATCAACCAATTCTGTGAGTATCCTGATCACCAGTGCTTTGAACTGTGCATCTCATAGGTTGGCTATCTCTCGGTAGCTTAAAAGGATGGGTTCTGGGGCTTTCAATTGTTCTTCTGTTTGAGCCATCTCTCTCTTTTTTTTTTTTTTTTTGCAGGGGTCTGGTCATGCCTGTTACATCTGAGGGGTGGAGCCTTAGGTGTTCACCAGGGTGGGGCACCCCAGTTGCTGGGTTGTGACGCTGTATGTGGGGGCGTGGTCCAAGAAGGAACAGTGGCGCTTGCTGTGCTCTCTGTAGGACCTCAGTCCCTTCCACCGCTTCCCCTGAGCAAACTGGGCCCCTCTCGCATGGCACACTTTTTGATATTAGCCTTGGCAATGATTTTTTTTGATTTGACACCAAAAGCAAAACAGCAAAAATAAATGCCACACATAAAACTAAAAAGCTTCTGCACAGTTAAGGAGACCTTCAGTACAATGAAAAGGCTACCTACTAAAAGAAGTTTTGCACATGGCACATCTGATAAGGGGTTAATAGCCAAATATATATAACCTCAAGCAACTGAATAGCAAAAAAACAATCAAATTAAAAAATGAGCAGAAGATCTGGATCAACTTTTTCCAAAGAAGACTTACAGATGGCTAACAGGTACATGAAAAGTTGCTCAATATCACTAATCATCAGGAAAATGCAAATCAAAACCACAATGAGATATCACCTCATACGTATTATAATGTCTGTTATGAAAAGGCAGGAAATGTATTGGCAAAGATGTGGGAAAAAGGGAACCCCGGTGCACTGTTGATGGGAATGTAAATTGGTACAGCCACTATGGAAGATTATATGAAGGCTCCTCAAAAAATTAAAAATAGAAGTATCATATAACCCAATAACTCCACTTCTGGGTACTTATTTATCTAAAAAAAACAAAACCACTAACTCAAAAATATAAACACACCCCCACGTTCCTTGAAGCATTATTTACAACAGCCAAGATATGGAAACAACTGAAGCATTTATCAATTGATGAACAGATAAAGAAAATGTGATTTATGTAGATAATGACATTTTATTTGGCCATAAAAAATAAGAATAAAAATTCTGTGATTTGCAACAACATGGATGGACCTTGATGGTATTATGCTGAGTGAAATAATTCAAAATACTGTATGATCTCATTTATATGCCAAATTAAAAAAAAAAAACAACTCATAGGTACAGAGAAAAGATTGGTGGTTCCCAGAGACAGGGACATGAGGGTGAAAGTAGCCCAAAAATACAACAACAACAAAGATGAGTTACATCTGTATATATTGACATAGAAAGATACAGCCTTGAGCGGTAAAACCTGTAGCAGAAAAATGTATGTGCTGTAATCTCACTTTCACTGATGAGAGAGAGAAAGAGAAATAGAGAAAATTCTGAGTTATACTGTACATTAGGAGCATAAAAAGATATACTTAACACAGCTAATCAGGGTTACCTCAAGATATTCTCTCAAGTCCACACAATGCCAATGCCTAAAATAAAATACCGAGCAATGAAAATTAAAAACAAAAAGAAAAATCCCAAAGCATGACAAAATAGAAAAAAAATAAAGCAGAATTTCATTTTCTAAAAAATTAGTAATGCAAAAGAAATAAAACAACGCCTTAAAAGCACTTCTGAATAAACAATGCCAGATGCTTAAAAAAATGATTCTTTTTAATTTTAGGAAGAATGCATTATGATTTTAGTATCATAGACCACTTAAAACTATTGGTGGAAACAGAAAAACAATGAGTGTTCCAGTAGGTCGTATAAACTCCAATTTTGAAAAAAATGAGAACAAAATGAACCAACAGTACAAAAAAAAGCTATTGACCTGGAAAACAAACTCAGAGACCTAAGGTATTCACTCTGAAATGTCCAATGCCAGCAGGTTATGAATGTGAAAATTCATAGGTAATAATATAATACAATATGACCAGCAAAAAAAAGTAGCTCTCATGCTGCCACTCCTCCCTTCCTTTCCTCCCCAGCCTACTCTCAAGACAGTTGCCTTCTGTCCCAGCAGTCTTTTCCTCTGAGCCAAGATAAGCCTTCACAAGTTTTCTTAAATGTGGAGAGCAGTACCAATAAAATGGCGCTGGCCCCATCAAGATAGGATAAAGTATATAAAACAAAAGGATGTCACTCCTGTCAGCGAAGATGGCTGTCAGTCTCTCATGATACTTTGGTTCAAGAAGGAAACTACCTAAGTCATACCAGGCACCCTGCCAAATGCCTGCCAGGGCAATATATCCAAGATATCAGCACACAGATGCATCTGCAAAGCGGGGCACACCTACTGATAGAGTGCTGGGGGCTCTTGGCCCCAAGCCACAGAATTTTCTGCTCAATCAGGTGCCAAGAACTTAGGTATAATTGAGGTGGACTTCAGACCGACCACCGAGACAGCAAATCTCCTGCCACAAGATGCTGTTCCATGCTACTCTGGGCAACACACCACTGGAGGCTCTGCCCGCCTGAGGCTCCTCTCCAATTCGACTAAGACACCTGCTTGTCCTACAGATGATTGGGCTTCGGCCTTGGATCTAGTTAGCAGAGATCTTCCTTGCAAGATGCTGATGGCTCACCACCCGCTGCGCTGTGTCCTGGACCAGGGACTGAAACTCTGGAACTCAAGTTCATTAATCCCCCATTGATTGTTGTGTGTTAATTCTGTGTGATGTTACAGAGGATAGGATATTAATGAAATGTTGATGTTCAATCTTGCGTGGACCTACATTTAGTAAAAGCTGAGTCTGGGCAACAGCTCTTGTGGCTCTCACCTGGTTCCTTGCCGTTGCCGGTTATGAACTCAACCAGGTAACCTACTTCCCCAGAACCGGAGGTGCACCCTGACTTACAGGACAGACCGTAATGTGACCCTCCTCAGGAGGTACAGCCGCCGGGGGTTGTCCTGAGGGTGCTCGGTAGCACTGCGGGCAGCCTCTACCAAACTACTGAAGTTGTAGTTGCAGTGTCAGTGGAAAACAGCTTGTCAGTTCCTCAGCAGCAGAAGATCCAAGATAAGAACTCACAGCCTGAAAATGGAAAAGGCACGCAAGGTTCTCTTCAAGATTCAACACATCTTCAAGAGGAAGACATTTAGGTATTATATGCTTATTAAATCCCTGAACTTTAGAAATACAGAATGATGGCTTCAGGCAACTAATGGGAAAGATAACAGTTTGCACATCAGACATCAGAATAGCTTGAGATCATCCTATTAAAGCACTGAAAAGAAATCTTAAATCTTCAGTAGCTGCAGAAATTCTCCAGTGAGAAACCCCATTATCCCTGAAGAATCACCCAAGGGGCATTTGACTGGGATCAGCTAGAGCTACTTAAAAATAAAATAAATAATGCAAGCAATAGGGTAATCATTGATATATGGTAAAGTTTAATTACTTTGTATGACAGCCCTTAAAAATGAGGATAAAATACTTTAAATGCATTTCAGAGTGACATTTCTATTAATCCTGAATGAGTGGTAGAGGGCAATTTAGGTGAATCTAAAGAAATAATATATTTCTCATTAGAGAGTCTAGTTGTCTTCTTAATAGATAAACATAGGAATTTAGAATGAATAAAGACAAAACACAGTCTAATTATTTTAAACAATAAGGGGTTATAGTACTGCATACCGTAACCATTGATTTTAAAACGCACCATTATATAAATGCCACTCAAAAAGAGAAAAAATGACTATTACAAGGCTTTCTTATTGCTTAGCATTTTTATATTCAGTTTTTTTGAAACTGCTCCTGTAAGCTTATTGATGGGAGTGACCACACTATGCAGAGTGATGACTGAACGCACACGTGAAGAAGCAGTGAAAACGCTCATCTCTTCCATCTGCCTGACAGCATTTGTAGGATGCCATCAATTTTAAGACACAACCTGATTTCAGAATTGTTCAAAAGTAAAAAAAAAAAAAAGTGTGCCTTAGAATTGATGAACTAGAACATGCCAAATGAGTTACTTTCCAGGTGGGTTTTAAAGGAAAAAAGGTACTTAAAACAGATAAATATGATTCAGCCTGACACTTATACTACAAGGAATATACAAAATGCCTTGAATAAGGACTTGACTGCTGCCCAGGGAAGCACAGAAGGCTCTCCAGCTGGGGCACAGAGCTATCCTTGAAGTAGGCAAAATTGAAAAGAAGAGGGAGAAATAAAAAAAGGAAGAAGAGGGAGAACCCAGAATGATAGAAGAAAAGAGTTTAAATATGATGGACTGCCCCGGCTGGTGTGGCTCAGTGGATTGATTGAGTGCTGGCTCTGTGAACCAAAGAGTCGCCAGTTCGATTCCCAGTCAGGGCACATGCCTGGGTTGCGGGCCAGGTCCCCCAGTTGGCATATGAGAGGCAACCTATCCAGGTTTCTCTCATGCATTGATGTTTCTCTCCCTCCCTTCCCCTCTCTCTAAAAATAAATACATAAAATCTTTAAAAAAAATGAAAATAATTTTGATGGATTGGGGTAAAGGTCCCACTTCGAAGGTCCTGAGATCTTCTAATTTGGGGATTCGGGCATGATCACAAGGTTTTCACGATACAGGCCCCACCAGTGTCCCTCATCAATAGGTGTACCTCAGAGATAGTGCGGGTTTGGTTCCAGATCCCTGCAATAAAGCAAGTCATAATCTTTTTGCTGGGTCCTGCCTTCATTTTGTAAAAAACCACAACATCTACGAAGATCAATAAAGCAAACTGCAATAAAACAAAATATTCTTGTATGTACTTGAGTGAGTGAGTGAGTGAGGACAGGCACTTGCGTTAGGGTTGTCTGTGGCCGAAGATCACAGCTATGCTTGTTTCCTTGTCCCCCCAGAGAAACTCGAGAGCGAGAAGTTGAACGTTGCTGAGGTCACCCAGTCAGAGATTGCTCAGAAGCAAAAGCTGCAGACTGTCCTGGAGAAGATCAATGAAACCCTGAAACTTCCCCCCAGAAGCATCAAGTGGAATGTGGACTGTGAGTTTTACGAAGAAAAATGGGTCTGGTAAATGATGCCTCTGGTCTCTACTGTGGTTGCCCCAAGAAGCCATCCAGCAAACTGCTGTGTGGTGGGTGCACACCCGTTCACCTTCCTAAGGGAGGACACCTCACACACACAGAGAACATGTCTTCCATACTTCTGGGCCAAGTAACAAAATGTCAAATCCAGTGTGCCTTTCTGTAGAAGCTCATGTAAGACTGGGAGAGGAAGAAAGCTCATATTCATTGAGCTACTTCTGCATCCCAGCCCAACCTTCTGAGAATGGTCTCGTCTCCAGTTTGTAGGGGTTTCAAGAACCTGAGATCCCTAAGCTCAGGCAGCCGAGAAGCCAGGGAGCAAGGAAACGGACAAAGCCCTCAGGCTTCCTCCAACTCACTCATTTTCTGGGGAAAGAAAAAGGATATGGCTGAGAGTTTAGGCGCTGGAATGATTTTTAAATTCAGGTTTCACAGCTAGGTAGCTTGAAGATCTCAGAAAGTATAAACCTTTTATTTATGTTTTTGCTGCGTCAAGGGTCTGGATGTCTAATTTGGACTTAATGAGTCCATATCAGAAGCAACAGTAACTCAGCAAATTGGGTGAATCCAGAGTGACATTCTTTCGCATAGGGAGTCCAGAGTTGTTTTGCTCTTTGCAATAGATAAAAATGTGAATTTAGATGGATAAAGTGATTTAGATTGTGTTCTTTGCCTTTGTTTTTAGTATGAAAGGGTTTAACATTATATCTGATTGCATCCAATTTATAAAACCTAAAATGGACACATCCCCCATAAAAACACCTTTCAGACTTGGCGAAGGAAAAGGGATCTTTACCTCTCGACTTAGAGCCCCAGTGGCTGCCAGTCACAATCTCTTCAGCAGGTTTCTAACATCTGACTTTGGAGGTAAGATGCCAAGTACCTCCTTCAGCGTAATTACACCTTTGCTTGCACAGTGCGATGAGCTGCCTCTCATAGCACTTGGAACAGGGCATCCTGTGCTGAGGGAGACAATGAGGAATGAGGGCAGGAGGAGGGGAGGCCATGTCTCTGGGCCCTGGGTGCTGCCTAGCCTATGTCTCAGGAATCCTAATAGTGTTCAGTGGGAGAGAAAAAAAGGAGGCTTGATCATTAGTTTGAGAAATATATCTGCATTTTGGAAACCGACGACACTTAGAAACATTAAAACATAAAGTCATAAGCATTAAAGTCCTCCCACCAAGGCCCCTGTTTGGTTTTTTTTATTCTATTTCCCACACTTCTGAGTGTGTACCATCTCCATGCACCCTTCCTAATGAAACAAAACACCTTTTAACTTACGGAGAACCCAATTTGGGGAAGGCTGAGATAAAAGAATGGATTTTTAAAAGCCTCATGAGGACCATCATTGGCTTTGAATGATTTGTTTCACGTTTACTTTCATTTCTTATAGGAAAATGTGCATGAGTAAAATAATCACTCATACTACCACTCATCTGGCTGTTTTCATTTTCGCCCAGCACTGTCTCTATCAATGCATATTTTTACTTGATGAAGTTAGGTACATCTTGTGTTTTGTTATTTTCACTTACGAGTCAGTCATACGTATTTTCTGTATTCATAGTTATCATATTTTTGATAAGTACTCTTTCATTGGGTAGATATCCCATATTTACCTTAAACCCTTTGTCGTTGACATTGATCCTTTCAGGACATTTGACAGTCTGTTGCTAATCTCAGCTAGTGCCAAGGTGAATGTTTTAGGTCGTGTCTCTCTTTGCTTCTCTTGAATTATCCCTGTCATAGATTTCCAGAACTGGATAAAGTACTAGGTTGGAAGGAAGAGTTACCTCGATGACTAGCTCCCTGGGGTGTCTCGGGACTTCAAGGACTGCTGGGCCTGTTTATCAGCAGCAGTGGTTCCTTCCATGAGGAATGTGGCAGGCCCAGCCCCTGGAGGAAGCTCTGTCCCTCCGCTCTGTTATCACTCCCCGTCGTTTCTGAGGACACTGTGTCACTTTCCATGTGGGGTGAAGGTGGTGAGGAGAAGCAGCTGTGGCGGGCTGCAGTTAGCCCTCGGGAACCAGAGCAGTTATACTTTTTTTTCACCCGTTTTACCTAATAGCTTTTAGAACAAACGTTTTCTCTGCTTAATTTAAAAAAAAAAAAAAGGAAAACCACTCGTCTGAACTGTGCTCCTGCTGTTGGACCTAGTGTTTCCCAGATTTTTTTTCAGTGATAACTCATTACACAATATTTAACAACTTTGTACGTGTAGTATGTGTGTGAGAGAGAGAGAGAAGGAGAGAAACTGTAATTATTTCTTTTGACAATGATTCCCAGGAGGAGGGAGCACTCTTGGAAAGAGTCTGGCATCTGTGTGGTGCTTACGACACAGCTCTATCACCACGACAGTCGAGATGACGCACGATGTCACCACTGTGTAAGAACAACCTTTTGAACCACAGCGCCTCGAACATTATGTTTTGTCATGAAAAGGGAGAGAGGTAGCATGCATCCTATAACCCCCAGTGATGAGACTGATGGTGTGGCAGTTCTGATAGCGTCGGGGAGCACACCACGTCAGTGGGTCGGTCCCACGCTGGAAGCCTTTTTTGAGGCTATAACTATGGGTGAAACTTTGACAATGGCCAGAAGCCCAGAACTGAAAACTTCTGGAAGGCAGAGTTAGAAGTAGATCATTTGTTGTTTGATGGTGGTGTTGAGCTGCTGTTCACAGTCAGTAGAAAACCTTCTTTGAAGTAGCAGTGATAACAAGAAACTCTAATGAGTTCCCAAGGAATGTCTGAATCATTTCCTTTTCTTGGTGATTTCTCAAAGCTTCTGTGGAGCAGACTCATCAATCCTAGCACAGACACTCTAATAGTGGGCCCAGTTCATGCTAAGAACAAAAAAAACGGGCACTTTCTGTTCTTTCTTTAAGTGCCCCTGTAATAAAGAACCATAAGGCTGGAAGGACTGTGAAGACAGGTCAAGTATCTGGTGACTCTTCCCTTGTATGAGAAACAAAGGGGAGAAGGTTGTCGTGGTGAAATTCCCTAGATGCCAGGCGCTTTCTCAAATTATAGTAAAAATTATCAACCATTCCTAGGCATCTGCTAGGTATGGGCTAGGAGCTTTGCCTACATTACCTCTGGAAATTCTTACAACCTGTATTTCTGCACCGGCACAGTTATCCCCATCTGTGAAGATGAGCAGATTGAGGCAAGAGTCCTTGAGTGGTCTACCCACGGTCTTACAGGCAGTAAATAAAGAGTAGAGTTGTCAAGTCAGAACTCAGACTCTAACCTAACCATGTGTGTGCCCAATTACATCACAGTCTTTTTCTCCTCACTTCTACTGAGAAAACTACAACCCAGAAGTTGCCCAGCTTTCTCTATAAATGGCTTAACATCCAGCACATTTCTCAGTAGTTACAGAGGCCAACTGGGTCATAAACATTCCCTCCTAGTGATTCCCTAAGGGGCGCTGCCTACCCTGACCATATATGACACTCAAGAGAGCACAAAGCCCTGTAGTTATCTTTTGTGCTTTTCTCCAGAGATCTTTAAAGACCTGATCAAAGGAAGGGGTCCAGTGTTCCTAACTCAGTGTCCATTTATTGAGAGGTTGCTTTGAGCATAGCCTTGGAACAAGGGTAGTGGCAATAACCCAAAGGGTTCATTCACAATCAAGTCGGAAGAGAGGGAAGGTGCAAAGCAGACATGTCCATGGTTATTAAAATAGAGTTAACAAAAACGTGGATGTGTTGGAGAGCTGATCTGAGCTCAGAATTCAGCCACCGTCAGGGTCTCTATGGGAACCTTGGAGTAGAGTAGAGAGGCACTACGTTGAAAACCCATCGATAACATGTTTTAAGAAGCAGCTCCTTCGGACCTGGCTAAGAATGAGGGGGTCCAGAGTGAGGTCTGTGATGACTAAGGGTGTCTGTCCCCTGATTCTGCGGGTGGGATAAAAGAACCAATGGATGTGGTACAGCTACATTTGGACTCTCTGCTTGTATCTGCCTAGAACCTAGAAGATCCTCTAATTTCTTTTATCATCTTTTATTTCAGCTGTTCATGCCAAGAGCTTGGTAGCCATCCTGCATCTGCTGGTTGCTCTGTCCCAGTATTTCAGGGCACCAATCCGACTCCCAGACCATGTTTCTATCCAAGTAGTCGTGGTCCAGGTAAGACAGAAACCACTACAAACATTTGCGCCCTTAAAGAGGTGTGAAGGCTGAGTTCCGATGAGAGCTAAGGGCACTGGGTAGCTTGTTAGGACTACTGAAAGAACGTCAGGTGTTCTCGGGTGTGCTGTACTTCAGGAAGCATGTGACTGCACTTTCTGATGCATGTGGGCTTATCTCTAGTAAGTGTGCAAAGGGCGGAAGAGTGTGTGCTTATATATGGGAATTCCTTGTGTGGGGCATGTACCTGGGGTTTACATGTTATTCTCGGGAGGGTGTCTATGTAACGTACATTTCAGGGTGTATGGTGTGTATGTTTGTGAGGTGTATCTAGTAGGATCAGGAGGAACGATGTGTTGATGTGTGTGCGTGTGCACATGTACCCTGAAAGCCATAAAGAATCATCATTTTGAGGGTAAAGAATCTACTGGGAACAGACGAATGTGAGGGTGTGGGTACGTGTGTGTTTGAGAGACCCCGATGGGCTATGCCCATATTGAGGGTGCTGCCACTTTTCACTCACCCAGAGAAGCACAGCTGGGATCTCCAGTCATCTTTTCCAGGTCGTTAGGTGGACTTTCCACTCACATGGCTGTGTACTTTCCACAGTGAGGGTGTGCACATGCCCTGTGACTATCTCCCTCTACCCCAACCCCATTAGATACTTAAATTCAATTTCGTTTTCCAACTCTATGCCATTTAGCAGAAGGTTGTCATTTTGTGTACTTGTATCTGTTCTTTTCCAAATAAACATGCTGCAAGGGAGAACCCCATTTAGAAGCAGCTCCCTGAGTCTCCAGGGTTCCGGAATAGAG
Source organism: Trachops cirrhosus (assembly GCA_028533065.1). NCBI lineage: Eukaryota > Metazoa > Chordata > Mammalia > Chiroptera > Phyllostomidae > Trachops > Trachops cirrhosus. Next base: position 33,135,942 of record CM052543.1, on the reverse strand, counting down.
CACAGTATGGAAGTTCTGCTGGCCCTTGGGGAGGAAGAGCTTTGAGGGCTGGTAAGCTTGCCTTACCAGACCAGGCCAGTTTCAAGGACAAAAAGGTCCTTGAGCTGAGCTTTTCAGGGATCAGACATTAATGGAAGAAGACTCGGGGTGCTGCTCAGTCAGCTGCTCAGTTGTGCCCTAATGAAGAAGTATTTCTTTGACACCTTCTGGGTACTGGACTTGCTAAGCATCAAGGGGGTATAATAGGAATATGACACCTTGGCCCTGCCTGCCAAGAGATAAGCAGCACAGAGCGCTATCAGAAGCCCATAGTCAATGCGAATGTGTGTGGTTCAGACACTAAGTGCAGCTGACTGAAAGGGACTAATTGGCCTCATTTATTGATCACTCAACTGTGTCAAACATGGTGCTAAGCATTTTTTGTCTGCTACAGATACGTGGCCAGCCCAGAGCTTCCTGGTACAAGCATCTTCCTAGTGGATCCAGGCCATCTCTACTGTGTTATTTTTACCAATCAATAATGTGTGAATCCATTTCATTATATTTTTTAAAATTATGATTCAAAATCTGAGCAGAAGAGGGGGGCTCCTATTTTGAAACAGTGGTCACAACAACCCATGCCTCCTGCCTTATTTTGAGCTCAATTATGGACCATCGGAAGGCTGTTGTTGGTTTAATTTCTCCTGCAGGCCATTTTGTTAGCATGAGGGAGAAAAGAGGACACATTACATAAAATGGCATCAATGCATGTCAGGTTTGATGGGGTACTTTGCTTTATCAAGTTAAACAGGCACAGAAGCAGGACTCAGAATTGGCTGTGAGTCACTGAACTACAGAGAGCTCCTTAGGGAACAGATAATGGAGCGAGCTGAATCAGGATGCTGTGTGAGGGGTTGTTTAACCCAGATTTCTTTTCCATATGGTATATAAAAGCATTTAATTCTGCATGATGTTGAGGGTGAGGTTGATGTCTGTAAATGGCCTCACAAGACAAGTACACAGATTCCGTCAGCCCCGTGTGTTATGTTATGTTAAAGCTGAATTTGGAAAAAGTTCTGATTTATCATCACTGGATCTCCTTTAAATGATGTCTTTAACTTCCTCTTTTGCTTTGATAATCCATTCTTCTTAGTCTAATCTAAATATACTCTTGGCCTTTACCCAGCTCTACCTTTCCTTCTGTCAAAGTATTTTGTAAGGACACTAGGTTCTGTGGCTGTTAAGAATGGGGAGAGAAGGTTCTGGAAGTTTTGGCAGGAGGGTCAAGAAGGCAGGCTTCTATTGAGACATCAGCACATAGAGGGTCCTTTCTGGACACTCACCTCTGCCTTTGTGGAAAACGAGTTTGCTCTGACAATTGCTTCCATGCCCAGACCACCCTCCAAGTATAGCTGACTATGAAGGAACCTAATAAAATGAATCTCCCTCCTCGTGCCCATCAGAAGGCCGTCCCAAATCTGAACGCTCCTTCCTTAGCCCCCAGGCCCATGAGATGGGGTTTAAATGCTAAACCTGCACTCAGTCGACACCCCATTGACTCATGGCACCCTCCCTCCAAACTGCCTCTTGAACGCATTGTACTCTCCTCACTCTGCCTTTTTGCTCAGCTCCCCCCACTGGAATGGCCTCTCCTGTGTGTCCAGCCAAATCCTGTGTGTCCTTGAAGTTCCAGCTCAAGGACCCCTCCCCTTGGAAGGTTTCCCGACCATCTCCACTGAAAGTGCCTGCTCTTGTCCTGCGCTGAGCACTTTCTTTCTGCATAGGGTGACCACGTGATTTATTACCCATGACCCTTTTGAGATCGAAAGGGGATCCTTGTGATCTCAGCTGAACTGGGTCATCAGGTTTCCCCCTGGCTGAGGGAAACCATGCTTACTTACCTGCTTCATCTATGCTATTTTACTCTGTGTTCCTCGAGCCCAGAACCAATGTCGTGCATTCCATACTGTTTGCTCCAAGGTCAACACAGGGGCTTGTACATAGAAGGCACTGATTAACGAAATAAAGAAGAGTGGATGAAGAGTTGGAGGGGATGGGATAGATGTCACATACAGGGATGGCTGGGTGGATAGGTGGGTGGGTCTCCAAAGTATTTAACCTTTTCTCAGAGAGTAAGCTAGTTACCTGAGGACTGTACTAGTTATTTAAAAGCTCCCATATTTATCCATTTACAAAAAAACAAAGAACAACAACAACAAAAAAACTCTCTCTATTTAAATTCTTCAAGTTGGCCTCAGTTCCTCCACCCCAGTCCCCCAGCTAAATGTGTTTCTCAGCTTCCCTCTGCGGCCCCAGCTGGAGGGCAGACACACCCTGGCCTTCATTTCCATTTGGTTTACTGTGGATTACTCCAGGAGGCAAACAGTGTGCTTCCAGCAGAATGTCTTCCAATAAAGAAAGAAAAGATGCACCATCCAAGAAACAGCCTACTTGTTTGGACTAAATATGAACTGCACTTAAGTACAAATGGTACAGTCCGGCCCCGGGAAGTCAGGGGCCTCACTTCTCTTCTGGAAGCCTCTCAACTCCAGAGTCATTTCTTAACACCAGTAACTTTCTCAGTATCAGGAATGCTAATCAGCTTTTCATATTTTTCTAAAGCATATTTTTCTCTCCTCCTCCCAACCCTTCTCCCCACCCCTGTTTCAGAAACGAGAAGGAATCCTCCAGTCTCGGCAAATCCAAGAGGAAATAACTGGTAACACAGAGTATGTCAACACCATTGTTGCCAGCGATTCTGTAATGGAACACAGATGTTTCTCCGAAATTCGTCCATTTGCTGATATTTAGTTTTCATTTATTGGGAGTGCAAGAGGGATTAGACTTCAGCCAATGATTATAGTTTAGCCTTTTCCATGCATTCAAAACATGCCTCTCAGTGCTTAAGGTACAAACTTGGGTGGGGAAGTGGAGAGAGAGAATTAGCGATGATTGAAAAATTCTAATTTTGTGGCACGCCAGGAAAAAAGTGTGCCCCCCAAAGCCAACCAGCGTGAAATCGCCATGCTATAAACATGGGATTGAATTTAAACTGTTAACCTTCAAAAGGACATTTTTCTTCCTTTTCTGAATCTGATTTGGTCACGTGCCATGACCCAGAAAGCCCCTCTCCACCTGAGAGTGGTGTTTTTGTTGTTTTCACTTACGTTAAGGAATTGGAGTATCAGAACATGTAAGAGGTTTGCCATGGGAAAGACACGTTTGGGTCATAGGCAGAAAGAGCAGGACTGTGTGTGGGGCGGAATGAGGTCCTGGGCAGGCCTGAGCCCTGGCCACATGCAAAGCAAGGTAAAGTTTGTTTTGAGCATCCCCTGCTCCAACTTTCCTCTCTCTTCCCTTGAACGAGGAGAGCAAAGTGAAAAGAGCAGGGACCTGTACACCAGCCTGATTTGAGTTCAAACCCAGGCTCTGCCACTTCACTCACCTGTGAGTTCCTTAACCTCTCTGACCTCTCTAACCTCTGAAGTGGGGACCATTTTGCTAACCATAGAGGATTTAATGTGGTAACAACCCTGCCCCCTTCCCCCTCCCCTTTCACTGCTGTCTTTTCTGGCATTTCCCCCGTCACAGCTGACTCACAGCTGACCCACACCATGCAAGCCTGGCCCAGACTACAGGAAACTCACCTCCCTCACGGTGGCTGATGGGGGTCCAGAGTGCTGCCTGTGTGGACCCCACTATGCATGTGCCTTAGAAAGGGCCCGGGAGTTGTGGGCATTTCAGGACCCTGGTAGGGCAGAGTTGAGGGGTGGCCCATCCCCAGAGGCCCAGTTTGCGGCCTGCCTCCACGTCACTCCAGGGCCCAGTCCTAGCAGCTGAGAGGGCAGCTGCCGTACGAGGCACATTGATTCTTGGCCTTGGATCTGTGAGGGGTGGGCAGAAAGCTGCCCTGGCTCAGTCCTGCTCTGAGGGAAGCAAAATTCCTCACCCTCCTGTCCCCACCTCCCCTGTCCTTTGCCAGGCTGGTCCACGGCCACTATTTCACCTTCTGGAAAAGGGCAGAGCAGCCTGTGAGACACTCAAATCGGGGAACATGACGTTTCAGTTTCCAGAGCAATCCCTCAGCTGCCCTGTCCTTTCCATGGTCCCTCTCTGCCACCTTGCCACACAGACATAAACAGATACACACTCCTAAGGACAACAACACAGCATAGTTTATGAAGCACTTTTGTATCTATCGCTGTTTGTAATACGCACATGAAGCAATGATTACACCTTCTAAAACCCCACAGCCCAAAGATGGAGAAGGAGATTATCACTGGTCCATCCCACAGTTAACTCCAAGTTCATTATTCTTTCCAGTGCACTACCCACCCTTTTAATGGGTGATAGATGCACAGTTGGACTAAACTAATGAGAACGAAAAATGTATTGAGAAAAAAGGTATTGAGCATTTACTATATACCAGGAATTATGCTAAAATCTTTCTACATATTAAATTATTTAATGCTCACAACATGCTACTGAAGTGTGTAACATTATCCTCATTCTAGAGATAAGAGACCTGGTGCCCAGAGAAGTTTGGTAACTTACTCAAGGTCACACAGCAAGCAAATGGCTCTGTGGGATTTAAACCTAAGTAGTCTGCCTTTAATGCTTGTGTTCTTAGTACTTTGCCGCTTCATGGCTCTAAGTGCTGTTCCAGTTCCTGCCCTCTTTGAGATAACTATCCTGGATCAAAGCAAGGTGCAGTTTGATGGGTATCACAGGACGAACAGGAGAGAGAAGAACTTGACCTCCCCAAGCTAGTGCCCACAGCATCCTGGGCAGTGAAATTATTAAGTGCAGAATAAAATGCCAAGAGAGCTTTGGGGCTTTTCAACCAAGGGCAAGAAGATTCACACTGTTTTCTTTCTCCTTTTCCTACAGGGCTCTTTCTGGAAGGCATGGTAAGTTATATAATATTGTCCTATGGTGCTGGTGGCTGCCACACGGGTCTAGTTAATGCTGCAGCAGCTGGGGAGAACAGGCACTCAGCTTGCTTCCTGCATGTGTGTCTGCACCAGCCTGGTGACAGCCGCTTGGGAGGAAGGGTCAGCTTACTGGTGGGAAGAGGAAAACTAACCCCAGCTGTGCCATCCTTTTGCAAGTAACCAGACCATTGGCATTGTTGGGCTTCTCGATGGGTCCTGGGCATTTGCAGGGCAGTCTTGCTTTGAGTGTATTGTGAAAGTAAAGGAAGGAAGTGTATTTACACGCTTGGACTGTCTCTTCTACCCACTCTGCCCAGCCCTTCTAGAAGCTGCCTTCTTTCTCTTTTCTTATCACAGCTCCTATCTCTTCCAGTTCTCAGAACTCTGGGTTTGTTTATAAAGTCTGTGAATGTCAGAGATCACAGTCACCTTCCTGGAAGTCTCAGATTTGCCCATTGGTGCAAGAGGAGAAAAAGACGGACCCCCAGGACCATGAACCTTCCCTGCCCCAGGTTCCTCTTGGAGACTGTTGTCATTCGCTGCCTGAGATCCCTCCATTACTTCCCCTCTCAGTTCAGAGAACATGGGGGCTATAGCAAGGAAAGATCCTGCAGGGGGCATGGCTTTGCTGTTTCCTCTGATCCTGTATTTACCACGCATATTTTGAATGATCCCAATAATGCTAAACCAGTTCAGATCAGTATACACTCTGGTCTACACAGCACAGGCACACACATTCTCATCTCTCATCTTGTGACACACCTGGGAGGTCTGTTTCCCAAGACCGTGTCTCACCCAAGAGGAAGCTGAAGTGCAAAGCATTGAAGTGACCAGATCTCTCAAGCGGAGGAGCTCACATCTGTTCCTGGGCCCTGTGGTTCCCAATCTGCTTATTTATACACCCTACCAGGATGTGTTGTGTGGGTATCCTGGTTTTGATAATTATGGGGTGAAGTGATTTGATATTTGGATAACATTCTACCTCCAAAAAGCTTCAGAAACACATTAGAACCATGACTAAATCATGATGTAATGAACACAAAGACCAAAGGGAAACAACCAGTCCCAAGTCAAAGTGCCTGACAGAGCCCCTCAACCCCAGCCCAAAAGAGGGTTGACATTGAGAGTGGACACATATACACACAAGTAAGAGTCAACCCCAAATCTCTGCCCAAAAACCAGCTTCCAGAGTTCCCAGTGCAGCCTCCCACCCCAGAGAATTTGCATCTGTAGCTGACCATGTGCCCAGGATTTGGGGTGGGCTTCCCACCAGGAATCAGCTCTGTGGTTCACTGGACATTTTTCTCTCTTTCAGAGCGCGATGCCTTCGACACCTTGTTCGACCATGCACCAGATAAGCTCAACGTGGTGAAAAAGGTGCGGAAGAGGTGCCTGGGAGGAAAGGATGGGGGCCAGGGCGGGGGAGTGAGGTGTAGCAAAACTCTTTAGGAAAACCCATCCCTGCAGTTTCCAAGCTTCCTGAAACTGGTTTCATCACCAGATCTCTGCAGACATGGGGCTTTCCTGCTCGATGTCCATTTTACCTGTCTTGTTTTCACTGGATACCTCATCCAGTCCCTTCCTTCTCCCATCGGATGATAGCGTCTCTCTGGGTTCCGAGACTCTGAACATCCTGTCATTCACCCTTACTGAACCCCCAGCCGTGCCTGCCTCCTCACACAGACCTCCCTTGGTCTCCCTAGTCACAGGCATCTAGGAAGGGACTGGAAGGAGGACTCAGTGAGGTCATTTCTTCTCTGGTCCCCTTCCTAATTTTCCTTCAGCTCTCAAGCCTGGGATCAGATGCTCCACCTCTCACTCTACACCCTCAGGACCCCCAGCTCCTTCCACAGTTTGAATCACATAGTGTACGGGACTGCAAATCCTTGGGGACCACCCTCTCCTATGAACTCCAGGGGCTTTGCCAAAGAGCCTCATAGGCTGCTTGCTCATCCTCACTCAGCTTGGCACAGGGATCCAGGCCCCATGCTCTTGGCTGGGCCTCATCCTGTGTGATCACACTGGTCCTGGGCCTCACAGTGGAGTCACAGAGGTGGGCCTCAAAGGTCTGACCCTGGGGAGAGTCTCCATCTCAATGCCTGGCCTGTGCTTTTTTTTTTTAGACTCTCATCACTTTTGTGAACAAACACCTGAATAAACTGAATTTGGAGGTCACAGAACTGGAAACCCAGGTGGGTGACAACCCTGAGAGGAGGGTAGGGGGCCAGGCCCTGTTCGACAGCCACCATTCCAAGTGCTCAGCCCCTGCATTGCCAGGAGGGCTTTCAGGAGGAAGGGGATTCTACTGCATTCAGAGGGGTGAACTGCTTGGAATTCATCTCAATTTATTTTGAAAAGTTGCAAGAACATTATCATGAATACCCATGTATTCTTCACCCACATATACCAGTTGTTAACATTTGGCCATATGTGGGTTTTTGTTTTTTTTCCTCCTCTCTCTCCACCCCACGTACTTCAGCATACATCTCTAAATAACAAGCACATTCCCTTAGATAGCCACAATCCAATCATCAAATTCTGGTAATTTTAACATTGATATAATACATTTTAGTTAGGTTAAACCATATGAAATTGTTAATACTTGTCTACTTTTGACAATGTCTCATGGTTCAAAAAAAACACTATATTCCAGTTTTTCTGGTCGCCCTAATATTCTCATGTGCTGTATTTAGTTGTCATCTCTCTTTAGTGACTTTTTATTACAGAACAAATCCTCAGCCTTTCTTTGCATGACATCATTTTTGAAGCATGTGCGGGACATTTGGTTCATAGGAAGTCTCAGTTTCCCACCGCCCCACCCCCACCCCACACTCACAATTAGATTCAGGTTATGCATTTTTGGTAACAACACCACCTAAGTAATGCTGTGTTTTTCTCAGACACCTTGTCCATTAGTGTGTTACTGGTGATAGTAACTTCAATCACAGGGGCAAGTCGGCATCTACCAAATCTCTGTACTGTAAAGCTCTTCTCCCTCCTTTATAATAACTAATCTTTACTGGCAGATTCTTTAGGATTGGGTAATGTATCCTGTTTCCCAACCTGCTTTCATTCGTAATGAGTTTTTAAAGTGTGGTTTTCTTTTGAGCACGTGGTCGTCTCCTGTTGTTTTTAAAAGCAATTCCCGGGTCTGTGCCTGAGCACTGAGTGTGTCTGGACTCCGTGGAATGAGTTTATGTACTCTTTTGGGAGTTAGGGAATGCTCTGGAAAAGTGATATTTCCTCGAGTGAGCTAGAATGAGCTCCGGAACTTTCACTTCCATTTTCCCGGGCAGGGAGTGCTATGAAAAGGAGCCTCTGCCTGGCGTGTTTGGTGTCTGTCTGCAGGTTTTACTAGCCAGTCATTAGAAAGAGCAGTCAGGGGTGGGAGCTGCCTGTATCCATGGCACTCAGAGCTGTGAGGGACCTTGACCCTAACCCCAGGTCCTCCCCTTAGTTGACAGATTGGATTTTTTTATTCTCAGCCCATTCCAGCCATAGCCAGAATGAGGCCCACTTAATTAGTTCCATGGGAGGACCTGGATTTTGACACAGATGCTGGGGTCTGCTCTCGCATTGTCCACCTTGGGGTGACCTGGAATGAGTCATGCTTAGGCCCTATGCACTTGACGGATAGAAGCAGGGAGGAAGCTGCTCCTATGTCAAGTTCATGTTCTGGGTCATGCGCCCATAACAAAGGCAGAGCCAGAGGCCCACCAGCCAGTTACCCAACAGAGCTCAGACTCTGGGCCCAGCCCACATTCTGGGCAATTCAGTCTAGGGTTTTTTTTGTTTTGTTTTTTTGTTTTTTGTTTTTTGTTTTTTGTTTTTTTTTTAAGTTTCCTAAGATGACTCCAAGAACTCTGGCCTTGTGCAAACTCTAGCAACCGTTGTTTATGCGCACAAACATTTGGTGGCCCGGCCTCCTTTGAAGGGTTCTAGAATACCAGATATGCATGTGACCTTTCATTGCTCAGGGCCTCCTCCATACCTGGAATACCTACTCCTTCCAAATTTCCGTCTACCTGCGGGCCCCTACTCCTCCACAAAGCCTGCCCCAAGGACTCAGCACACATTTACATTGCCCTTCCTTGAGCAGAAGACCTGAATGCCTGTGCTTAGCCTAGGAATCTATTGTCCCTTAGACCAGGTTCCCAGCCTGTCCCACCTCTATTGTCCTTGATCAAAGGGTTAGGGCTCTAAGCATCTTATCATGGTCTTCAGCGCACAGTTTTACAGGTATGAATAGCAATACAGTACGTCTTCACTTAACCTTGTCAATAGGTTCTTAGAAACTGACTAAGCAAAACGACATATAACTAAACCAATTTTCCCATAGGCTAGTTGCTATAACCAAGAATTAAGTTCCTACAACATATTTCTGGTCACAAAAATATCACCAAACTTCTAAGTAAAGACCCCAAACTCTTCCAGTATTAAATGTTGAAATAAATGTAACTATGCACCCATTTAAGAAACATTAATAAAAACAAGTAAGACAATTCTTTCCAACCTGCTTACTCCAGTTCAGGGTCACAGGTGGCCAGAGCCTATCCCAGCAGTCAGCGCACAAAGTGGGCACCCACCCTGCACAGGACACCCTTCCATCACAGGGCCACACACACACTCGCACTCACTCAGACTGGGACAATAGAGACACTCCTGTTCACCTGACATGCACATCTTTGGGATGTGGGAGGAAACCAGAGTCCTGGGAAAAAACCCACGCAGACATGAGGAGAACATGCCAACTCCACACAGACCGTGGCCTCAGCTGACAGTGTCCATTCTTTTCCTCATCACCATTATAATGTAATGATATTATCTGAGGACTTGCTATAGTTAATATTTATTAAATGTTGCCTACATGTCAAGCAATGTTCTAGGCACTTTAGACCTATTAACTGATTTAGTCCTCATGATAACCCTGTGAAGTAGATACTGTACTACTGTCATCCCCATTTTACTGTTGAGAAAAATGAGGCACAGAGAAGTTAGGTAACTTGCTCAGATCACATAGCCAGTGATTAGTAGAGCTAGAGGCCTAGCTCAAGAGCCCAAGTTTGCAATAGCTACACTATATTGCCTCTCAAGCAATGATAAAGTGAGATGTGAGAAAAGGAAATGCCTAGGCCTGTATGATGCTAGAATTCTTTGTTCATAAAGCAAGTCACTGTAGTAGCCTCATGCCATTGGCCTTGGGTATGCCCCTGCCCTCCTCTCTCTGCCCCACGACAGCTGATTGCTGCTCATCCCTCAGGCCTCCATTCAGGCAGCACCTCCTCTAGAAGTCTTCCCTGTTGCCTTCGGTGGGAGAGAGTGAACTTTGTCACTTTCACGCTAGCCAATGTGCTTCCTTCCATTAGGCAACTGCTGCATTTTCTCCACATCATTTTCCCTAGTGGACTATGAGCTCCTTGAGGACAAGGGCTACTGACTCATGTTTCTGGTCCACATGCCAGATAAAGGCTTGGAACATGGTCAATGCTCAGTAAACGCTGGGCCATGGGTTTGTGGCTTCAGAGCTGGAGCAGCCAGGCCAGACATGTTGACACAGAAGCTGATGAGCCCTCTGAATGTGGCTTGGCTGGGGAGCAAAGGGGCCCAGTGCCTTCACCTGGCTCTCTCCCTCCAGTTTGCAGATGGGGTGTACCTGGTGCTGCTCATGGGACTCCTGGAGGGCTACTTTGTACCCCTGCACAGCTTCTTCCTGACCCCAGACAGCTTTGAACAGAAGGTAAGGGAAGATGATGTGAAGGGAGGCTCTAGCCCATGTGCCCTGACTCATCTGCCTACATCTATGCTGGGGCCACCTGGGAAAAAGGCAGTGGCTTCCTGTCTACCCAGAGTCTTCAGAGGTTGGAGGTGGGGCCCATTCTGATGAGCACTGAGCAGCAATGAAGCTACCTACAGACCACTGAGCATCCTGAACAGTTTTCTCCTCGCTACCCACCCCCACTCCACCCTGGCGTGCCTAGTCATATACTCTGGCTGGGTGCCATAGGCCAGTCACACCTTTCCCCAGAAGTGACAGGGCAAGGCTGGTCAGACTTGAGGAGCCACACTCAGCATGGTTCTGATGCCTTTCATTGGCTACCACAGCCTGTGTGCTAGACCAGGGACATTTGATCCAAGGCGGAAACCCTTCTCTGCCTCTTAACACGTACTGCTGTCTGATCCTTTCAACAGTGTGCATTAATGTCACTGAGTTGGAAATCCTGGCAGTTGACACAGGAACACAGTAGGACAGGAAGAGGAGCCTGAACTCCTCCAGAAGCGCTCGCCAACAGCAGGCTGGGACTGTTTAGTGCACATTCCACATGGCCTGCCCATTTTGGTAGCCTCGTTTCTCCTTTAAATTAGGGTCTCATTTTAGCTCAGCCTCCATCCCTCTAGCTACAGTACTGGCTCCATCACTTTCGGGAGCAGGTCTCAGGATCCACAAGCATCCAGGAATGAATGTGCAACAACATATGCACTGCATTTCTCTTTCCAGGTCTTAAATGTCTCCTTTGCCTTTGAGCTCATGCAAGACGGAGGGTTGGAAAAGCCAAAACCACGGCCAGAAGGTACTTTGCTCTTCCCCTGGGTTTGTGACAAGATGGTGAGACCCTCTTCCTGTATTAGTGTTCAAGGCACAGGGCTAGGCTCATGTTTCATAGCAGAGGGAAGAGTTTCTTTTCTGAAGCCTTCTTTGCCATTCGCAAGGGAAGGTATGACAGGGCACAGCTGGCCAGTTTTGGAAATCCTTTGTGAACTGCAAATCACATGGCCATGGGAAGATAAACCTGAAATCTCATGCATGGGATCACAGGGATAAGGACCCAAGCAGACATGGCACAGAGCAGAGGTACTACAGGAACTGCCCTGTGCCCAGTTTCCAGGCTTTTCTGTCCCTGGACAGGGTACTGACCTGCCAAAAAGCAGTATCCCAGGCCAGACAGGGGGAAGTTGCAGGAGTCATTCTTGGCAGCTCTGCTCTGAGTATGACTGCCTTTCCTGTCCTGTGCCCATCCAAACTGCCCAGGGATGAGTTGTCAGAGTTAGGTTGAAAATGTAAGACTTAAAAAAAAAAAAGGCACAAGGAAGAAACTGCTCCACTATCCCTCCTGTGCTGGTGCTTGGAACTGTGTGTGCATTTGTACACGTGGGAGGCACGTGTCTTCAGTAGCCTCCCTGGTATAGATGTTTGTTTATGAAACTGACTAAAATATTCCATTTTATGAGCACTAGTGTGTCAATGCTATGTTGCAGATAATTTTCTGTTTATGTCAGTGTAGAACATTAAGAATACTGTGTGTGGGCCCTTTTTCTTGTACTTTCCTGTTTATTTAAATGCAAGTGAACAAGTAGGGATTGTGTGCTTTCACTCCCCATTGCTGCCTCTGCTCTGAATTCCTCCACCCAAACCTCCACATAGAGGGGCTTCTTCACTGACTGTCCAGTGGGCCTGAGACTCCATGCCTAGGCTATCCCTGACCTCAAGGCACATGTAGCCAGCAAGGGAGAGAAAAGATGCACCAGGTCCCAGAACAAAAGGAAAGTGGTGATAACTGCCGTGAAGAGGTGCAACTAAGAGGTTATGAGAATTGAGGAGGTGATGATCGCTTCTCTCTGGAGTGGGGAAAGGTTTGATAGAGATGGTGATAGTTGGGCTAAACCATAAGGATCAGGTAGGGCTTTTGTTTTGCAATTAGGATAGAAGAGAGGCAGGTACAAGCAAAAGCTCACCTTGACCTGCGCTGGTTCCTCTCCTGAGGAGCTCTGGAACCAACACAGCTGGTGGGTGGCTTCAGAACACACCAGAGCACTACCTAACAGCTCAACAAACAACACACACAAAGGGTGGCTTTGGCTACATTAGAGCACTTCTAAAGTGACTCCTGCTCCTTGGGTCAGCCCCAGCACAACAGCTTGTCTGCCATAGTCACGACCAGCCCTCACAGCCACTCAGTGTGAGGATCCATCCCACCCCTGATGTGCCAACAGCAGTCATGGCTCAACTATAATAGCAGGGCACATACAAAACACACAAGAGACACCACTGGAGCACTCAGCTCAGGTAACCATGAAGACTGCACCACTGAGCCCCATAGGACATCTACTACATAAGGCCACTCTGCCAAGAACTGTAGATGTGGCAGGTCTACTTAATACATAGAAACAAATTCAGGGAGTCAGCCAAAATGAGGAGACAAAGAAACAACTCCCAAATGAAAGAACAGGACAAAAATTGAGAAAATATACTAAACAAAATGGAGACAAGCAATCTACTGAATATAGACTTCAAAACAGTGGTTATAAGAATGTTCAATGATCTTAGGGGGAAAATAGATGAAGTCAGTGAGGACTTCAACAAAGAAATAGGAAATATCTACATGGAGATAGAAAACATTAAAAAAACAGTCAGAAATGAATACAACATAAATAAAGAATACATTAGAGGGAATCAACAGATTAGATGAAGCAGAGGATTGAGTAAATAATCTGGAAGATAAGGCAATGGAAAACACCCATCGTAATACCAAAAAGAAAAATAATTTTTGAAAATGAGGATCGTGTAAGGGACCTCAGGAACAACAACAGGCATTGCAACATTTGCATCAGAGGTACCAGAAGGACAGGAGAGAGAACAAGGGATTGAAAACTTATTTGAAGAAATAATGAAAGAAAACTTTCCTAATCTGGTGAAAGAAACAGACATACAAATTGAGGAATTACAGAGGCCCCCAAACAAGATGAGTCCAAAGAGGCCCACACCAAGACACATCATAATTAAAATGCCAAATGTTAAAGAAAAAAAGAGAGACCTTTAAAAGCAAGAGAAATGCAGTTAGTTACATAAAAGGGAACTCCCGTAAGACTGTCAGCTGATTACTCAACAGACACTTTGCAGACCAAAAGGAATGGCAAGAAACATTCTAAGTGATGAAAGGCAAAGACATACAACCAAGAATGCTCTACCCAGCAAAGCTATCATTTACAGGTGAAATAGAGATAAAGTGTTTTCCAGACAAGAAAAAGCTAAAAGAGTTCAATACCAGTAAACCAGTATTACAATGTTAAAGGGACTTCTTTAAGATAAAAAGATTCAAAATATAAACAATAAAATATAGGAAAGAAAAAATTCTTACAAAGGCAAACATAATAAAAGCAGTGGATCACAACTATAAAGCTAGTACAAAAGTTAAAAGGTAAAGTAGGAAGATCATGTGTAATTACAACAATAAATTAAGAGATACACACAAACACATCAATGCAAAAGTAAAAACAAATGACAAAAACATAAATGAGGTAGGGGATGAGTGAAAATTGTAGCAATTTTAGAACGTGTTCAAACTTAAGTGACAATCATCTTAAAATTGACTGCTATATACATAGCTTACTACGGGGTGGCATAAAAGTAGGTTTATATTCTTATTTATTAATTATTGTATTATCCATAAAAACAACTGTAAATCTCCTTTTGCCCCACCCTCTATATGTGAAGCACACAGTAACCATAAACCAAAAATCTGTAAGTTATACAAGAAATAAAGACAAAGAAATCGACTTCCGGCCAAGATGGAGGCATAGGTAGACGCACTGTGCCTCCTCGCACAACCAAGATAGGGACAACAAAGATATAGAAACAAAATAACAACCAGAACTGACAGAAAATTGAAGTTTATGGAAGTCGGACAA
>CM052543.1:33068692-33120845 GCA_028533065.1 Trachops cirrhosus | reverse complement strand
AGAACTTATGACACATGGACTGAAGTAAAGCGGGGTGATGTGGGTGGGAGAGGGTATTCAGGGTGGAGGGGAATGAAGGGGGATAATAGGACAACTGTAATAGCATAACCAATAAAATATATTTAAAAAATAAAAAAATAATAAAATAAAAAAATAAAAAAAAAAGACAAAGAAATCTAAACATAACACTATAGAAAGTCATCAACATAGAAGAGAACAAGAAAATAAGAAACACAGATGAACTACAAAAACACTCAGAAAACAATAAAATAGCAATAATATACACCTATCAGTAATTACTTTAAATGTAAGTGAACAAAATGCTCCAATCACAAGACATAGGGCGGCTGAAAAAGTGCAAAAGATTAAAAAACAAAGATAAAAAAACAAGACTAGTACATATGCGGCCTATAAGAAACCCACTTTAGATTGAAAGACACACACAGACTGAAAGTAAAGGGAGGGGAAAGGTATTTTATGCAAATAGAAATAGGAAAAAAACTATACTTATATCAGACGAAACAGACTTTACAATAAAGTCTATAACAAAAGACAAGTGCATTTCAATATGATACAGGATCAATCTAACAAGAGAATACTATTTAACTCTTGTAAACAACTATGCAACCAATGCAGGAGCACCTAAACATACAAAATAATATTGATAGGCACAAAGGTAAAAATAAACAGTAATACAGTAATGGAAACAGAAATCGGCATGCAGATAGTGGCCTTAAGTGACTTTTTTTAAGAACATTTCACCTCAAAACAGCACAATATACCAGTATTTCACCATGTATAATGTGTAATGTTTTGCCCAAATTTTTGAGGGAAAAAGTACTAGATACTTAAAAAACCAGCTTTGCTTGTTTTTGATCACTTCAAAGCCCACGTTACACAAAGTGCAAAAGCAATCGCAGTGGACTTGAAAACCCAACTTGCTGTGATAACTGGTGAGCTAACCAGCCAACTGCACCCTCTTGATGTATCAGTAAACAAGCCCTTTAAGTCCCTAATGAAGAAAGAGTGGCCATTGTGGATGCAGTCAGCTAGTAATGATTTAACATCTACTGGCAGAATCAAGAAAGTATCCATTGCCCAGGTATGTGATTGGATCCTAAGATCATGGAATGGTGTCAAGAAGGAAGTGGTTGTGAAATTGTTTTAAAAATGCGCCATCAGCAATGCTATGGGTGGAACTGAGTACAATGAAATTTACCAGGATGAGGAAAGTGACTCAGAAGATACTGGTAATGTAGAAATTGAAGAGGTCGATACCTCTGATATTGACACTGACAAAGAGTTCTTGGCCTCTTTGATACATAAATATTGTAAAATTTGTTACTGGTACATCAAATTTCTTGTACCTTGTATCTGCTCTTGTGTTTTCTAATTATTTGTTACATAAAATTTCTTGTACCATAATATATTCAAAAATAAATGCAAAAATTCCTTTATAATACAAAAAATAAGTATCTAAATATAAATAAGTAAATATTGAATTAAAAAAATAAAACAAAAGATATTTTTCCTGAAAGTTTAGCCCAAAAACATGGGCACACATTATACATGGCAAAATAAAATACCTTCATTTTGACTGTGCATGGAATGTTTTCCAGGATATAAATCAAGTCTCGATAAATTTAAGAAGACTGAAATCATATACAGCATCTTTTCTTATTACAACAGTATGAATTTGAAATCAATTACAAGAAGAAAACTGAAAAACACAAACAAATGGAGGGTAAATAACATGACATTAAACAATGAGTTGGTTAACAATGAAGTCAAAAGATATGTTGAAACAAATGAAAATGGAAACACAACAACCTAAAAAAAAAATCTGTGGGAGACAGCCAAAGCAGTTCTATGAGTGAAATTTATAGCAATACAGACCTACCTCAAGAAACAAGAAAAATGTCATATAAATAATCTATCCTTACACTTAAAGGAGCTAGAAAAAAGAAGACTAAACAATACCCAAAATAAGAAGTAAAAAAATGTAAATATTAGAAGGGAGACAAATGAAACAAGTCTTTAAAAAAGCAATACAGATACAAATAAATGGAAGCATATACCATGTTCATGGATTGGAAGAATTAACATCATTAAAATGTCCATACTACCCAAAGCAATCTATAGATTCAACACAAGCCCTATTAAAATACCAATGACTTATTTCAGATATAGAACAAATATTTCAAAAATTTATATAGAACTATAAACAACCGTGAATAGCCTCAGCAATTTTGAGAAAGAAGAACAAAGTAGGAGGGATCACAATATCTGATATCAAACTATATTACAAGACCACTGTAATCAAAACAGTCTGATACTAGCATAAGAACAAACACATAGATCAATGGAACAGCATAGAGAGCCCAGAACTAAACCCAAGTGTCTATGGTCAATTAATATTCACCAAAGGGGACAGGAGCATAAAATAGAGTAAAACTAGCTTCTTCAATAAATTGTATTGGGAGATCTGGACAGCTACATGTAAAAAAATGATACTCGAGCACCAACTTACACCATACACCAAAATAAACTCAAGATGGATAAAAGACTTAAATATAAATCATGACACCATAAAAGTCCTAGAGGAAAACATAGGCAGGAAAATTTCAGATACCCCACACAGCAATATATTCACTAACATGTCCCTTTGAGTGAGGGATATAAAGGAAAGAATAAACAAATGAGACTATATCAAATTAAAAAGCTTCTGCATGGCTAAAGAAAACATCAGCAAAATGAAAAAGGAACCAACCATATGGGAAAACGTATTTGTCAATGATACCACGGACAAGGGTTTGATCTCTAAAATACATAAAGAACTCACACAGCTCTACCCTAGGAAGACAAACAAACCAATTAAAAAATGGGCAAAGGACCTGAAAAAACACTTCTCCAAGGAGAACATACAGAGGGCCCAAAGACATATGAAAGGATGCTCAACATCACTAGCCATCATAAATACGCAAATTAAAACCACTTCACACCAGTCAGAATATCCATCATTAACAATTCAAGAAACAAGTGCTAGCAAGGTTGTGGAGAAAAGGGAAGGAACTCTAGTATACTGTTGGTAGGAATGCAAACTGGTACAGCCACTATAGAAAACAGTATAGAATTTCCTCAAAAAGACAAAAATGGAACTGTCCTTTGATCCAGCAATTCCACTGCTAGGATTATACCCTAAGAATCTTGAAACCTATGCACCCCTATGTTCATAGCAGCATTGTTTATAATAGCCAAGTGCTGGAAACAGCCTAAGTGCCATCAGTAAATGAGTAGATCAAAAACTTATGGTACACTTACATAATGGAATACTACACAGCAGAAAGAAAGAAGGAACTCCTACCCTTCGCAACAGCATGGATGGAACTGGAGAACATTATGCTAAGTGAAATAAGCCAGGCAGTGAAAGACAAATACCTTATGATCTCACCTATAAGTGGTACTTAATGAACAAAACAAACAAATGAGCAAAATAGAACCAGAGACATGGAAATAAAGACCAAACTGACAGGGGCCAGAGGGGAGGGAGAGAGGATAAGAGGGGAATGAAAGGGAAAAGTCAAGTGAAGGAACATGTACAGAGGATCCATGGACAGGGATAGTGGGTGGGGATTGTCTTTGGGAGCGGGGGTTGGATGGGGTAGGGGAGAGTAATGGGGGTGGGAAATGGGGGCAACAATAACAGAACAATTTAAAAAAGGCAATAGAAAAGATCAATGACACCAATAACTGGTTCATAGAAAAGATAAAATTGATAAATCTTTAGCAAAACTCTTCAAGAAAAAAAGAAGGGGGGGCAAATAAAATTAGAAATGAAAAAGGAGAACTGACCATTGACACAACAGAAATACAAAGGATAAGAAGATACTGTAAACAATTATATGCTAAGAAATTGGACAACCTGGAAGAAATGTATAAATACCTACAAATATATAAGCTTCCAAGACTGAATGGGGATGAAATAGAAAATCTGAATAGACTGATAACTACTAATAACATTGCATCTGAAATCAGAAAACTCCCAACAAACGAAAGATCTGTATCTGATGGCTTCACAGGTGAATTTTACCAAACACTCAAAAAAGAATTAATACCTATTCATATCAAAATATTCTAAAAATTTTAAGAGGAGAGAAAGCTCCCAACTCATTTTACAAGTTCAGCATTATACTGATACAAAAACTAGATGAAGACATTACCAAAAAAAATTATAAGCTAATACCCCTTATGAATCCCTTATAGATGCAGTAATCCTTAATAAAATATTAGCAAACCAAATTCAACAATACATTAAAAAGATCATACATGATGAACAAGTGGGATTTATTCTCAGGATGAAAGTTAGGTTCAAATTCTGCAAATCAATTAATGTGATACACCCCATAAACAAAATGAAGGATAAAAGTCATATGATCATATCAATAAATGCAGAAAAAGCACATGACAAAATCCAACATCCATTTATAATAAAAAACTCTCAGCAGAGTGAGGATAAATGGAACATATATCATCATAATAAAGGCCATATATGACAGACCCACAACTAACATCATATTCAATGGTGAAAAGCTAAAAGCTTTTTCTTTAAGATCAGGAACAAGACAAAGATGTCCACTTTTACCAATCCAAATTGGAAAAGAAAAAGTAAAACAGTAATTATTTGTAGATGATATGATACTATATAGAGAGAATCCTAAAGATTCCATACACACACACACACAAAACTGATAAATGAATTCACTAAAGTAACAGACTACAAAATTAATTTTCAAAATCAGTTGAATTTTTATATACCCATAATGAACTATCAGAGAAATTAGTAAAACCATCCCATTTGTATTGCATCCAAAAGAATAAAATACCTAAGAATAAATTTCACCAAGGATGCAAAAGACTGTACTCTGTGAATTATAAGACAGTGAAGAAAGAAAGTTAAGAGGATACAAATAAATGGAAGGATATACCATGCTCATGGACAGGAAGAATTAATATTGTTAAAATGTCCATACTACCCACAGCAATCTCCAGATTTAATGCAATCCCTATCAAAATAACAATAGTATTTTTCACAGAACTGTGATAAATAATCCTAAAATTTATCGGAACCACAAAAAATCCCATAGTCAAAGCAATATTGAGAAAGAAGAACCAATTTGGAAGTAACAGGCTACCTGATTTCAAACTACACCACAAGGCTATAGTAATCAAAACAACATGGTAATCACATAAAAAATGTATAGATCAATGGAACAGAAAGGAGACCCCAGAAATAAACCCACACCTATATGGTCAATTAATATATGGCAATAGAGGCAAGAATATACAATAGGGTAAAGACAGTTTCTTCAATAAATGGTGCTGGGAAAACTGGACAGATACGTGGCCAAAAAAAGAAGAAACAAGACCATTTTTTATACCATATATAAGAATAAATTCAAAATGAATTAAGGACTTAAATGTAAGACCCCAAACCATAAATCTCCTAGAGGAAAATATAGGCAGTGCACTCTTAGCAATATTTTTTTGGATATGTTTTCTCAGGCAAGAAAAACAAAAGAAGAAATAAACAAATGGGATTCCATCAAACTAAATAGTTTTTTCATAGTAAAGGAAACCATTAA
This sequence comes from Trachops cirrhosus, assembly GCA_028533065.1. Taxonomy (NCBI): domain Eukaryota; kingdom Metazoa; phylum Chordata; class Mammalia; order Chiroptera; family Phyllostomidae; genus Trachops; species Trachops cirrhosus. The sequence continues at coordinate 33,115,203 of CM052543.1, read as the reverse complement.
CAAAATGAAAAAACCTACTGAATAGGAGAAGATATTCACCAATAATACATCCAATAAGGGGTTAATATCCAAATAAGGAATTCATACAACTTCATACCAAAAAAAAAAAAACCCCACAATTTGATTCAAAAATGGACAGAGGACCTGAACAGACATTTCTCCAAAGAGAATATACAGACATGTGAAAAGATGCTCAACTTCACTAATCATCAGGGAAGTGCAAATTAAAGCCACAATGAGATATCACCTCGCAACAATCAGAACAGCTTTCATCAATAAATCAACAAACAAGTGTTGATGAGGATGTGGAGAAAAGTGAACCCTCAGCGCTGTTGGTGGGACTGCAAATTGGTGCAGCCACTATGGAAAACAGTATGGAAGTTCCTCAAAAAATTAAAAACAGTAATACTTTATGACCCCATAATTCTACTTCTGGGTTTTTATCTGATATTCAAAACACTAATTTAAAAAGATATATACACTTCTATGCTTATTGCAGCATTATTCATAACAGCCAAGATATGGAAGTAACCTAAGTGCCCGTCGATAAGGTGATTGGATAAAGATGATGTGAGATATTTATTTATTTATTTATTTGGCCAGGGGGAAAAAAATGAATTCTTACCCTTTGCAACAATATGGATGCTAACTGAAATAAATCAGACAGAGAAAGACAAATACCATATGATTTCATTTATATGTGGAATCTAAAGAACAAAGTAAAGAAACAAAACAGACAGACTCATAGATACAGAGAACAGACTGATGGCTGCCAGAGGGGAGGGGGTTTGAGGGTCTGGGTGAAAAAGGTGAAGAGATAAAGAAGTAAAAGTCGGTAATTATTATAGTCATGAGGATGTAAAGTACAGCATAGGGAATATAGTCAATAATTAATTAACTGTGTATAGTGCCATATAGACTTATCAGGGGGAATCACTTGGTAAATTACATAAATGTCTAACCACAACTAAAACTAATAGAATATTGTGTGTCAGCTGTAATGAAAAAAATTTTTTAATTAATTTTAGAAAGTATAGAGCAGTGGGCATCCCAGACAGGATGCTGCTGCAAGCAAAAGTCCTTCCTGGGGAACAGAGAGTGGCTCAGTTACTGAGACGGCAGAGCATGTAGCTAAGCCCGTGCCAGCCCTGGGTCTAGTCCCTACCCCACCAGCTGTGTGACCTTGGCCAGCTTACCTCCCTGAGCCTATTTTCCATGGCTATAAAAGTGGAACTCCTAGAGACATGAACATTACAGGATGACATGTGACTGTGCCTGATGCACAGCCCTTGGAACCTAATAATGAATGTGAGCAGTTACATTTTATTAAGAGTATGAATTGAGTAATCATTGATGAGGATGAAGTAAGCTGGTGTTAGGTTCCAAAGGGACCTGAGGCCAAGGCAGAAAGTTTGGACTTTATTCTGTAGGCAGTGGGTGTCTAGAAATGGTGCTAGAGCAGGTACGTGATACGATCAGAGCTCTGTTCCGGAGAGAGCATTTAGAAGGCAGTGTGAAGAACAGATGTTTAGGTGTGAGGCACCATCCGCAGCAGTAGGGGGAGCCCAGGAGGGAAAACAGGCTTGGGAGGGACATGGGGATGTCAGCTTTGGAAACCTTGAGGTTGACACCTAGGCACTGACCGAGCAGAACTGGAGTTGAGGGAAAATCCAGGAGTGTGATTATATAATGGGAAGTCTTCCACTTGTTGGAAGCCAGCACGCCCACAGTGTGGAACACCAGGAGAGCATGTCAAGAAAAGAAAAGGGCTCAGGACAATATCTTGTGAGAATTCCTTTACTTATGAAGCTGGAGAGAAAGCAGGCAGCCCAGAGGAGAAAGGTGGACTGTGAAGGTGTTGGTTGGGACCCTGTTTCATGCCTCATTCCAGACCTCACTGCTATCATTTATTCTCACTTATTGCCACCTTGTCTTCAGTGTCTGGTCACTGTTAGAGGACGACCTCTAGCACGGTTGGTGCCCGTTTACATTTCTCTTCCTAGCAAGGCCACTCTAGCATCCTAATGCCATTAGCAATGGACCCTGAGTGTCCTCTGGCCAGATGGTGAGCACCCTACCTCTGGGTAGTGGAGAATAGTAGGAGAGCTCCAGCCAGCATTTCTACCTGTTTTCTTGAGCTGCTTCATGTGAAACTTTCTAGTTACAGATTGGAAGTACTCCTTCTGATTCTTCAGTTTTCAGGCATTTATTTCCCCCAGGACAGTTTCCCAATGTCAACTAATCTATAGGGATATTATAGCATATTGATGACATTTCTCATATGATTATTGAGCTGCTTAATATGAAACTTCCTGACCAATGTGAATGGAAAAACACATCTGTTTTATTTGTTGTTACACCGGGCATCATGCCCGTGCTGAAAATTTCCAGTGCGTAAAGAGAGCTGAAATGGTGTTTTATGAAATTGTGCTTTGGGAGAGGTGTGCCCTAGCACTCCCTCTGGTTCCTGTGCTTCTCCCTGGAAAGGGAGGTCCGGCAGTAAATGCTACAGACTTCATTAAACGTGCCAATGTGGGTAATCCTTTGAGGGTGTTTCAAAATCGAATTGGCTGTGGTAGAAGTATTTTTTTTTAGGGCAAAATGGTTTTAAGGTCAGGAAAACACACTCTCTGCCATGCTGTTTGATACTCAAAGCTCTATTGTACCTTGAAATCCCCTGGAAACTTTGGGTTTGCCTCCCAGATGACTTTTGCTGCCCAGGCTTCATAACTTTAATTCCCTGGAAACAGAACCATACCCAGAGGCGAAACAGCCCAGCTACACTGGGTAGAATGGGTTGGAGAGGGCAAGAGGCTTTGAGGAGCCCAGTTAGGAGCCTCTTGTGGTGGCTCCAGGACCATCCTACCTCCCCTTCATTCATGCGCACTCCCTTGATGAGCTCGCTTTTTCTCCTTTCTGGCTTTCTAGCAGTTTCTACCTGACTAACTTCCTAATCTTAGACTCAGTGGAATTTAAGAAACACCAAGCTATCAGGGAGGATAAGAATCAGCCCCCAGGGTGTAGGAGTGACTCAACAAGAACCTTGGTCAGCCACTGGGTGGGCCCAGGTGAAGGCTCAGACACAGGCAAGAACCAAGGTGGGAGCAGAAAGAGAAGCTGAGTGCCAGGCCTCTCAGGTGCTCCCTGGGAGCCTCTGGTCTGTCAACAGGAGAACTTGGAGCAGAGTCCAAGCCCAACTCGGGTGGACGAGTGTCAGCCTGCGACTGGGATAAGGCCCGGGAGAGGCACATAGGAGGGGACCTAAGGGTGGAGAGGAGCGCTGAGGAGATTCCCCAGCCTTGGCCCTTAGCATGTAGCCCTGTGGGTGCTCATCACTGCAGGACCTGGGCCCTGGATGCACCTGGCTGTGGCCCCCACATGGGCAAGGGTCCCAAGGCTAAGGCCTGGGAGCCACAGCTCAGCCTGACAGAGCCACCAGCCTCTGTTCTGCCTGGTCTGAAGGATCCAAGTCCCTAGACAAGGGTGTTGCTAGAATGCTGAAGTCTTCCCCACCCCCCCTTTTCACAGAGGCTCAGCCCGATCTCTCTCACCTTTGAATCCCAAAGCGTGTGTTTTCTTTTATCGTTTACCCCATCTGACCTTCTGCACGGTTAGATGTCTTTTTAATCATTTTTACTGTGAAAAATATCACATCTACAGAAAGAAAGGTGCATCAAATACAAATGTTCAGGTTAGTGAAATATTAGCCTGTGAGCCACCATGCAAGAGTCATCCCAGCTCCTGAGAGTTCCCTCCAACCTGCTTTTTTGGAACATAATCCTCTCCTTCTTCCCTGAAGATAGCCACTCTACTGGCTTTTGTAAGCTTTTGTCTTTTAAATTTCTTTCTTTCTTTCTTTCTTTTTTTTTTTTTGCTTTTCCTATGATTTTATTACATTAGTGTGCATTCCTGAATAGTAGGCTGAGTTCCTTTTTCAATTTATGTTTTCTCTACTCTGGTAATTCAGAGGAAGGCCCACAAGGGAGTGAGTGCAGGACCTGGGCATAGGGGCCTTGGAGGGGGAGAGGTGGCAGAGGGGCTGGCAGAGGTAAGAGGGACATCCAGAGAAGAAGATGACCACTAAATAAAAGGAAGGGAGGAAAGGAGGGCACAGAACAAATAGTTGTATAAAAACTTGGGAACCCATGGTGGAACTCGCCTGAAAATATCGTCCAACTCGCAGCCTCAAACCCCGCTGCCTTGCTCTCTCTCCTTAATGTGAAACTCTGTCCCCTGAGGATACAGGCTTACTGAGTACTCTCTGCCAAGTGGGCTTCTGTGTCCTCCAGGGCCCTCCCAGCAGTCCCAACTGACCGCCTCACCCTGCTGTAGCCTCAGGCCCTGCCCTCCTTCCCACCACTCATGGCTGGACCTGTGATGAAGAGGTCCCGGGGCCTGAGACTTAGGGCAAAGTCGGGGCCAGGGCAGCACCCCTGTCGCTGGGAGATGCTGTTTCCAGGGTGAAGGCTGCATCATCTGGGGTCTGCTTCATTTTACTGAGCGGTGATACACCACGCCCAGCACCTCCGCTCCTCACTGTTCCCCTGCTCTGGATTCTCACTGCTCGCTCCAACACCCACCCTCCAGCACCCACTGGCCTTTGGTCATCCTATGGGGGATACTCCTCTTTCTCAGCTGGTCAGGGAGCCCTTCTGGGGCACAGAAGGATGTTCTGTGATTGAGGGGGACACCACACAGGACCATGCTGGGCACACAAAGTGGATGGTGGATGGAAGAGGCCAAAAGATGCCAACTTTAGGCCACATGGCCCCACTGAAGCATAGCGTATTTTTTGTTTTCTATACAGACATCGTCAACTGTGACCTGAAATCCACACTGCGTGTGTTGTACAACCTCTTTACCAAGTACCGGAATGTGGAATGAGGGGCAGACAGGACTGTCCTCCAAACCATCTTGACCTGCTTATTCCTGTTTTCTGCTCTGTGCTCTCCCACAAGTCCAGGTCCCACCCAGAGATAGTGGGAACCGAATTAGAAAGGAAGCGATTGGTAACTCATTGGGCTGACCCACACCTCAGACCCTGCGGTCTGACCCAGCAATGGCCTAGGAGGGTTGTCCCCCTCCTAGTGCTGGGTCCCTCAGATCTCCCTCAGAGTGATTTGGGGACCAGCCTAGGCCCAAGAGATCCCCACAGAAGATGAAAATAAAGATAATAGTTACCATTTCATGGGTGTAAACTATGTGCCAGACACCACGCTCAGGGCTCTGACGTACTCAGCTCATTCGTCCTCAGGGCTTCCACGGGCGCAGCAGTCATACTCCCCTTTTACAGACGAGGATCAGAGAGGTAAAGTGAATTGCCAGAAGGTGGCGTTTGTTGTTCCTCTGAACAACGTATTTGTTAATAACAAGCCAATTACGTCACATTCTTTGCACATCCTATAGTTGTGTGTCTGTGTGTGTACCTGCACCCACAAAAAAGACAGGAGCCCCCTGACCTTACCACCATGTGGGCCAGATCAGGGCTTAGTGAGTCCCACTAAAATTGGCAAGTGAAATTTAACCCAATTAAGAGTGTGTGTGTGTGTGTGTGTGTGTGTGTGTGTGTGTGTGAGTGAGGAGTCATGTCTCTCAACTCCTTTGTACAAATGAAAATTACTCTTAATTCCTTCAGATTCGTAATAACCCCATGCTCTGGTTTCAGGGTGACATTTGGGAAGGATTCTTTTAAAATTAATGGAGTGGCACATTTTACAGCTTTTTTTGCTTGATTGCATGTAATGGAAGTGCCCTATATTTTCCTGCAAAATAAGCACTCAATTCATTATCATTAGGCAAATGTACAGTATACTCCAGCACCACAGACAGCTGGGCACAGGCCCGCGTGAGCGAGCCTGGCTTGGGAAGTAGGGCTCTTCACCAGAGACCCTTGAACTTTAAAGAAAGGAACTCCTTTTTGCTTTCTAATTGATCATTTAGACCGTTTCTGGCTAAGTCTGCCCACATGCAATTACCGGCTAATTCAGGCGAGGAAAAATGTAAGTCATTCAGACCCAAGCTGAGTGATTTCCTTGCGCGGGCTACTTGCGGGCTTGTGGTAACTTGTTCTGCGAACCCAGCTTGGAAATACAAGGCTCTAGTTGTCCCAGGCTGCCAGGCCTCGTGCGAATAGGAAAGGGACTCAAGTCAGGGTGACTAGGGGGACAAGAGGCATGGGGAAAATATTTGCAAACTTAACAATACAGAAATAAATGCCCTCAGACAGAGGGACAGGGCCTGTGGGGTTCACAGTCTTTGCAAACTGACCAAGGTCTTGGGATAATTAATAACTCTTACTGATGGATCTTCATTATAGAACCTTCCCAAATATGCCAGATGGACACAGCCTGTGTACCCGCCCCCAGAAGTCTGTGCGGGATTCGTCACCGCTGTAGGCCCACTTCTAGTCTGAGGAATTCATTTTGATCTCTGCACCACCCAGAGTCAGGCCTCCCATATTGTCCAAAACGTTTCCTTCCAGCCTCTAAACATTTCTTTCTTACTCAGAACCCATGAAATTTAGAGATACTACGTATTTCTTTGGAAATTTTGCTCTAAGAAAGAATTGTTACTCAGCATAATGAGCACTTAAGATATAAAGACAATGTACTCATGTCAATTTATGGAAGAGGATACAATTATTTTTTACATAATTAATGAAACATGTTTTTCATTAGGAAACACTAAATAGTGTAATATTTGTCTGCTCTCTTTTAAATTCCTGATAGTCAAAATATGTCATTGCTTTGTCTCCTTGAGCAATACTGAAATGGGATGAAAGAAGAGCAATGCGTACACTGAAACATGTTTTCCTACTGTAATTTTCTCTCTGCTTTTGTCTTTTTTTTTTCTCAAATGTACAGGGTAACAAGCACTCTTATTAAGAGCACTCCTTTTTAGCTCAGTGGATTGAGCATGGGCCTGCAAACCAAAGAACACTCCTTTTGTATTTTATCTATACATGGTATGAAAACACCTCAGAACACTTGGGAAGTTTAATAACAGGTCTAATTTATCAGAACATTGTGTTTCAAGACTGAGGCCTTAGCCTCAGTCCAGAATCCCTGGGTCCGGGCCTGCTTTTATCACACTGCCTTCTCATTTAGAGGTTTTCCTTTAGATTCCCCTGCCCAATACTCAACCGTGGTTTGGAGGAGGGAAAGGTATCAGAACAATAAATAAACCAAATTTAACCATCATCTCTTAAAAGAAAAAAAAAAAATACCCTGACCAGGTAGCTCAGTTGGTTAGAGCATCGTCCCCATACGCCAGGGTTGCAGGTTCGATCTCCAGTCAGGGCACATGCAAGAAGCAACCAGTAAATGCACAAATAAGGGGAACAACAAATCAGTGTTTTTCTCCCCCTTTCTCTAAAATCAATAAATAAAATAAAAATAAAAAAGACAAAAATCAAGTCTTTATAGGCTCACTTTTTTCTTTACGAAATTTAATTGATAATTTTACTAGTTAATATGTGAATGGTGCAAAATTCAAGAAGCATGAATGAGTATCTCTAGGAAAAACTAAATTTTCCTCCCTCCTCTCCCCCAGCAGCCAATACCTCTCCCCAGAGGCAACTATTTTGGTCCATTTCTTATATTCACTTGCAGAGATAATCCAGCCATAAAAAGCATCAACATACATATAAAATTGTTCTTTTTTGTTTGTTTTTGTTCATAAGTAGCATTTTTACTGGCAGGCACATTGCTTTTTTCACTTAATTTTATATCTAGGAGATTTCTTTACACTGAGTATTAAAACCTTTCACATTTCAAAAATGAGAATCTGAGCACTTTGTAAATCCAAAGACCCATCTCTGGTCTGCCTGAGCTGGAAAGGAGAGCCTCAGCCACAGGTGGTAACGCGGCCTGCAAGGCGATTTCACTGTCAGAGCCTGAGACCTGCTGGGGTGGGGAGGAGGTCTCAGGGCAGTGTCACCAGGGCCATTCCCACGTGGGCTGACCTGAAACTTTTTTTCAAGTCCTTCTTTGGACTATTACGTTGAGTGGTGTGCAGTCTGGTCGAGCTTTCATTTGTACAGTAATACTGGGCTACTCATCTATACTCGCCTAAGCACCCTGCAGTGTTCTGGTACAAGCCCAGCAGCCAGGCGCAGCTACTCTATGCGGTCAGAAGGCTCCGATTTCATATGTGCAGGCACAGACTTGACATTTCCAAAATCTGGGAGAAGGACTCTACCAGCACATCATCAGAGATGCCCGAGTAGGTTACAATTTGCATTTGCTACCCTGGGTACTTTTTAATTATGAAATACTGTTAGCTTAGCTTTATCATTATCAATGTATTTTGTTGTGGGTTGCTTGGTTAACCCTACAGAGTATATTGAAGCTTATTTGCATCAGTAGTATCCTGAGGCTGTAATTTTCCAATAACTGGAACTCTAAGACATGTATACATTGTGGTTCAAATATGAATTATCCATACTCCAGTGCTAGAGCAAAGGTATACAAAATTCACTGCCCGCAAATTATCACTAATTTATTTTTCCACTGGAAAATGAAGCCAGACAAAGTTGGTAGGTCAGGCAGTTTTGCCCTGCCTAAGTAGGGGTTGGCCGAAAGCAATTTCAGATCCACTGCCTTTAATACAATCCCACCTCAGGAACGTTACCTACATAGAACACCCTAGATATGCAAAAGGGTTATGTCCTCAAATCTTCACTAATGTTAGTATTATGTGCAGTCTCCTCCCATTAAATTCACTTAGGTCTCTTGGAAGAGTCAAAAGTGTTCCTGTGAATACAGAGAACAAGAGAATTGCCTTGAGATGCAAATGCTGAGTAGTAGCTGGACTCACCAACCAGCTAAGAGACCTACATCTATACACCAGCTTCCCAACACTTGCTGGTTCAGGTCTCAGCAAAAGACTAGTATGTGTGAATGGCTCACTGTCATGCCTACAAAGATTGTATCTGCTAACACCAAGTTTCTACATATTTTTCCCTCCCTTTTCGATGTGTGGCTCAGTGGATTACTGGCCTGTGAACCAAAAGGTCTCTGGTTCAATTCCCAGCCAGGGCACAATCCTGGGTTGCGTGCCAGGTCACCAGTTGGGGAGTGCGTGAGAGGCAACTAATCAATGTTTCTCTTCCGTTCTTTCTTCCAACTTTCCCCTCTCTCTAAAGATAAATAAATAAAATCTCTTAAAATAAAAAATGTAAACCCAGGCTAGCTCCAAATTTTTTCACAATTTGCTCACACTCCTGCTTTACTATGGTGGTGGCAACTGCACATGTGTGTAACTGTGTTTGTGGTGACCTCAGGAACCGTGAGGATGCTCAGTGCAGAATGCACAGCCCCCACCCCAAGCCTGCCGATCTTGAGAGTTTCAGGCTTCCGGGGCAGAAAGCCACCAGTGATGCATCTCAAAGTTCGTTCTGTAGGATATGAATAGATGTTTGGTGAAAAAAAATGCCATATTCAAATAAGTCTGGGAAACAGGCTAAAGAAAATTAACTCACTTTCTACAGTTTGGGTTTTCTTTTTTACTCTGTTTTCTCATTGGAGCCCATAAGTTTCCTACACTAATGTGTATTAGGACTCTCCGAGGGGAGCAGAACAGGGTATGTCCCAATGACCACAGGGCCTCTTTGTCTCCTGAGGAGTTTGCAGGGCGGGTACTCTGTGGAACTGTCACTCATGTAGTCATGCACCATAGTGTCAACAAGTGTGTGCTGTGTGTCTACCATGTGTCAGCTGGGCTGTGTCCAGTGGCAAATGAGGCACTCATCTAGTTCAGTCTAATGGGGAAAATGCAAGAAAAATGATCTCAAAGCAATGATACAGTAATTTCTCACTTAGTGATTCTGATAGTCTTGGAACGCTAAGTAACATTAAGTAAAATGACATGACAAAACCAATTTCACCATAGGCTAATTGATGTATATACAAGAGTTAAGTTCCTACAGCATACTTCTTGTCACAAAAATATCACTAAACTTCTAAAGATCCCAAACACTCCAAATATTAAACGCTGGGATAAATCTGGGCTATCCATACATACAGTTAAGAAAGATTAATAAAAAACATGTAGGAGAGTTCCAACCCACTTACTCCAGTTCAGGGTCACAGGTGGCCGGAGCCTATCCCAGCAGCCCAGGGCAAAAGGCGGGAACCAGCTCAGGAGCGGACGCCCTTCCACTGCAGGGCCCCGCTCACACAGCCCCACTCACTAGAGACTGGGACACACCAGTTCACATGACGTGAACATCTTTGGGATGTGAGAGGAAACCGGAGTCCCTAGAGAAAACCCACTCAGACGTGGAAGAACATGCCAACTCTACACAGACAGCGGCCCTGGCCAGAAACCATTTTTTTCCCTATCAACATTAGAATGAAACCACATCGAATGATACAACATTATTCAAGGACCTATTATACTATACTTACAACTTGGGATGACCACTGTGGAGAAGTACAAAAAACTACGAAAGAGGTCTTGTATAGATTTTGATGTCGAGATGGTCTCTGGCAAAGTCTCATTTTAAAGTGACACCTGAATCATTGAGCCACTCAAGTGAACAGCTTGCCTTTCAAGGGAAGAGCATGGGTGAGGATTCTGAGTCGGGAGAAGACTCGGGTGCCTGGAGGAGCTAGCAGAGAGCCGGAATAGCTAGAGTACAAAGAGGGAAGGGGTAGAAGAGGTATCAGAGAACTGCAGATTTTATCATAAGAAAAATGGGAAGCAATATATGTTAAACAAACAAAAGTCTAACCATAGAGACTCAAATGTGGGATATAAACCTGAAAGCAACACATGAACAAACAAGGGAAACAATAACTCGTAGGCACAGACAACAGTATAGTGGTCACCAAATGGAAGAGCGCTGGTGGGGGAGGTGTAGTAAAGGGTAAAGGGGAGGTCAAATGCATGGTGACAGAAGACTTGACTTTGGGTGGTGGGCACACAAAGCAATATACAGATGATGTATCATAGAATTGCACACTTGAAACCTATAAAATTTTATCAACCAGTGTCACTTCAATAAAATTTAATTTAAAAATACTCAAAAAAAAAAAGCCTTCTGGCCATTGTGTAGGAAAACTTTGGAGAAAGCTATGCCAGCAACGGGAGTCTCAGACCTCCCCTTCCCATCTGCTTGCCGTGGCAGTGGCTGGAGAGCAAAGGAGACCAGGACGGACAGCCCCTGCTCTCCCCCAGTCTGGACTCAAGCATACACCAGAAGCCTGGGTGTGCCTCTGAAGGGCGGTCCTAACCCTTCACTTCCCTGGGGCTCCAGGGAGGGCAGGAACTCCTACACCACCTCCAACCTCTCCACAGTGTGGTCCTCTGGGGAGAGCTAAGGGAGCCCGAAGACTGGATGAGGCTGCATGAGGAAAAGAGAGGACTAGCAGCCAGAAAGCTGATCCCTGGGGACCAGTGCTTCCAACCTTCTCACCAAGAAGGACTTCTGCTGTTTTATCCTTGTGTGGATTTGATGGGGGTGAGGGCGGGGGTGAGGAAGAGAAATACTGTCCTCCAGCCTGGGGTCAGGGCCAGGTGTGGGCTTCCTGGAGGTAGAAGAATGATTTCATTTTCCCAATTCACATAATTACAATGAATTAGTATTATTATAATGCCTACCACATTATAAGGCCTACCAAAAGTGGGTCACTTTTGCTTCAGAGTGTCTTGAGAAAAAGCTTTCATAGGAAGGTATAGTACTTTCACTGGGAGTTTTGAAATGCCAGAAATATGCCTGGAAAGCCCCACTTGGGTGATTCTTGGTTGGAAACCAGTCCAGTAAGCGACTGCTGCAGAAAAATGCTTCTCCTTAGCAAGCTGTGTCCTCAGCTGTCTGTCTTCTTGCCCTGTCTCCCTAAGTCTTCCACATATATGTGGGCACTAGCTTTGATGCTGGCATTTATAGGGACACTTAGGAAATTCTGAAACCATCCAATGATTAAGATAAGTGATGTTTTATCAGTGAAACGAACTTTCCATTTCTTGTTAACGATTTCCATGTTTTCACATCTTCAGATACAATTTGCCAAGGTGGCATTCCAAGACACACAATGTCGTTAAGGCAACTGCTTTAAAGAGTGCCATGTTTTACTGAGTTGGACAGGACAATAGATATTTAGTCTGCTACACGTTTGCTCAGTGTGGGAGCCAGGGTTGGCAATGCACAACTCTCAGGCTCTTACATGTCTTCCTGGAAACCCTGACAAAGGCCCCACTATGTGATTGTAGAAACATTACCTGCCCTTGGCAAACATTTGCCCATGTTTCTGAAAAGCAGCTTCCCAGAAGGGAGCCTTCTCCCACTCGAGCTTCAGAGTTTATCCAATTTCTGTATCTGTCATGATATTGGAGAATATAAACTCTCATAGAACTGGGGACATTTGGCTTAAAATAATGAACAGTTGGGGGTACGGGAAAGTATTGGGTTGGCCAAAAAGTCTGTTACATTTATTTCCATAAAATAAAAGACACATTTTTCATTTTCACCAATAACTTTATGGATTTGGATATTTTTATTTTGTTGGCTATCTCCCACTGTTGGCTTCAAGTGGGCAGAGGCCAGGGGTGCTGCTAAACATCTTCCTGTGCATAAGACAGCCCCACAGTAAAGAATTGTTTGACCAAAATGTCAATAGTACTGAGAAACTTCTCAAATCACTTTTGACATGTTCAGTCAGTCAGAGAACCTTCTCTACACACTGCACAAATCTTTTTGTGTGTGTGTTTCAGGTGCATTTTTACTTTTCTTGAAATAATAAAGCATAATATGCCAAAAATGTTGTGTATTTTCTTCCATCTTTAATATTAAAATGGCTGCACAAAAATTCACCAATTTTGATAAGTTGTTTTAAGTGCATGCTAATATGAGAGTTGTCACAGTACAATCTAACAAAATCGTTTTGAAGGAAGTTAAAGACAATTAAGCACTACTAGAGCCATCGTATGGAAAAAAACATAACAGACTTTTTGGCCAACCCAATAGAAGAGGGTAAAAAGGGTATACATGGTGACGGAAGGAGACTTGGCTTTTGGTGGTAAACACACAATATAATATACAGATGATATATTATAGAATTGTATAACTGAAGCCTATATAATTTTATTAACTAATGTCACCCCACTTAAATTCAATTTAAAGAAAAGTGGTGACCAGTGAGCATGCACTAAGCTAGGTCCCCAAGGCCATAGACCCCTCATCTCTTCCCATTTGGAGTCTGGTTGATGTGGTGCACTCGGTGAGTGGAAGGTACACTCTCTGTGCAGCGTCTGAGCCTGTACCGCCATCATTGTTGGTTTCCCCAACTAATTCCCGTAACATCCTACCCTCCTGCACTGGAAATATGTGTTGTCCAGACCCATGACCAAGTCTTTGGTTGTGAGAGACCAAGCTCTCCAGCAACCACCTAAGTAAGGGTTCCCTCCTCTAAGTAGGGGACCTGACAGATTAGCTACAAAATTCATCCATCCACACATTTTAATTCACAATTAAATAACTTTCGGACCTGCATGCCCTCAGGGTGACTTGTCAGTAAGACACATCCTGTAAGGCAGGATGACTCCAATCCCCACATGGAGTGTTCTTGCCCATGGTGGCATGGGCCTGCCCTAGCACTGATGGCTGGGACCCTGAACAGCATAGGACAAGAAGAATCCTCACCAACATCTTGGGCAGGGCCCCAAACTGAGCATGGTCAGAATGCAGTCAAGTCAGGGAATGTTTGTGGAATGCCTGCTCTGGGTTCAGCACCATTCTGTGCACAAAATGGGATCAGAAAGTGCAGAGTCTCTTCTCAAATGGATTCTTCCATCCTAATGAGGGTGACAGATGCAGCTCATTTGAAATAATTCAGTGACATGAGATAGCACCAGATGCCTTTGAAGGTCCTTGTTAGATTCCCCCAGAAAGCATTCCAGCCTCAGCTGCCTGTAATCTTTAGGGGCATTTACCTCCAGGATCAGCAACTTCATGTTCCATACTGACTTGGTGCTTCAAAAACCACACAATTCACCCTAAAGCCAAATGCAGACTTGGGGTCATTTTTCTAAAGTTTTACTTGTTGCTGGGAAATCACTCTTTTTTCCCAGTTTCCAAATAGTCTTCAAGAACCCCAAGTCCAGTCTGGGCCCTACTGTCAGCCATCTGACTCTATCCTCACACTCAAAGTCTTCTTGCTTCTCCAAATCACCTTTTGGTCAATCCCACTAGTAGGTGTCTCTACTCTAGTTCCCCAGCATGAATTTCTGCAGAAAAATCACAGAATGGACACATACCAGCTAACTCTTCAGTCATCCTGCATTCACCTTTGCGCGCTCGCTAACTTCTGCAGATCCCCTCTCATCTCCCATGGATTGCCTTCATCTCCACAAACACCCATTCCCTACCTTCTTGCCATGCCCCTCCTCCCACTCTCTCCACCCTATGTCTTTACCTCTACTTTCACCAAGAAATCAAAGCTGTTTGTTTCATGTTCTTTCCATAGCATCTCGAATCTCTTCTCACTGCCTCTCACTTTTTCCCACTTCAATTCTCATGCTGCCTCCACCAGGACCAGCTTCCTTCTCCTCCAGCACCTTGACTTTCCCTCAAAGCCATGCAGATTTCTAGGATGAAAAAGACTAGCCCTTGAGTCAGTTCTCCCTACATTCCATCTTCGGCCCTAGCTCTCTTTTTCCTTAAGACATCTCCTGGAAGTATACAGATCCATGTTGATTCCATTTTCTCCCTTTCTCCTTTCTTTTATGAACCCCCCAAAACCCACCTCTAGTTTTCCACAAACCGAAATTGTTTTCTGAGTGGTCAGCATCTATCAGGCTGGCCTCTTTCCAGGACCTCGACTGCCAAGTTTCAGAGACACTGCATTCCTCTGCTTCTCTCCCAGCCTGTAGCTGTTGCTCTGTTGGCTCCTAGATGGCCTCTTTTCCTCTCCCCAGTCCCCAAATGCAAATGCTTCCATACTTCTTTCCATCTCTCCCTGGCTTCCACCACCACCTGCTCTCCCTCCAGCCCTACACCTCACCCATCCAGTTGAGCACGTCCAGCTTTACAACATCTTCCCTTGAATGAGCTACCCCAAGTCCAGTTTGGCAAACCCCAAACTGAATTTTTATCCTCTCCATACCTGTTCTTTTGACAGCCTTTGTCTCATTCAGAAGTACCAGCGCTTTCCCAGGTGCCCTTCCTTTCAGATGCATGAGGAAGCTCTGAATTTTCTGCTCCCCATCTCTGACCTCCCCCTCCAACACAAGCAATCAGTTCTATTGATTGCTTCTTCATGAACCATCTGCTTTGCATTGATCCCCAGCTCTGCAGGCCCCCAATTATTCCCCTATTTAGTCATCAACCTCTCATGCCTGGGTATTACAATGGCCTCTTAACTAGTGTCCCTTTGGGTTAACCCATTCAGCATACGTTCACTGCTTAAATTTCTTGAAACAGAGCTCAGATAATCTCACACCTATCTCAAATAACACTAATGGTGCTAATTGAGTACTTACACTGTGCACTTTATGCAAATAAACTCATTTAATCATCTCAACAACCCTACAAGGTAGGTATTATTTTCATCTTCATTTTACATATAAAAAAATGAACACACAGAGAGATTCAGTGACTTGACACAGGTTACATGTCTTGTAAGTGTCAGGGCTGGGCTCTGAGCTCAGGCAGCCCAGCTCCAGAGTTCAGGTTCTAACCTCTTGAATTCAGTCTTTCCCACAACCTTTAGTGGCTTCCACTTCCAGCAGACCAGAATCCCTTGGTCTGCTCCAAGCCACTAGGATCCAGTTCTGTCCTCCCTGACCAGTCACTAAGTCTTTGTATCCAGACAGACCCATCTGTTTGCCAGAGAAGCTTTACTTCCTGCCAGGAGCTGCTTTCCTTTGCCTTGTTTTTAAATGGAATTCCTGAAACAATCATACTCTGACCGCTAAGGTTGTCATTCATTCATTTATTCTTCTTTCATTCAATAAATATTTAAACATTGCCTATGGTGCCAGACAGTGTGCTAGGTACAGGAGAATACTGCAGAGAACAAAACAAACATGGCCTTGTCCCCGTGTGTGAATGCTCTAGTGACTTCCGAACCCTGCTACTTCTCCCTGACCCCCAGTTCAGACCCCACATGGAACTGGGCCGCGTTTCCTCCCACGCTGCCTCTGCTTAGGTCTTGACCCCTTCCAACACAATCCCGGCTATGATTCTGCTAAGTCCCTTGTCTCTGTGATCAGACTGTCATTAGTTATGTCAAATGTAACCCATGCTTTGCAAGAGGATGAATGCTCCCTCTCAGGAAAGCTCAACTCCAAGCCCATTTCCTCGCAGGAGGCCGTGATTCAGTGAGGAGCTCTAGCAGTAAAGGAAAAATGTTAGGCAAACATGCTTGGACTCACCAGCTACCAGAACAGGCTAGGCTCCTACAGAGGCCTCAGCAACACCTCAGGTAGGTGCTATCATTATGTTTTACAGAAGTGAGAACAGATGTACAAAGAAGCTCCAGTAGGGACTCAGAAGTCTTGGTTCTCTCCACAGTTCCTGCTGCCACCATGCTTCTATAACCTTGGCTCCCATGGGGCACATGGGCTGGAGACAGAAGCCAAGAGCATACTAATGGGGTTTGACTGCAAAGGTGGATTGGGGTTTCTTTTTAACATCTCAGATACTGTGTTCCTGCTTGACTTTATCTATTTATGTATTTAATTAGTTGGCAGAGGGGGAGTGATGGGGCTTTCCTAAACTGACTGCAGGAAACTGAAATAGAATGAAGAAACAAAGACTGAAACTCCAAAGATATTCTTTTGAGGGTGAGGGTATATTATGCATCATTTCCTACCAGACACTTGGTTATTTGGGTGCTCTGGGAAGAAGCACAGCGGTGAACACCCAAGGAAGTTTCACTTCCTCTCCAGCAAAGAAATGGCCTGTCATCATCCTGGACTGGGAACTCGGGGAGCTGTCCGGCTTTGGGCAGAAAGCAGAAGACAGGCTGAGCACAGGCATGTAGCTGGAGGTAGAGAAAGGGGCTATGTAGGTTCTGGGCTGGGACGGCTGACCAGTGCTGGGCCAGGGAGAGCAGCCAGAACTGCTGAGATATCACAGGGAGGGAGTGAGGGAGAGGAGGACTCCAGCAGGTGGAGCTAAGCCCTGACAGCAAGTAGAGCTTGAGATGGGGGAGGTGGCACCTGTTCACAGAGTGGGCTGACTGGTCTGATAGGCCTGGAAAAGGGACTGGCCAGACCAGCATTTTGAGCCCACCAGTGAATTGCAGTGCAGGGCAGGGGCTGAGATAGGAGGCCTCGGAGCTGGGTAAGAGCCAGGGAAAAGGTGCTACCATTGAAGTGCACAGGTGCTCCAGCTAGACTCTGGGTCTTGAAAACCCAAACCTTTCCAGGGCCGCTGAGCTGCTGCCTGCGCATGAATCCTACCTCCACCCTCCCCATTCTTCCTCTCCTACCACCCCGGTCTCCCAGTCAAGGGCCAGCACCCGTGTCTGCGGCTGAGAACATCAGCGGACCCGGTGTGGGGAACTGTAGAAACATGATGACAGCTGTCCTGACTCACAGTCCAGGCCCCGCCCAGCCGCCTGACAGAGGGTGCGCAGCTCCACTGGCGTGGCCCTCACCATGCTGGAATGAGCTCCAGCGAAAGTCTGTTTCCTCCATTCGCCACCCAGATTACTCATGTTGGCCTCTGCACACATGCTCTTTGAAAAGTTAAAGGTGCCACATTGATGTGTATTTACAGTAACTCAATGAGATCACATTTCAAAATGGCTTTCCCTGGGAGAAAAGAAACCAAGCCACACACAGCAATGATCTCCTCTTAGATTTTCTTGCTCTGTTAGAGAGTCAAGTTACACACGCAGCTATCGATAGGCCAAGAGAAGAGGGCACAAGCACATTTTTTAGGAACAGCCAGAAGCCCTGAGAATTTCTATTTAGAGGAAAGGACCTAGGTTCAAGCCCTGGCAATCACTAACCATGTTATTGGGCACGCCCCTTTACCTCTCTGAGTCTTTGTGGTGAGATGTAACAGGGGCCTGTCACAGGCTGAGTACTGGGCTTGGTTCTGCTTGCCTGATACAGACAGCATCTCCCTCCCACCTCACCCTCTGCAGGCCTCGCTTCTGAAACTGTGCTCTAACCATGACAGTAACCATCCCAGACTGAGCGGGACCATTCTACAACCCAGTGCTCGTCAAGAGAACTGAATGAGAGTGTGGCTATGGACATTCGGTGAAGCCGAAAGCTCCATAGCAGATTTGAGTTCTTTCTGCTATTGTCATTCTTACAAGCATAAGGCCAGGGTTGACAAGTAGCCTCATGCTTACTCTGTTCCTCACATACCTATGGCAGACATTACTAATCAATCCAGCACCCTGCTTCCTTACATAGACCAGTGATGTCTGCAGTGGAGTGGGAAGGAGGCAGGAATACAGAGAGGGAAGCTATTTGTCATTGTGTCACTGCACAGGATTTATAGCCTAGGAACCAATACGAAGCTCCAAAAAAGTGCCTAATAACGTTAATCACTGGCCCTGTTTGGGTCAGAGGCCCACTCCTGGGCCAATTAGCTACAATGGGGTAAGGAAAGGAGGAAGAATCTATCAGAAGATAGTAGCTACCACTCAAACTCGAGAGAAGAAAACAGCTACTATAAGAAAGCATACTGTTCTGCTTGGTCCTCTAGAAAACCGCTACCATAGGTTCTGAGCGCAGTACCAAGCCATGTAGGAGATGGGCAGGCAAACCCAGAGAGCTTACTGTAAGTGGTGTGGCCAAGATGACCCTCTAGAAAGGGTGAGAACCCTCCGATTCCAGCCTCTGTGCTTCTCACCTTTGGGCTGGCAGCAAGGTTTCCGAACACCCACACATTACCCAGCCAACCTCACAGAGGCCCACAGGCCCTGCAGCTAGAGGGTGGCCCTGAAAAGTGAGACCCAGAGAGTCCCTGGCCAGGACCCAAGAGCCAGAGCAACCACAATAAACTCCAGAAGGCTCTTTAAAGAAGCTTGCAGTTTGGGAGCAATCCTGCTAAGTCATAAATGCTTCAAATTCCTCAGCTTTTGCTTCAGAATTTCTGGCAGCCCCAGGCAGAGGGTGAGTACTCATGGATCGGCACTGGTTCTCCTGGGCTGGGGAAGGGCAGCCAGGCCAGCCCCAGAAGCCAGCAGACCAAGTATCTCCTCTAGAAAAGTCAAGAGGTGAGGTGGGCTTTTGCTGTAGGTGCTACAGTACCCACCCAGAATCCCTTAAGACTCAAGAGCTGATTCCTTCCCCTCTCCACCCTCACCACCACAGCTGCCTCTCACTCTGACATCACCCTCAGCCAAGGAAGCTGCCAGGTTCAAGTCTACATAACCTTTTCTGGGGACCAATGACCGACCTGGATGGGCACAAAGGCCAGTACCTTGCTTCCTTCCAGGATGTCTCTGAAGGGCTGTCCCCACCTTGGAGCTCCAAGCCAGAGTGAGGAAGCCACTCTTGCAGTTGCCTCATAGTTTAGTTCCTCTCCCTGCCCGCTCCTAGTCCCTCGTAACTATTGTCCATCACAGCTGTCGGTCCACTGACCTGTGCTCCAGACAGGTGTGTCTTGTTCCTTCACAGGGGTTCCTGCAATGGCTCCCCCCGGGCCCCCACCCCATGCCTCGTGCTGGCAAGCAAACCTCTATCAGAGCCTGCTTCCCTGGAACCCCACCTGTGGCTGCTTGGAAAGGGAAGACACACTCACGGGGTCTAGATGCTCAGGACACTGAGGATAATCTCATCAGCTACACCAGCTTACAGGTAGAAACAGGTTGCCCAAGGTCACAGAGCTAACTGGTGGCAAAGTGCCCTAGGGGGCCTTGGACCCCAGTGTCCTACCACTTTTGTGGAATAATATTAAAATTGCTGAACCTTGGCTGGTGTGGCTCATGGATTGAGTGCCAGCCTGCGAACCAAAGCGTTGCCGGCTTAATTCCCAGTCAGGGCATGTGCCTGGGTTGTGGGCCAGGTCCCCAGTAGGGGGCGTGAGAGAAGCAACCACACCTTTCTCTTCCTCTCTCCCTTCCTTCCCCTCTGTCTAAAAAATAAATAAAATATTTTAAAAATAAAATAGCTGAAATGTTTGAACACCTACTTTGTATGTAAGCATTTCCCCCGATCTTCACAACAACTCTCTGATTTTTACATTTTACACATGGAAGAAATGAGTTGCCCAGTTTGCACAGCTTGGAAGGATTGGAGGTAAATTACAGCCCAGGTCTGTGTGACTCCCGAGCCAGATTCCTCACACCAGCCGCAGTGCATCTAGAGCTTTGGGGGAAAATGAGGTCTTCAGATTGTTCATGACACATAGGAGACCTGTGAGGGTACTGTCATCCACTACTTCTGGGCAAGGCTCCCCCGGAAAGGCCTCTGTGGAAGAGGCAGGTGCTCCCAGGACTCAGCCCCTGTGTAGAGTTGCTCCTTTTGCAGACCGAGTTCCCCCTCATTCCTCAGGGCAGCCTGGGAGTGCCAGAGGTTGTCCAGCCAGGATCTAAACCAAGTGCCCTGATGCTCCCCAGGGATGCTCCCAAAGGTGACAGGAATGGGTCAGGCTCATGCTCTATACACCAGACTGAGTCAGAATTGCTGTGACTCAAGATGTGGCTCATTGAGGAGGCAGTAGGAGCCTTCCAGGATGAGGTACAGTGCGGGAGAGGTGAGTATAAAATCTTCATGATACACCAGCCAGGAGAGAGAAGGAAAGGGTTACCTCCACAGAGGTGAGAAAGAGAAATGGCCAAAAACCAGGAACACAGGCCTACAGGCCCCTGTGGGCCCTCTTGCACTGCTACCACTTGAGCACACCACCCCACCCCCAGACCCTGTGTGCCCCAGGCATTGAGGCTTCTACCTGTAAGTTCAGCCCCCTGCAGGCCCAGAGCCCACAGGGAAACTCTCAGTGGCCCTGTGACATTATTTTACTCACTCCTAGTGGCTGAGTCCTAAGAGACTGTGGATCTGAGCAGTGGCCTCTTGCTGTTCCCCCAACATGCCTGAGTTTCTGCCTCAGTTTCCTTGCCTGGCACTCTTGTTTCTCAAAGGAAGTTTTGCTAATGAGTCCACATTGCTTGGCTGAGGTTCTGACATTGTGCCCAACCTTGGCTTCCTTCTCCAGGTCTGGGAGTGGTGGAGGGATGGGAGGTCAGCATTTGTGCTCCAAAATACGGCCACTGGTTATGGTCCCCCTCGAATGGATAGAGTCCCCAGGACTCAGCCACTGTTGATGATGGAGTCCAGGGGATCAGAAACCCAGTCATGGAGGGTAGTCGGGAGCAGCAGCACTGAATGGTTTCAGAAGGTCAGACCAGGTTTAGATGGGGTAGACCTGGGAAGAGACAACCCCATATGCAGACATGGTGTTCACTATCCACCATCAGGCAGCAGGGGTTGATTGTGGCCACCTGCCCAGCTAGTGACCAGGAACTTGGCAGATTTGAAGCTTCAGAGAAATCCCTGGAATGCAGGATGAGCCCCAGGGAAGAAAAGGTCTCAAGGACTGGGCTTTGACCCCTGGGCTGAAGGACTAAACTGCATCTGGACCAGCAATGACAGCCCTAGAGAAGGTGGGGCCAGCCAGGACAAAAAGTGCAGGGTCTAGACCCAGGGGTATTTGTACATTCAGTAATATTGGCCTCTGAAGATCCAAGAAAAAGTCCTTCAAAAGTGACCCAGGCTGGCTAATGGTGTACCCAAGAATGCGTGAGAGAGACAAGTTGTAAGGTACTCAGCATCATTTGGGCTGGAAAGCAGGGTGGCCCAAGTACCACTGTGAGGTGCACCATAAGACAAGGAGCCCTGAGACCCGTGTTCAAGAACTGGCTCCACCCCCGAGTTTCCGAAAGACCTTGGGCAAGTCACTTCACCTGTGTCTCAGGTGAGTCTCTGCAGGAAATGGATGGACGAATCTAAAGGGGTGAAAAAGATGAGCCATGGGACTGTTAGTGAGAATTTAACAAAGGGACTATTTTCAAAGCTGGGGGCAGGGCTGAGGGAAGCAACGAGGGATGGCCAGCAGTAGTGGACAGCTGGGACCACGCCAGGGGCAGGGCTTTTATTGGCGGGGGGACCCAACAAGATCAGAGCTACAAGAAATGACTGTCAAACGGGAGCCAGGGCTCTCGGTGGAGGAATCCACTCACTACTGCCCTACTGAGACCAGGCAGGGAGGGGCCCGCGGAGTGAACACCCCCTCTTTCTCCTCAGGCCCTCCCTCAAGTGTCCTGCCAGTACCTCCCAGTAGGAAGCCAGAGGCCAGGGCGACCCAGCTGCTGCAGCCTCCAGGGACACAGAGACGGGTGGAGAAAGCCTGAAAGCGGGCCTGGGGGAGTAAACAGAGAATGTCCAGCATGCCCCATCTGAAAACATTCCCTCATCCAAAAAAGAAGCAATCTCCATCCTGTGTATCTCTATGGGGGCTGCAAGGATCAGGCAGGAGATAGGAGCTCCAGAGGAGAGGGACTGGGTGACTTCTGAAATCCCTTTTGCTCTCAGAGCCTAGGATCCTCAGCAAATAAAATCACCAGAATGGAGGGCTGAGCAGGGCAGCTGGGGCAGAAGGGACAAGTCTGGGGAAGCGCCACACAGCCAGCCTGGGGACACAGCAGAGTTCGAGCATGAGTTTAAGTGGCCACCACTGTTGGAACCTACTTCCTTGGGGGATGATGGGTATATGGGAAAGGTGTGGTTAGGAGGCCCAGATTCGAAGTCTGGCTTTGCCATTTATTGGGTACAGAAAGGTATTAAGTCCTTCTGTGTTACCACCCTGAACTGTAAAAATGGGAATACACTCTCACAGGCTAGTTACAAGGATCAAATTCAAGGAGATGCTGTGCCAGTGGCTGGCATACAATGTGTTCTCATTAACTAGGGCTCTTTCCTTTGTTAGACACAAGACAGGGAAAGAAATGACATGGACTTCATGAGAAGTGAAAAAGCAAATGAGCTCAGGGAGTTTCATGAGACGGGTTGCCTACAAAACAAGTCTCCTTAACGAAGGGCGGGGAAGGTCCCCAAGAAACTCAGAAATGCTGTAAGACAAGTAACATGAGACCATGGAGTGACCTGACGTGAATGTCCAGAGATGACTCAGCCTCAGGGCAGAACAGGGCTGTATGTGGTCCAAAGCACGTACCAGCCAAAGCCCCAGGTGCTCCTGGCCTGGCTCATCAAGGCTTGGTGAGCGCATACTTCCTCAAAGGGCACCCAGGGGCTTCCAAGTGCCTGGTGGTTTGGATGGGCATGCAGGGCAAACCCTTGAGCGCATGCTCTCCACTGGGAGGTGGGTGAGGGGCCGGCTCCTCGTCAGCTGACCGAGGGACATGAACTGGATACTGAGGAAGAAGCTCTGAACACAGAGCCAGTCATTCTGGATTCAGTTCCAGCTCTGCCACTGGTTGCAGCTTCTCTTTGAGTCTCCTTTCATCTGCGGGAGTGAAGATAATCTCCACTTCAAAGAGTTTCCATGAGGACTCAGAATGTGGAAAAGCACACGCACCCAAGGGTGCGGTGTGATCAAACAGCAGTGCGGCATGAATGCTCACAGCTCTCCCCAAGGCTACAGCTGCACCGCAGAGAAGCCACAGTAGAGAAATGACTTCCCATCAAAGGCAGGGAAGGGCTGGCTCTTACGAGCCCCAGAGTAGGAAGGAGCATATGCTGACTGGGATTCAAAACACATCCAAGCCCCAAAACTCCAAGTGCTGAGGTCATGGGGGTTTGGGGTAGTACTAGTAGGGCAGACTGATTAGACAGAAGTGACCTCCATGGTAACTAATTCACCACAGCTGTGCTCACAGCAGACTGGATCACTACAGATGCTGACACTTCCCAGCAGGTCCCTGGGAGGGCCGTCCCAGTGAAATTCAGCACTGAGATCCAAGACTGGGAATGACAGAAGCTAGAAGGAGAAGAATCTTGCCTGAGTCCTGCAGAGATAACTACCCTCATAACTCTCAGACCTCTCCCCGCCCCTGGTACACCGGAGTACAGTACAAACTGGGTGAGATTCTCACTGCTGGGTGTGGGTTCTGTCATTCCCAGCAAATCTTTGTGACCCTTTTAAGAGCTCCAGGTATTGGTGATGAGTGTAGCCAACCTATGTAGACTCTATCTATAGGCTTAATAATACAATTTTACAGGATAGGCCAACCAAAGAAGCTCCCCACTTCCTATTCTTTGTTGGAGAAAAAATGACATCTCAGGTAAATTGGTTCCTCTCTGGATGTGCTTTCTGGGACACCAGCTCCCGGCACCCTTCCCAGTCCCATGCCAGCACTCAGTGAATGTCCATGCTGTCGTTCCTTCCTGGGGTGCACTGCCATCCAGACCTAGGACGACTGACACTTGCAGTCTAATATTAGGGCCTAACCCATTGAAGAAGGACTCCTGAAAGCAGCCTGGATCCAGGCCCCAGCGCACCTTAAAGGAGAGAAGGCCAAGCATCGCTGACCCAGTGTCTCCGGAACTCAGCCCTGTAGTCAGACGGCAGTCTGGGCCTTCCTCCGTGGACTCCTGGCCCCATTCCATGCCCTATCCCTCCTATGCCGGCTCTCTGGACCCAGTTGACAAGGGTGATAGCTCTCCCTGCAGTTCCTGAGCATCACACCTACTCCAGATGCTAGACCAGGCTCTGGGGGTCCAAAAAGGCCAAAAGCACAATCCTTGCTCTCAAACTGGCTCTCCTGGGACCTGTACACCAGTGTGCGTGGAAATGCAGACCAGAGCAGGGTAAGTTTTGAAAGAGGGGCAGGAGCTGGATTGTGAAGGGCCTTCGATGTCAAGCTAAGGGACTGTCTTTGTCCTGCATTCAGGAACCAGGAAGAGTCTCTAACGTTCTGTAAGGTTGGAAGCGACAAGGTCAGATGTGACCATGCAAAGACAGGGAAAGAAGGGTCCTGCCTGCTCCCTGAGCCCACAGCTCCGTACCCTCCACAGCTGCGTAGCCACCACAGCTGTGCCGACGGGCATGTCAACTCCTCTGCCCCAGAGTGCGGGTGCCAATCTGGCTTTGTCCTTGCTCTCTGTCGATCACTTTACCCTAGGCTCCTTACTCTTCTTACCAGCATGAGAAGGGATTTGGATGGTCTTGTTGAAGACCCAGATGTCTCCCAGTCTTCAAAATGAAGCACAAATGTAAGAGCACTGACTTGGAGACAGATGGGTTGGGTTCTAGAACCCAATATTCTTTTCTGTGATCAGGTCTGGACCCCTCTCTGAGCTGGGTTCTGTTTCTATACAACAGCTTTGCTCAGTGCTGTGAGAGTGCAACGAGGTCACAAGTGTCGAGGCAGTAGAGTATGGCCTGTGGACCCAGAAAGAGGTCAATTCATGCTTGCAGAATGTGAACCTGCCTAGCAGTTTAGCCTGGGGCCCTGCAAGAGGCAGCCCAGCCAGGCCCACCCAGCCTAGCAGGAAAAATGTTCCCTGAGAGAACCCAAGTGGGGTGGGGGGAGGTCACCATTATTCTCAGACCAGTCAGGCAGCGCTCTGGCCCCTCTGCTATCCCCTGGGTGGGAGGGGCTGGGGCTCCCTCCATGGGTTTACAGGCTATTAATAGTTCATGGCTGCAGAGATGCAGGCCACTCCTTTTTCCCTCTGCTCTCAGCCATGTTGCTCTCTATAACCACTTAGAGAGAGTTGTGTTGTTTGGGCAAGCTGGTAAGGAAGCGGGCATGAAATCTTCCTTGGAGGAGACCACCACTTCCCCCAAATTGTTGGTTTCCCAGCCCAATGATGTATTCCATCTCTCTGCTTCCACTAGTAGGGGTGTCCCACCTGCAGCCCACAGGCCGCATGCGGCTCAGAATGGCTATGAGTGCAGCCCAACACAAAGTCGTAAATTTACTTAAGACTTTATGAGATTTTTTTTGTGATTACATGTTGCAATGTATTTAACATGTGGCC
Source organism: Trachops cirrhosus (assembly GCA_028533065.1). Lineage (NCBI taxonomy): Eukaryota > Metazoa > Chordata > Mammalia > Chiroptera > Phyllostomidae > Trachops > Trachops cirrhosus. Next base: position 33,089,292 of record CM052543.1, on the reverse strand, counting down.
CAAGATAACTCTTCTTCTTCCAATATGGCTCAGAGACGCCAAAAGGTTGAACACTCCTGCAAGGGAAATGAAACCCTTCCTTTTTTGCTCTGTTTTGGGTTTTTCTTTAGAGTAATTGTCTATAAGTAGTTGACATTATAAGGCATTTTGATATTTTCTCATTTAGTCTTTATCTTGAGTTAGGGGCTACTTTTATCCCCCTTTTGCAGGTAAGAAAACTGAAGTTATAAGAGCTCATGTGATTGATTCAGCCAAAGCTGCAGGGCCAGCAACGGAATCTCCCGGACCAAAGCTAGGGCTTCAGCCTCCAAGGCCTGCGCTCTTCCCTTCTAGCGCCTACGCTGCCTCTTGTTTCCCTAAGGAACTCCTTCCCGTGGCTTCTCGGGGTGTTCCTTTCTGAAGTGCACAGGAGCAGAGAATTCCAGAGTTTGAAAGGAACTACTGAATTTCCCTCCTACAATATTCCTGGCAGACAGACGTCCTATTTTCCAGAAGGGGAGGTGAGGACAACCGACGTTGACAAGCCCACGAAGAAGTACATCATCTAGGCTGCCTTCACTAACAAAAAAACTGTTAAGTTCTGACTTGACTGGCCTAAACCATAAGGAAAATTCATCTAGTAACAAGAATTCCAGGGCTGATGAATTCAGTGGCTCCGTGATGTCATCGAGGACCCGGGTTCTTTCCAGCACTCAGCTCTGCCATCCTCAGGGGGTCGGCATTTCTCCACATGGGCTTAAGACAGCTGCCTCTGTTCCAGGCTTCACAGGTGGCCTCAACAATAGCCAGTAGGAAAGAAATGGGGTTTTGATTTGGTTTATTTTGTCTTTCCCTGTGTGTCTCCTTCCTCTTTTTTTAAAGCAAAGAAACCTTTCTTGGCATCCTTTAGTGACATTCTCTCAAGTCTCCTTGGCCAGGACTGAGCCTCATGGCCAACCCTCAAACCAATCCCAGGCAAAAGGAATGAGATCACCAGAATGACCGGCCTGAAATACTGAAGATTTATTATGCCTCCTTGAGTCATGGAGAGGCGGCATAAAACCCTAAATACAACTAGGGATTTGTCGGCAAGAAAAAAGGGGAGAATGGTTTGAGGGGGAGCTGACCTACCATCTCTGATCCTGGTGGATGCTATTTTCTCTGACTTACAAGTGAAAAAAAAACTGAGATTGAGAACGAGATGATGTGAATCCTAGTCTGCTGGACTTTACCCAGCATCTCACTTACTTCTACAATCCCAAGAGTATCTAGAGCAATACTTTACATATGGGTGCTAAACAAACCAGCTCAGTTTAACACAACAAATGTTTAGGGGTTGCCTACACAGTTTGTAGGGAGCTGGGGGTACAAAGAAGAGCAAGACAGTCTCTACCCTTGAGCTTACAATCTGGTTTATTTGGTTATTATTATTAAATATTATTGTTGCTGTTATTATTAACTAACATTTACTTAGTGCACGTGATGTGCTAGGCATTTGGGGAATATACAATATCCGTGTCAAGAGTCTGTATATTTTTTTTTTTGTATCCCATTTGGCAGACAAGAAAGTGACACTGAGGGGCAAGTAACTTGCCCAAAGTCTCGTGGCTCATGTGTGTCAGAACCGAGAACAAGCTCAGGTCACTGAACTCAGAGTCTATCATCTCTGTCAATCTCGTTCTCTGTGCCTCTCATCCTACTGAATGTGCCAGCTTACCAATTAAAAAAAAAATGATATAACATCAAGCTAGCATGTGGATATGTAGGTCTCAAAAGTTATTGTCATAATGTTACCAGACAGGGGTCTGGCCCTGAGTGGGTCTCCTAGGGCCACCTGTAGTGGGTGGGTTCTTGACTTCGTGTAGGAAAGATTTCACAACACGAGTCCAGGTGACTATAAGGATCCATTTATTTAATGTGGGGACAGTAGAACAAGGAAGCAGTCAGCATAGAAGAAGCAACAGGAGAGTCTAGGCCAAGCTGCCTTAGCCCACTGGGAAGTCAAAGAAAAGGGGGCCTTGGGGACAGGTTCAGGGGATTAGCCTGGGACAAGCTGCCAGCTGCCCTTTGTCTTAGAGTTTAGGAGAAAGAAGTGGGAGAGAAGAAGGGAAAGGGAATGGAGAGGGCTGCCCCCCAGAGGGAGAGGTCAAGCTGGGTCCTTTGTCTTGAGGTTTTTATCTCCCCCTTGCAGGCAGGAATCTTAGGGGAAGTCACAGGGGAGGGTTTTTCAGTAGAATATTCCTCAGTTCTCCAGGTGTGCTCTTTCAGGGTGTCTTTTGTCATTGCATTTGGTCCTGGTGTCACCCACCTGGTTTTGCTGTTTTTCTGGGCCTGGAGCTGAAATAGAACTGAGGCCTAGATGCTAGCTATCTCTAGGGAGGTGACCTTTTGTATCCGCTTGTAAATTGCTCCACACATTGTGTTCAGCTATCTGTTTCCCTGTTCCACTTGCCAAGGAATTTTCCTAGCTTCTTACTGTCCTGTCTCAATAAGACTAGTTTTTGTTGTTGTTGTTTTTTAAAGATTTTATTTATTTATTTTAGAGAGATGGGGAAGGGAGGGAGAAAGAGAGGGAGTGAAACATCAGTGTGTGGTTGCCTCTTGCATACCCCATACTGGGAACCTGGCCTGCATCCCAGGCATGTGCCCTGACTGGGAATCAAACCGGTGATGCTTTGGTTCACAGGCCTGCACTCAATCCACCGAGCTACACCAGCCAGGGCTCAATAAGACTAGTTTTTGTTTGTTTCTCCTTGTCTTTTTTGCTCTACTTGGTGGAGTTTGCCCTTCCTCTATAGCCAAAAGATGCAAAGTTGAACAGCTTCATCATTTTCTTCTAGCTTTTTACATCTCACACTGTTTCCAACAAAACAATTCAAAGATTAAAATGTCTCCCCCCACTGCCCCCTCAGCTGGAGACTTATGCGGGGTGAGAACTCAGAGTCAGGGAAGTGGAATGCTTCTTTTCTCTTTCTTTTTCAGATAGTAAATTTCCCTCCAGTCAGAATCACTGGTGACTCATTTCTGGAATCCAGCAGTTCCCCTGTTTTGAATGTCAGACCTTTGGTACCACCAGCCTTCTGGTATCTCTGGGCTTTTGGGAGCTGCCTCAGAATGATCCGAAGAACACACTGTAAGATGCCACAGGTGAAAATGAGAGACATTTTGATTGGGGGCTCAAATGTTGGGAAAATTTTAGTTCCAGATAATAGCTAATAAGCTTAGTAATCAATGTATGTAAAAAGCTATTGTTTCAGGAACTGAAGGTATGACCCACCCTGACTCCAGGAGACCATAAGCAGTTCCACCTTTGTGCCTCAGGAGACTCAATCAAATCAAGATGGTATCTGAGCCATTGTCCTTCAGAGTGAGACACCCACTGCCCAGGGCACAGATAAAGACCACAGCCCAGGGCACAGGTGAAAGAATGCTGCAGCTTTTTTTTTTATCTGATTAACTTTCCCCCTGAATTCCAATCCCTTTACCTACATTTTTCTGCTCTTTATAAAAAGGGCCAGTTGAAAATAGAATTTAAGATGGTCTGTTAGGGTACAAACCCCCCATCCTGTCAGAGCGCTGGCCATCTGAATAAAGTGCCCATAAAGATTCAATCCGTCTCTGCTTATTGGGTCTGGTAGGTGACAGGCAGCAGGAACGCTGGTTTTTCCAGTTTCAATTTGTTGGCCAGCATTGCACAGAATTGTCTTTCTCAATATGTTATATGGTTCAGGATCCTACTGGTTCCACTAAGAACCCCTGCTCCTCTTCTTCACCAACACAAGGTGCTGAATGTTACTGAGATGTGCTCTGCTCAGAGTACATCTTCCTCTCCCGCTCAGGATTCTTTGTGTCCTAAAACAGATCTGCCGCCATCCTCTCGGGAGCCTGGAATCCAGGGGATAGGCAGTGAGCCACCCATCTGGCCCAGGAAGCCAAGACTTTTTTAAAGAAATTGTAAGAAATTCAATAAACATCTCTCCCTGGGCCCCAATGAGTCACACTGCAGGTCTCTCAGGGCCCTGGGTTATCATGTCTGGAACTAAACCCCTTGGAGCAAATGCTACTTCTACACTGAAGGCTCTCAGGAAGCTTTCTTTTCTCCCTTGGGGGAAAAGTGTGATGAGCAACTTCTCAGAACACCATAGTCTCTGTTAGTTGCTGGAAGATCTGAAATCAGCATGTTCTGGGGGACATAATGAAACTGGAAAAGACACCAGAGTTCAGGCTGCCTGTCACTACCAGACCCAATAAGCAGAGACAGGGATTGAATCTTTATGGGTGCTTTATTCAGACGGTCTCGATCAGAGAAGTTGGCGGGTTCATACCCTAACAGACCATCTTGTCTTTTCTTTCCAGGCCAAGGTTTTTATAGCAGGCAATAAACAAGATGTGGTGAGAGGCTTTGAAATTCTGGGAAAAGTTAATTGGATTAAGAAAAACAACTTCAGCATTCTTGTCCTGGGCTGTGGTCCTAAGCTGTGCCCAAGGCAGTGGTCTTTAGCTGTGTCCTGGGCAGTGATCATCTTACCCTGCAGTACAATGGCTCAGATATCATCTTGAGTTGCTGGCAGTCCTTCTGAGGAACAAAGGTGGAACTGCTTATGGTCTCCTGGAGTCAGGGTGGGTCATACCTTCAGCTCCTGGAACAAAAGCTTTTACGTGCATTGATTACTAAGCTTATTAGCTATTACTTAAACTAAAATTTTCCAACTCTGAAGTCCCCTATCAATAAGAAATGTCCCAACCTGAAGATAATTTTTATGAGTTTATTTGAGCCCAAACTAATGACAATTCCTGGGAAGAAAGGTTTAAAATGCTCCAGAGAATAAAAATTTGCAGTTTCTTTAATGCATTTGGAAGTAAGGAAGATTACACGAGGGTGGGAGAAAGCAAGGCAGGGGTGAGATACAGGATAGTTAACAAGATTATTTGCTCTCTTGAGGCGGGTTACACTTTAGAAGGAGGGGTCTGAAAAGAGGCATTTCAGAGGAGAGTTAACCTAGATGCACAGACACAATGGACAGGGCTTGCTTAGAGCAAAGATAAACCTTTACTAAAGAAGTTACGTGCCTGGAGCGTGACTACTCACCAGTGACCTGCCCAGTTAGGAATTTATGATCAGATCACCCTGTGAGGTTACTTTCCATAGAACCCCCTTTTCACCTACAACCTCCCACTGGGTTCCCAGGACCCACAAGGTCTTCAGAGGCTGGGCTCAGGGTTAGCATACTCTAGCTACCTACCTATTCCTTCTCTCATCTGGGCCTCAGTTTCCTCCCTTTTGTTTGCCTTAGTTTTTCTTATCACAGTCTCTTCCTGGACTCTAAACAAGGCCTTCTTGCTTATGACCAGTGCTACAGCCTAGTGAGAAAAAACAGAGGCAGGAGATTCAGGCCACGGCCAGGTTCAAATTTCAGCTGTGAGTCCTACTAAGAGACTCAACCTTCCTGAGACCAAACATTAACAAGCCCATTCATTCCTCTTTTGAAAAATAGGAATAATAATTTCTCCTTCATAGTGTCATTGGTGGATTCAATGAGATCTTTTGTGTAGGAAGCCAGATATCTAGCCTGGCATATTGTAGGGTACATAATTCATGTTTGTCGTTGTCACACCAGGTAGCCTGCCTAAATAGACTTACTAGTGCTCCATATAGGTTTCCTGAATTAAACTGAAGTAAACAATTTTCACATTTCTCGGCTGTCCTGGAAAGGTTTCTTCCACCAGCTCTATTTCAGTTTTCTTTCTTTCTTTTTTTTTTTTTAATCAGAAGCTTTAAAGTTGAGGAAGGACTGGAGAGAGGCAGTGAAGTCAGCCGGATGCTAGAAGCCCAGATTGCCTTTGGCTCAGTCTAGATTTGAGGGAAACCTGGAATTACTGCGATTTCATCACAGCAGCTGGTCCAAGATAAACCTGCCAGAGCTGCTCCGAGGCCAGATCTGGATTGCAGTGATAGCTGGGGCCTGCTGAGAAGCAAGGAGAAACTATTTATCTGACATTTTTTCAACCCCAACCAAGAATTTTCCTTGGCTCAAGATGCCATTGGGACCGGTTTTCATTTGCATGGAGCTCATTTAAGGATCCGCGTGCGCCTCTGACAGAGGAGACTTCTTAGAAAGACTTCCATTCCCCTGCCTCCTGTTCACTCACGTGTGTCTTTCTCATGATTCAGAAATAATTATTCATCCAGGAAAGCTAATCCCCAGGTTTTATTTGTGCTTGGATTGTGCCAGAACCTCACGTATAAGTTCTCTGTGATTCAACTCCACACACTGCCAGTGCAGGCCCGGACATCCGCGGAGATGGCCACCAAGGAACACTTGTCCTCTTTCCAAATTGGCAGCCTTCATCTAACTGAGCCCATCTTAACCGATGTGGCACATTTTAATACATTTCACTGTTTCAAGCTGAGGCAGCAAATTGGGGTGTAAATCTTCTTAACAGCTGTTTCTAGAGTGGCTGTCTGGAATCTCTGCATCCTTGATTCTTTGGTGCCAACCACAGAAATATGTGTCCATTTATTTTACATCTTGGAGGGGTTTTAAGAGAGTTGTGTCTGAGCTAAAATGCCACCATTCTTTTTTTCTTTTTTAATTTATTGGGGTGATACTGGTTAATAAAATTAGATAGGTTTCAGCCCTGAGTGGTGTGGCTCCGTGAATGGAGAGCCAGCCTGCCAACCTAAAGGTCGTCGGTTCGATTCTCAGTCAGGGCACATGCCTGGGTTGTGGGCCAAGTCCCCAGTTGGGGGCGTGCAAGAGGCAACCATGTATCTCTCACACATTGATGTTTCTCTCCCTCTCCTTCTCTCTCGAAAACAAATAAATAAATAAAATCTTTAAAAAAATTATATAGATTTAAGGTGAGTGCCACCATTTTAGTAATATTATTATGTAGACTCTGCACTTTTCCAATAAGTAGCATTTGAGGAGTAGTTTGAATTTTCCAGGAATAGAAGAGTAAGATGTGTTTTGAGAAAACAATCCCGAATGCATCCAATCAGATCATCATTATCTTTTTCCAACCAGTCACCTTATTCCAATGATATTGCCTGAAGCTGGTTTAGGAGCCTATTGTATGTCTTTGGTTTTATCATTCTTAGTCAAAGCTAAGCACAAGGAGGGCATTTGCTGAACTATTGCCATGGCCAAAGATTAGGAACAAATGTTAATCAATAGGAGACTGGTAAAATAAATTATGATATATCCAGTTAATGGAATGCCACTCAATCATTAAAAAACTGATGCAGGAAGAATCAACGTGTTGTTATGATTCTACCTCCAAGAAACACGGTTAAATCTGGAAATACACAAGGTCCCGGTCATACATGCTGTCTCTGGGGAGGAACACTAGTAGCAGAGGGGCAAGGGAAGAAAGCAGTGTTCATTTCTGTCACCTAACTTTTGTGCACTTTGAATTTGGTGCCTTGTATTACCCATATACATGATAACAAAATGTTTGATTTTTCCAAAAGTGCATTCAGAGTCTAGTCCAAAAAAAAAAAAAAAGATGGTTGAACTAGCTATGTAATTCAAACAATTATAATCACAAGAACTCTCATCTGCTGAGCAATTACTCTGTATCAGCCTCTGCTGAGGCTAGTTATTACACATTTTATCTGATTTTCTCCTCAAGGCAATCCTATGAGGTTGATTTTACCGTCTTCATTGTAGAAATGAGGACACTGACTAAAGAGTTTAGGAAAACTGCCTGAGGTTACATAACCCACAGGCTAAACTGGGATTCAAACCGAGATTCGGCTAACTTTTTCCACTGGCCCCTGGGGACCCCCTGCGTCAAACGCACAATGAGATTGCATCTCCCTCGTCACTCTGTCCCCTGAGCCTGGCAGAGTGCTCGGCACACAAGAGGTGCCTAATACATGCTGAATGATCAACAGAAAGCAAAACAGTGAGAGCAACACTTGGCCAGCAATTCCCTGAAAGGATTTTTACACATGTTTGAGCATCTTGGAATGGCAGGATAACATCCCACTGTGATTACTTGGAAGACAACAACCTTCATTTGGATGGCTGTATTCTGCTGTGTTTGCTTTTAAAAAAAATTAGTCACATTGTTTTTAGTCTCACCTCACAAAGCCTCATTACTTCAAAATGCCTTTCTGATGGAAGATGATTTCACAAGGAGAACCAGAGAATGTGGCTTTCATTAGGCTACCTTTAAAAATAGCTGCTTTTCAAATGGGATCATATGAATAAATAAGTACTTTTTTTGTTTCATCTTCTGTTTTTCTTCATGATTGTCGGAAAAGTCCAACAAGCTTGACCATTCATTTCGGGGTGAATTTGGGACCCAAACAGTTAAACAACCAGCCCATTTGGCTTTCTTGCTGCCTCCCAGCCAAGGAGATGAATGGAATGTTCATGAGGTCGCTTGGCAGGCGTCCACATTCCTATGGGAACGTTGCAGCAGTGAGAGCTTTGGGACACTAAGAGGCAAATGTGTGGGAGTTGTGGGGCAAATTGCAAATGATCCCAACTCTCAGAAAAATGTGTGGAGCACTGTTGGAGCAAGGATGCTTTGTGGAGGACCAGCAGAGTCTGTGCTCTTGCCCAGGGACAGGAATTGGTACTGTCCAGGTCTTTCCTCCAGCTGCCCAGGCCTTGAATTCGATGGGCCACTTGGAGCATTGTAGAGATGTGAGTTCATTACAAGAATCTCATCAAGGAGTCCCACTTCTTCAGCTGATCTTTATACTCGTTCTTCTCTGATACTCAAGAAAAAATGACTTCAGAGGAATTCACCCAACCCCCTCTTCCTCTCACTTTCCTCACATGCATCTTTCCCTGTCCTTCCCCATGAAAGAGAACTCAAACCCAAACGCATTTCCATTTCCCTCAAGTACTCCCTTGTACTGTTTAAAATGTGCTCTAGAGATCAGGTGAATTCACTAGCTTCCCGCATTACGACTCCCTCCGGTTTTTAGGAAAGGTTGCATCTGATCAATGATGATGTTGGAAATTGAATTTTCTGTCTAAATTAGAAACCATGGTATTCGTGTTTTCCCCTAAAGAGAAGCTCATGAAAAATTTCTCGTTGCCACACTAAAAAAGAAGTTTGAGCCTACAGCTGTCCAAGTTCTGATGTCTGCGTGTACCCCAAACATCTACTGTGCCAGTAATCCTGAGGAATTCTTCCTGTTTGAGCAGCAAGCCCTGTATTCTGGTTCCCTGTATACTTGGCAGCACTGGTACCAGGGAATGGTGAGCACTTGAGAAGAGTTCTCTGCAATGTCGACGTAAGAAATGTCCAAACCTGCAAAGAATTTCCACAAGTTTATGTGAGTCAAGCTGACCACATATGCCAGGGAGCAAGATCTCAAATGCTCCAGTGAATAAGTTTTGCGGTTTCTTTTATGTATTTGGAATTAAGGAGGGAATTTAAAGATTACATGCAGGTGGGAGAAAGCAAGGTGGGTCTGGCCTACAGGATAGTTAAGATGATCTGCTCTCCTGAGGGTGGTCACGTCTTAGAAGTTGGGGTCTGAAAACAGGCAAGTCAAAGGTCTGTTAACCTAGATGTGCAGAAACAATGGAAGGTTTTGCTTAAATCAAAGATAAGCCTTTTACTAAAAAGTCATATGGCTGGAAAGTGACTACCCACCATGACCTACCTAGTTAGGAATTTATGACTTATTACAGCACCTCTTTTCCACCCACTGGAGTAACTCCAAGGGTTAAGGCTGTTTTATCCTAGCACCCTTAAGGCTGTGATACAGAAGGAATGGAGACATTGTGAACTATTGAGTTGAATTTTCTCTGACTTATCTTATCCCTAGTGTTTGCAAAAAAAAAGACACTTTTCCAGTCATCCCCAAAGGCTAAGAGATAAACTAGTGTGTCACTGACTTTTTTAGTGAGGCTTATCTAACTACTGTTCCTGAAGGCAAAACTAGCAGTCCCTCCCAAGGCCAGCAAGCCAGGCTAAAAAGTTTATAAGAAAGCAACCATTTTGGTGAGAAATAATTGTTTCTAGAGGGAAATGCATCCTGACTTTGTTGGTGCCATAGGGCCTCAAATTCTTAGAAGACTTTAAGACCAGAATGAAAAGAATAAGGGAATAAAATAGTTTGGAAACAACATTAATGAGTTACAGTGATGAAGTCCTCTGTCCAGCCCATAATCTGCCTTCCAGAGAAGCTGCATTCGTTTGACCACAGAAGTAGCAATATCTGAACCTATGCCCTGCCCCCTGTACCCCAGTTAATTGACACAAGCTGAACAAATCAGATTCTCCTAGGAGTTTAGATTTGGGATCCAGGGACGCTGTTGTCCTTTGACTTGGTTGGTCACTTGAATTGAAAAGATGTAATTTGGTAGCAATGGGGTAGCCACCTTTCACACTGTCAGGAGAAGCCTGAAACCACTTCTGAAGGAGAGGACTAAATGACCAGGTGAACAGAAGCAGAGAGAGACCACCTGGGGCCAGACGGTCTCTGAGAGACCCTGACCCCGCTCCTAAGGACATCTTTGCTCAGGCTTGGTCACATCCTTGGCTTTTGCAACAGCCATCTATTCTTGTGTGGATGGAAAAAGGGATTGCATGGAAGGTAACCTCATGTGGTGATCTGCTCATAAATTCCTAACTGGGCAGGTCATGGTAGGTAATCATTCCTCAGGTATGTAACTTTTAAGTAAAAGGTTTATCTTTGTCTTAACCAAGCCCTGTCCATTGTGTCTGTGCATCTAGGTTAACGCACTAACACACTTTTGAAATAAACCACAACCACCGTCAGGAGAGCATGCCATCTTGCAAACTATCCTGTAATCCAATCCCAATCTTGCTTTCTCACACCTGCAGGTAATCTTCCTTATAGCCCCTCCTTAATTTCAAAGCTAATTCATCAGTGGGATTCTGTTACTTATACCCAAAAGAACATTGCCTAAGAGAGAAGCACAGGAAGGTCCACAGGCCAAGGGAGGAGCAGAGGGAGTTCAAGGACGATTTGTAAGGTAAAGATTTCTACCCAGGCGTCAGGATGAGACTACTACTATCCTCACCTGATCTGGATTGCCCTCCTCCACAAACTCGGAAGGGTTTTTGTTGCTTTCTCACACAAGTAAGTCATATTTATATTCTCTTAGTAAAGTTTCAAATATAAAACTACATAGAATAAATACAGAAGTCTCCCATCATACCTGCTCAATTATAGATCCCACCTCCAGGATGATCCTTGCCTATGGCTTGCTTTATGCAGTCTGAGACACCATCCCCCTTACAGACATGTTAAAAATAAAATGAGATGTAGCAGCATGTTGGGTATCTTTCCAAATATTTTTCTCATCATTCCATATATCTGTAGATTTTTGTAGTTATTAGTTTTTATCCTCAATAGACTCATTCTAAGTACATTGTTCTGCAAATGCCTCTGAACAATGTTTCATGGAGCTTTTTTCTTTTCAGTAAAAGAGTTTGTGTCCATGGCTGTATCCATGTATCCAGTGCTAGTGGCACATAGCAGAAACTCAACAGAGAAAGTCTGAACTAATGAATGACCAGTCTCCTTTGTTCTTCTAATGCCTGCATGGTCTTCAATAGTGTTTATTCAACCTTTCCCCATGAAAGTAACCATTTTGGTGACTCCTGTGTTGTTGTTGTTTTTACCTTTACAATTATAAAGCAGTGAAACTTTAGCTCAATTCTCAATAGTGTTTGTGTATCAGAAGGAGTTATCACCAAGGGGCATTTGAAACCTTGCTCCCTGGCATATGGCCTCAGTTTGGCTCAAATAAACTCCTAGAATATTTAAAAAATAGTCATCATCACTGAGTTGTCACTATGTTATAAAGGCTAAGATAAGTATTTGTCATGCACTAACTTATTTAATATTTACAACAGACTTCTAAGGTTGGTGTTGTTATTATCATTTCCACTTTTCACTTTTGGACAAAACCTAGAAACAAACGGGTTAAATGACTTGCCCCCAAAGTCAGCAGCAAATGTGTTAACAGGCAAGGCTTTACACTGAGGCAATCTTGCTCCAAAGGCCAGACTCCTATCACTGTGACCCTCTGTTTGGGTAGTTATCTTGAGGTTGAATTGTTAAGTCTGAGGGAAAGAATATTTCACTCCAAAAATGCTATCACTGTTTGAGAGTATCTGCTTTCTAACACCTCTGCCAATAATAGATGTTATCAGTTTTTAAGTGATTTAAGCACATAGGTAAAAAATAATATTTTATTGTTCATTTAAACTGTGTTTCCTGGCTTCCTGGGACATTGAGCTTCTTGCAGTGGTAATTGGCCATTTGTATTTTTCCTATGACTTGCCTGCTTATTTTCTTTGCCTATATTTTTCTATGGGTTCTTTGACTTTTAGTTATTGAGTTTTAATAACACTGAATATTATTACAAAGGTGGCATAAAGTTTCACCTAGTCCATTTCCATGATATATTTGTCACTCAAAAGTTTTAAAGATTGGATATAATCTAATTCATCAGTTTCCTTCTACATATGGCTCCTGAATTTTGTGTCCTTTCCCACTCACTACAAGATATTCTATTTTTCTTCTAACATTTTATTATGTTTAACTTTATATTATATCTGGAGCCTATTTTGGGATTTAATTTTGGCTCTAACTTTTTAAGGAGAGACCCAGTATTCCTATCACTATTCTTTGATGTGCTATGTTTATCACAGATTAAATTTCCATAAATACAAGAGTCTCTGTCTAGGCTTTTTATTAGGCTACCTTGTCCTAATGCTCTATTCCTGAGCCGCAACATGTATGTAAACTACAGAGGCACAGTCGACACATAATTAATGTCAACTATCTCATTCATCTCTTCTAACCCACCTATAGTCTTTCTTTTCCACAGTTTCAAGTCTATACATTTTTGCCTATGTTTTTATCCACTTGAAATCTTTCACCCTGAATTTTAGGGTACACATCTGACTGCCCTCATCTCTAATAAAATGAGATGATGTGGTCACTTGATCAAATCACTTTTATAGCTTTATAACTATATATAACATAGCTTCCTCCCAGTCCTACCAAACCAAGCCGATCTCTCTTCCTTGATTAGAATAAGAAACAGTAAAATTTTTTCAGGTTACTTCTTAGGGTTCTTGGAAATAAAATCTTTCACAAATCTGTTTGTATTTTAGTAAAATTATGAAACTATTAAAATGAAAACTAAATCTAACTTTAAAATTTTTTTCTTTAAAACATGCACACTTCTATATCTAACATATAATAACCTAAAAATCCATCCTCACAATGGTCATCCTACCAGCCCCACTAGGCTCTGGGAAGACAAGAATGGTTCCAAAAGTCAGTGCAATAATATAATTATGTTTATGAAAAGCTCCCTGGCCAACACCAGCATTTTTTAGCTTCTCTTTGCAGTCAGACTGTGATAAGACAAGAGTTGTGTGCCAGAGAATGCCATTTTATTTTCTCTTGTCTCTGGAGCTCCAAGAGTTGCCATCCAGATTCTCTCCACTTGACCCAGACAGCCTCTGAGAGTTCCTGGAGTTCAGCGGAAGCCTTGGTTTATGGATACATTTATGTGATTATAGCATTTCATCATGGAATAGACTCGAGCAGGGGTCAGCCCACTGCCTGTTTTTGTAAATAAAATTTAATTAAAACATGGAATACCCATTCATTTGTGTATTGTTTATAGCTGCTTTCATGCTATAACAGCAGAGTTGAGTAGTTGCAGCAAGAGAACATATGGCCCACAAAGCCAGAAATATTTACTGCTTAGCCCTTTACAGAAACTCTTTGCTGAACCCTGCTCAAGAGCGCTCAGACCTGGCATCCAGCTGATTCTCACTGACAAAATCAGACAGGCCTGAGAGCACATGCAACCTGAATAACCACTAAAAAATCCTACTTTGAAGATACAGATATACATAAAATCACCACATTATCATATAAAAGTATATTTGTATATGTGTTGTACATGTGTAACACATACATGTATATATTGGGTTGCCCAAAAAGTCCATTTAGTTTTTGTAGTAAAATAAAAGACACATTAAAAAAATATTTATTTATTTTTAGGGAGAGTGGAAGGGAGGGAGAAAGAGAGGGAAAGAAACATCGATGTCCAAGAGATACATTGGTCAGTTGCCTCTCACACACCCCCAGCTGAGGACCTGGCCCGCAACCCAGGCGTGTGCCCTGATGGGGAATCAAACTGGCAGCCTTTCAGTTCACAGGCGGATACTCAGTTCATTGAGCCATACCATCCAGGACAAAAGACACATTTTCCATTTTTACCAATAACTGTATTGATTTGGATATTTGGAGTATGTGAGACATTGTCTGTGTAGTATAAAATTGATTGTTCTCAATTAATGTCTCGATTTGATCGCTATTAATTTCAACTTTTCTACCCCACCGTGGAGCATTGTCCAGTGAAAAATCTCCAGCACAAAACTTCACAAACCACTTTTGACGTGTTCAATCAGTCCAGCACCTTCTCCATACACTGCACAAATCTTTTTCTTGTGTGTTTCACTTGTGTTTTTACCTTTCTTGAAATAATAAGGCATAATATGCCAAAAATATTGCTTATTTTCTTCCACCTTCAATACTAAAATTGCTACACAAAATTTCACTAATTTTGATAATTTTTTTAATTCATGCTGATATGACAGCTGTCACAATACAATCTAACAAAATTGTTTTGAATGAAGGTAATGACAAGTACTTCAGAACCATCTTATGGAAGAAACCAAATGAACTTTTTTGGCCAACCCAATACTATGTGTGTATGTATGTATAGTAGCACACTCTTACTACAAACTAACACTAAGATCAGGAACAAAATGTTCATTCAAAGAAATTATAGTCATCTTAGCCTTATTCTTTCTTACAAGAATCCAATGTGTTCTGCACACCTAAGGGAGGCAGCACAGTTTCATGGAAAGTGTAGATAGATCCAATTTAAGTCACCTCTTTCACACTGTGGTTCCTGAGTTCTACTTCCCTTCTCTGGACCGTGGGGATAGTATTCCTTCCTTAAAGGGAGGATCACTGAAACACCACATGTAAAGTGCCCTGCACATAGTCAGCACTCAATAAAAGGTGACTATAAGCTGTACTTTACCAATCCCCATCAGCCTGGATCCCATCTGCTTTTCTTGCCTTTTTTATTCCCTAGTACTGTTACCCAACCACCATTTCCTTTAATTAATGACAATATCTTTAGAAATACCCTTTCTCTTATTTAGGTACTTATTGTTTTAAGTCTATTTTATTGGTTATGCTATTACAGTTTTCCTAATTTTTTTCTTTATCCCACCTCTACCCTGCACCCCCCAACCATCCAGCATTCCACCCCCTTAGTTCATGTCCATGGGTTGTACATATAAGTTCTTTGGCTTTTCTGTTTCCTATACCATCCTTAACCTCTCTGCATCTATTTTATGCCTACCAATTATGCTTCTTATTCCCTGTACCTTCCCTGCCCATTCTTCCCCTTCCCCTCCCCACTGAACACCCTCCATGTGATCTCCATTTCTTTGATTCTGTTCTTGTTCTAGTTGTTTGCTTAGTTTTTGTTCTCTTTTTTGCTTTTAGGTTCAATTGTTGACAGTTGTGAGTTTGTTATCATTTTACTGTTTTTTAGTTTTTGATCTTTTTCTATTTCTTTAAGTCCCTTTAACATTTCATATAATAAAGGCTTAGTGATGATGAACTCCTTTAACTTGACCTTATCTGAGAAGCACTTGATCTGCCCTTCCATTCTAAATGATAGTTTTGCTGGATAGAGTAATCTTGGATGTAGGTCCTTGCCTTTCATGACTTGGAATACTCCTTTCCAGCCCCTTCTTGCCTACAAGGTTTCTTTTGAGAAATCAGCTGACAGTCTTATGGGAACTCCTTTGTAGATAGCTGTCTCCTTTTCTCTTGCTGCTTTTAAGATTCTCTCCTTATCTTTAATCTTGGGTAGCTTAATGATGATGTGCCTTGGTGTATACCTCTTTGGGTCAAATTTCTTTGGGACTCTCTGGGCTTCCTAGACTTCCTGGAAGTCTATTTCCTTAGCCAGATTGGGGAGGTTTTCCTTCATTATTTGTTCAAATAAGTTTTCAACTTCTTGTCTGCCTTCTTCTCCTTCTGGCACCCCTATGAGATGGATATTGGAACATTTAAAGTTGTCCCTGAGGTTCCTAAACCTCTCATTTTTTTGAATTCTTGTTTCTTCATTCTGTTCTGATTTGATGTTTATTTCTTCCTTTTGTTCCAAATCATTGATTTGAGTTCCAGTTTCCTTCCCTTCATTGTGGGTTCCCTGTATATTTTGCTTTATTTTACTTTGGGTAGCCTTCATTTTTTCCTTCATTTTACATCTGAGCTCAATCAGTTCTGTGAACATCCTGATTACCAGTGTTTTGAACTCTGTGTCAGATAGGTTGGCTATCTCCTCATCAAATAGCTCTTTTTCTGGAGTTTTGATCTGTTGTTTCATTTGCGCCACCATATTTCTTTGTCTTAGAGCACCTGTTTTGTTGTAGGGGGCGGAGCCAAAGGTATTCACCAGGGTGAGGCAACCTTCTTTGCTGCATTGTGGCACTGTCAGTGGGGGAGGGGTCCAAGAGGGAACAATGCTGCTTGCTTGGCTCTAGCCCCACTTTCCAATGAAGTCCGTCGTGTGATACTGGGAGTTTCTCCTCCTGTGGCAACTCCACGGTAGCTTGAGTCTTTAGTTTCCCATTCAGCCAGCCCTGCTTTGCCTGCATACTCCACTGCCATGCCACACATCCTCTGCTCCTGCCCGGCTGCCCGTCTCCATCCCTCCTATCTGTCTGGGTGAATGTTTCTTTAACTCCCTGGTTGTCGGAGTCCCATGAAGTTTGATTCTCTGGTACTTCTGGTTGTTTATGGTTTTTAGATTGGTTGTTATCCTCCTTTTGGTTGTACAAGGAAGCAAAGGGTTTCTACCTATACCTCCATCTTGGCCGGAACTTAGGTACTTATTTTTTAACTCCAAATTACTGAAGGCTAGATGCCTCACTAAGTTGCTATTAACTAGTAATCAAAAAGTAAACATGTAACACATGCACCCTTAAAGTTAACATCACAGTAATAAAGAAGAAACTGAAAATCAGAATAATAAATATGGGACTGACTCTGAAGGTCCTAGCAGAAAGGAAGAGATGCTACATTCAGTAATCTAGGGATTTGGGTCTTAGCAACCATGCAAGGACAGAAAAGCCCCATGTAATGCTAGGGTTAGAAATGAGATATCTACACAAAGCTTGACACCTTCCAGGGAGAAAATACTACCCATCAGTATACAAAGATCATAAGACAGTTGTCAGTCTTCTCGTAGGCTCTGGATTGACAAAAAGAAAAAGAAAAGGAAAAGTCTCTCTTGACAACATGAAAATGTGGGCCCCTTACCTTAATTGGGTTTAGACTTTGAAACAATACTCCCCATATAATCTGAAGACACCACTCCCCATGTGATCTGAAGACACCAAAGATGTGCAGTGTCTGAAAACAATTATATTTTCTAAGCTCATCTCTGGTGGGTTTTTATCTGTGGGAATACTGTGCCACTGAGAAGTTAGCATAATTTCATAGAAGGACACACAAAACTTCTGTGGAGGGACATGCCTTCAACACAAGCTGCACAGGATCCTGACAGGACAACAACAAAAAAATACCTGAAGAAGAGTTCATTATAAAAAATAACAGTGTTAGACATTTGAAAACATAAGTCACCATGAGTGAACATGAGTATGCATCACAAAAACAATGTAATCACCAAGAATCTTAGATATACTCTGCATCCATGAAACAGGTACTTTTAAAGTTATTAAAGATGAGAATTTCTACTTTTGGCCAATATGAAGTAATAGAGATTGGATTCTCCCTCACCCCCACTAACACCACCACCACCATCTGAAACAACAACAATAACAACAAAAAAAGGACAAAACACATGAAGCAGTAGTTTTTCAGATATTGGATATCAGGCAGTTCTGGACAATGACACCTGAGATAGAGGGAACATGAAAGGTGAGCCCAAAATTGCCTCAGTCTACTGTTTGGAGGAAATTTCCAGGCAAAACACAGGAAGGGAGAAGGGAAGCAGCTGCTTGCAGTCTCTTTGAGTTGAGAAGAGGGAGCTGGGAGGATGAGGTGTGTAGAGCTCATAGGACATCGAACTAGAGAAGAGAAAAACCCCTGAAGAGGAGTTCCAAGGATCATCAGACCCTCTTGGGTTTTCAGCTAAAAATAGACCAGAACATGTTTGTGAGGACACTACCGAAGGACAGGGAAAGAATCAACCAAAAAGAACAGAGGGAGCAATCCCCAAAGCTCACACAAGGCCAGGAATACTTCATTTTCTCACCAGCCATCACGATAACCCACATAATTCAAGGGCATTGGGTAGAATATTTGAAAGATGTCACCTCATTAATAATATCAGGATTTAAAAGGCAGAACATTGTGATGGATAAAGAGAGATATTTAATGAGAATAAAGGGGTCAATTTATCAAAAGGAAGTAATCCTTGACTTGAGGAGATGTAGCTCAGGGGACCAAGGTGAGTAGCATTTGCAGGACAGAGTACAAGAGAAGACTGAGTACCACAGAAAGAGAACTCCAGGGATCTGCAGAGGGGCCCTCTGAGTATTCAGCTGAGTATGATAAGCACATGTGTGTGAGGAAATTGGCTAAGGCTGGGGAAAGGACCATCCAAAAAATTTATAAGTAATTGTGTCCAGTGCTCACACAAAGCTAGGAATGGTGCCTGTTCCCACCAGCCAAGCTGGGAAACCTTATGATTCTCAGAGTGTGAAGGACAGTACACAGAAGACTCTTGTGTCAATAATGGGGAATAATTAGTCCTCTACTGAGCACTGATCCAGTTTTGCCTAATAAATCTTAAAAGCAAAACCTGAAAGCATAAAACTGTTTTAAGTAACTTAACTATGTCCCAGAAAAAATGGCAACAACAAAAATGTCCAGCACCCATCAAAGAAAAATGCAGTATGTCTGGGATCCAATAAAAATTCCTAGATACAAAAGAGGAGGAAAATATAACCCATAATGAGAAAAATAAATACATAAATTGAAACCAAACCATAACTGACACAGATATTAGAATTAGCAAATATAGTCATTAAAAGCCACTATAACTATATTCTACCTGTTTTAAAAAAAAGTTGAGTGGAGATATTTAAGTATGAAAAAATGAATAAAATTTCTAGAGAGGAACACTACAATGTGTAAGATAGAGAATGACAAATTAGATTTTGCAGAAGGAAAATTTAATGAATTTGAAGATGGAAGAATAGGAACATATAAAAAAAATTGAACACAGAAAGAAAGGAGATTTTTCTTAAAAATGAGCATGATATCAGTGAGCTATAGAAAAACTTCAAGTAGGATGTCCTGAAAGAAAGGAAACATGGAGGACTTCCGGCCAAGATGAAGGCATAGGTAGATGCACTGTTCCTCCTCCCACAACCAAGATAGGGACAACAACGATACAGAAACAAAGTAACAACCAGAACTGACAGAAAATTGAACTGTATGGAAGTCGGACACCCAAGGATTTAAAAAAAGACACGTTCATCCAGAACAGTAGGAGGGGCGGAGTTGGCCCGGCGAGGGACGCAGAGCGGAGCACAGAGCAACCGGGGCAGCACGCAAGTCCGCAGCGGGCAGACCCTGGGTTCACAGGCAGCGGTGGCTGGTGGGCCCCGGCCAGGGGGTGGCGACCAGCAGACCCAGCGAGGAGGTCATTGGAAAGCAACACGGCGCGCACTCAGAATCCCAGCACCAGGAAATAGAGCTTTGGGGCACTGACTGAAAAGGAAGGTCCCACGGGGTGCACAGGCCCACCCACACCAGAATTGGTGCCAGAGGGGCCCAGTTAGCTCGTGGAAAGCGGCGGAAGGGTCTGGGGTCCTACAGAAAGCAGAGGAAGTGCCAATGTTCCTTCTCGGACCCCGCCCCCACATACATCATCACAACCCAGCTACTGGGGTGCCCCACCCTAGTGAACTCCTAAGGCCCCACCCCTCACTACAGGAGCTTGACAAGACGGAAAAAAAAAAAACAAAAACAAAACAAAACAAAAAACAGCAAAGAGATGGCTCAAACAGAAGAAGAATTGAAAGCCCCAAAACCCATCCTTTTAAGTGACCAAGAGATAGCCAGCCTATCAGATGCACAGTTCAAAGCACTGGTGATCAGGAGAGTCACAGAACTGGTTGATTTTGGTCGCAAATTAGATGAAAAAATTAAGGCTACAATAAGTTTAATGAACAAAAATGCACAGGGAACCAATAGTGATGGAATGAAAGATGGGTCTCACATCATTGGAGTGGACCAGAAGGAAGAAAAAAATATACAACCAGAAAAGAATGAAGAAATAAGAATTCAAAAAAATGAGGAGAGGCTTAGGAACCTCCAGGACATCTTTAAACATTCCAACATCCGAATTATAGGGGTACAAGAAGGAGAAGAGGAAGAGCAACAAGTGGAAAACTTATTTGAACAAATAATAAAGGAGAACTTCCCCAATCTGGCAAAGGAAATAGAATTCCAGGAAGTCCAAGAAGCTCAGAGAGTCCCAAAGAAGTTGGACCCAAGGAGGAACACACCAAGGCACATCATAATT
>CM052543.1:33040319-33068192 GCA_028533065.1 Trachops cirrhosus | reverse complement strand
AAGCTAAAGAACTTATGACACATGGACATGAACTAAAGGTGGGGAATGTGGGTGGGAGAGGGTGTTCAGGGTGGAGGGGAATGAAGGGGGGATAATAGGACAACTGTAATAGCATAATCAATAAAATATATTTAAAAAAAGAAAGGAAACATGGAAGCAGAAAAAAATATTTCAAGAAATAATTATCATAATTAAAAAATATTTGATAAAACCTATAAGCCCACAGATTCAAGAACTTCTGCAAACCCAATTTCAAGAAATATTAAGTAAGCTATATGAAGACCCATCATAATTGAATAGTTTAGAACCATGATTAAAAGAAAATAACTTAAAGCAGCCATATTAAAAGAAACCCTAAAACAAAACAATATGTTGCATCTGACTTCCAGATTTCAAACTATATTACAAAGCTACAGTCATCAAAAGAGTATCGTATTGGCACAAAAATAGACATATAGATCAATGGAACCAAATAAAGAGCCCCAAGATAAACGCAAACATATATGATCAATTAATTTCTGACAAAGGAGCCAACAGCATATAATAGTGAAAGGGTGCCTCCTCAATAAATGGTGTTGGGAAAACTGGACAGCCACATGCAAAAGAATGTACCATTATTTTAAACTATACACAGAAGTCAACTTAAAATGGATTTAAGGCTTGAATGTAAGACCTGAAACCATAAAACTCCAAGAAGAAACATAGGGAGTTTATGTATACATATACATATACATATACATATACATATACATATACATATACATATGATATAAACAATTTATTTATGTTGAACACAGGGGGCAGAGAAAGAATGGGCAGAGAAACTGAATAGACCTTTGTTTCCCAAAAAGATGTACAAATGATCAACAGGGACACAGAAAGGTGCTCAATATCACTAATCATCAGGGAAATCCAAATCAGAACCACAGCGAGATATTACCTCACCTCTGTTAGAATAGTTACCATGAAAAAGTCAAGAAATAACAAGTGTTGACAAGGATGTAGAGAAGAAGGATCCCTTGTGCACTGTTGGTGGAAATGTAAGTTGGTGCAGTCACTATGGAAAACAGTATGGAGACATTTCCTCAAAAAACTAAAAATAGAACTACCATATAATTCAGCTATCTGGATATAAACCCAAAGAAAATGAAAACAGGAAATCAAAGAAATATTTGTACTCTCATGTTTATTGCAGCATTATTCACAATGTCCTAGATATGTAAACAGCCTAAGGTATCCAGCACTGGATGAATGGATAAAGACATGGAAATTTGATGTGGACACACACACATATATACACATACAATGGAGTATTACTCAGCTATGAGAAAGAAGGAAATCCTGCCATTTGCAACAACATGGATAGACCCTGAGGGCATTATACTAAGTGAAACAAGCCAGACAGAGAAACACAAATATTGCATGGTATCATTTATATGTGCATCTAAAAAAAAAGGAAAGAAAAGCCCTGGCTGGTGTGGCTGAATGGATTGAGTGCCAGCCTGAGAACTGAAAGTTCACCAGTTCGACTGCCAGTCAGGGCACATGCCTGGGTTGCAGGCCAGGTCCCCAGCTGGGGGCATATGAGAGGCAACCAATTGATATATGTCTCGCACATTGATGCTTTTCTCCCTCTCTTTCTCCCTCCTTCCTCTCTCTCTAAAAATAAATAAATAAGATCTTTTAAAAAAAAGTGTAACTCATAGAAACAGAGAGTAGAAAAGCGGTTGCCAGGGACTGAGGCTGGGGAAAATAGGGAGAGGTTGGTGACAGGATACAAACCTTCAGCTACAAAACGTCTGAGCATGTGATGTAAACCATAGTTACTGTAGTTGGCAACATTGCATTATATAATTGAAATTTGCTAAGAGAGTAGAACGTACATGTTCTCACCAAATACATAAACATGTGAGGCAATACATGTGTTAATTAACCAGATGGCAGGGATCCCTTCACAATGTATAAACATACATATATCAAGTCACCACAATGTATACTGTAAATATCTTACAATTTTATTTATCAATTACTTCTCAATTAAGCTGTAAAAAACCAACATGTAACATGTGGGGGGATTAAGATCATTTGACAGAAACAATGCTAGTGAGAAGATGATAGACATCTTTAAAATGCTGAAAGAAAATAAGCTGTCAGCCTAGAATTCTATATGTGGCAAAAATATCATTCAAAAATCAAGGTGAAATAGATTCTTTTCAAACACTCAAAAACTGAAAGAATTCACCACCAGCAGACCCATGCTGAAAGAAATATTAAAATAAGTTCTTAGACAAAAGTAAAAAGATATCGTGAAAATATGGATCTACCAAAAAAAAAAAAACCTATAAAAAGGAAGAAAGTGCACTGCAAATTGGAACTACATACATTAACGTGTAAGATGTTTTTCTTATTATATGAATGCATAGAAAGGTAATTGACTCTTTAAACAAAAGCAATAACTAGTTAATGTAGGTCTTCTAAACATATGTAAGACATATGACAACAACCCAAAGTTTAGGTGGAAAGTAATGGAAGCGTACTATTGAAAAGTTCTTATATTAATACTGGCAGTACAATGCCACTTGAAGGTAGAATATAATAAGTTAAAGATGTATATTATAAACCCTAATGTAGGAGGTAAAGTGAAATCACAAAATATATTCAATTAATTGAACAGAATTTACAAAGAGAAAAATAGGGAACAAAGAATAGATGAGACAGATAGAAAAAGATGGAAGATGATGTACTTAAATCTAACCATATCAATAATCATATTATATGGTCTGATTGCCCTGACTAAAAAGCAAAAGTTTTCAGATTAGATATAAAAAATGTGAGGCCCAAGAAACTCACTTCAAATATAGAGAGCAGAGGTCCCCCTTCTCTGGTTTTCTTGCTGGAAGGAGAAGGCTTCCTCCGAGTTTCTGCTGTCTGTACCTGACATGGCTCTACAACCGGGGCCACCCTTGGGGTGAAGCTGGCAGACAGAGGAGGGAATGAAACCAGGAAATTCATTCCCATGTTGAGTGTTCTTCCAGATCTGACTTCCCTTCCCAATCTGAATATTATTGTTTATTTTTCAGACTCTTCGTGTAAGGGGTTTTTTTTTAATTTAATTCGGAATTATTAGCTGTAATCTGTGGAAAATATAGGCTGTAGTGGACTTACTCTATCTCAAATGGCACTGGAAGTCACAAATAAGTTTTAAAAAAAAACAAGTTAGCTTTTAGGTGAAGGTTATGAAAACATTCAGCAGTGGCAGAGAACCATAAACTGATAAATACATGAAAAAATATTGATGTTCATTTATAACCAGGGAAATGAAAGTTAATATGATAATATTTGTACACAACAATTTGGCAACTTTTAAAAATCATTTGATATCATCAAGTAGGTATAAAGAAACAGGAACTGTTTTTTATTTTAGATAGATTTATAAATTGGTATAACCAATTTCTAACCAAAGACGTACCAGAGATTTAAAGAATCATATGAAAACTTCGTGTCCACAAATTGAAAATCCATAGGAAACAGAATTTCCTAACAAAACAAAAATTGTCAACATTAGCTTTGGCCAGGTAGCTCTGTTGGTTAGAACATTGTTCTCATAGGCCAAGGTTGTGGGTTTGATCCCTGGTCAGGGCACATGGAAGAGTCAACCACTTGGGTAAGTGGAACAACAAATCAATGTTTCTCTCTCTCCCTTTCTTTCTCTCTCTAAAATCAATCAATAAATTTTTTAAAAAATTTTAAAAATTGCCAACATTAACCCCCCAAAAGTAGAAAAATTAAATAGACCAATTAAAAAGTAGCTGAAAAATGACAAGAAATCTACAATAAAAAGTGGCACCAAGTCCAAAGAGATTTACAACTGAGCTTCATGTAGGCTATAGAACAAATTATTGTAATTCTATTTAAATTATTTAAGCCACATAAAAATACAGAAAACTCTCTAACTCATTTTACTAGCATACATTTTAATAATCAAAATGGTTAAAGAGAGTGTAACACAAAGAAGATTCAGGTCACACATTTATTTAGAAAGAATATTCCACAAAAAGTATTGGCAAATAATAGGTAGCCATATATAAAATTATAATACCACATGGCCAATAGGAGTTTATTTTAGAGATTCAAGGAAGGTGCAATATTGGTACAAAAGATTGATCAATATAATCATTGCATAAAGAAATGAAAGGAGAAAAACTGTATTATCATTCAGTATCTATAATGTGTCAAGATGTTCAAGACTAAAAAGACATTAAGAAACATAGCTGAGAGAACCCTCCTAATTATCTCTTAAGTCCCCAAATTGTAGCTGTATATGATCAAGCATTTCATTTGTCCTTCTTAATTACATTTGCCAATACTTTTTCTTTTTTTTTTTCAGCTACTTTGAGTTGGAATGCTGTCACTTGCAATACCTAAGTACTAATCCAAGCATCAATAGAAAAATGATTAAAAATAAAAGATTATTCAATAAGATAGTCACATACAAAATAAATATTTCTAAAGTTAATAGAGAACCTGCATACATGGCTGGTGGGAATATAAAATAATGTAGCCCCTTTGGAAAATGGTTTGGCAGTTTCTCAAAAAGTTAAACATACAATTACCATACAACCCAGCAATTTCACCCCTACCTATCTACCCAAGAGAAATAAAACCATATGTCCACACAACGACTTCATGTGAAGATTCATAGCAGCAGTGTTCATAACAGTCCAAAACTGAAAAACAACCTAAATGTCCATCATTGGTGAGTAGATAGATCATAGCTGAACTTTGAAAAACATTATGCTAAATGAAAGACAGACACAAGAGATGACATAGTGTGATTCATTTATATGAATTGTCCAGAAAACGCATAGGGTCAGAAGGTAGATTAGTACTCACCTGGGGCTGGGGATGGGAACTGGATTACCTGTAAACAGGTATGAGAGATCTTATTGGAGGAGGGAAAATATTCTAAACTTAATTGATGGTGATAGTCGCGCTACTCAGCAATGTTACTAAAAACCATCGAAACGCACACTTGAATGGGTGAGTTGTGTGACACTGTAAAATTTCCCTCGGTAAACCTGTTAAAAATTTAAAAAATAAAGGTAACAGATTTCTGATATATAAACAATAATCAAGTAAAATGTAGGATAAGAAAAAACATTCCATGTACTACCATAGAAACTTATAAATTATCTAGGAATTACAGCACAAGAAATATTTGGAACTTGTTGGAAGCTTCAGAATTCTACTAAGAACATTAAATGTTGAATAAATAAGGAGAAATATCTTGTTTTTTGCAAGTAAATTTCAGCATCATAATCTTTTCCTAACGTAAACCATAAATTCAATGTATTCACAATCAAAATCCAAGCAGAATTTTTTTAAAAGGAGGAACTTGAAAGACTGATTTTTAACTTCATCTAAAATTATAAACATGTGAAAATAGCCAGGAAAATCTTTTTTTAAAAAAGAACAAGAAATGGGAACATGTCATACAATACATTATTATAGAAGCTGCAATTCTTAAAATAGTACAACAGAATATACAGATACATCAATAGAACAGAATAAAAGTAAATTAGCAAGTAAATATGCAAATTTAATATATTATAAATCAAATTTCAAAGCAAAGGGAGAAAATATGGAATATTCAATACACGGTGTTTGGACGGGTGTCAAGTCATTTGGAAAAGCATAAAGCGTGAGTCTGACCTCACTTTGTATGCCAAAATAAAATCCAGATGGATGCTATTTTTATAATAGCTGAGTAGAGAAGACTTCTTTAAGCATTTTATAAAGATTAGTGTCTATAGAGAAAAAGATGATAAATTGGATTTCGTTTTAGCTAATACAGTATTTGAGAGCACACTCTGTCCCACCAGGCACTTTTCTGAGCATTTTACAATTAGTAACATATTTAACTCACACAACAACCCTATGATGTAGGTACTAGTAGTAGCAGCCCCATAAACTGACCTATTTTATGCAAGTTCTCAGAGTCTTTCAGCTTCATCTGTCTCCTGGACTCTTAGCCATTTGCTCAGCGTCACTCACCACCTAAGCCAAAGGACTTCACACAGGCTCTTGTAGTTCTGCTGCCTGAAGCTGGACAGCCACTGACCAGGAGTCTATGGCTCTTCCCATGACCTCCAGGCTCAGATGAAATACCCTTCCCTGGGGTTTGGGATCTGGCTGCCCACAGCTGCCAAAAGTCTGATAATGCAACCCAGAAATGAGGGAAAGTCAACACCCCATGAGCCAAATGTTGACCCTCAAGAAAAGACAGGAAGTTGGAGGATACAATCCCTCACTCTGCTCCTCCCTACTGACTCTTTAGAGAACCAAGTTGTCAGTCAGCCTCTCTGTAGGCATGTTACCTGGCTGAGTAGCTCATCTGCTGAGCCAATGTCATGAGACAGTGGCAGGGGTAGTAAGACATTAGCTTGCATTGCTTCCCATACTTCCCCTGCCTCATTTCCCATTTCATTCATTCTTGCTACCCTGGGATTATACCTCTCATGTAAAGCATTAGCACTTAATTTATCCCAGTCTTCATTTATTAGGGAATTTAGAATAAAAAGTCCCTTTTTCCACATGAGAAAGATCATCCAGCTAGTTATTCATGAAGCTTGGCTTTGAACCCTAGGAAATTCATTTATTTTATACAATATAACTACAAAACAACAACAATAACAAACAATAGAAACCAGCAAACATCATTCTTACTGTTGAACTGTGGAACAGTATTTGGGGATAGGGAATAAGACAAGACTGCCCACTGTTACTACCTCTATTCAGTATTATACTAAAAAATCCTAAATTATGCATTGTGGCAAGCAAAATAAAAGACAAAAAACCTGAATTGATTGGTATTACTCACAGGTGTTATGATTATACATATAGAAAAATATTTCAATGTACAAACAAATTATTGGGATTATACTGAATACAAAGATAGTATACAAAACTCAATTCTATTTACAAATATATATAATTTATATATAAATATGTAAATATAATAAATTTCATATTTTATATAACATATATTTATATATGCATTCATGTATAACAACAAAACACAAATATTGCTTTAATGGCATAAAAATACCCAGGGATAAATCTTATAGCAAATGTGTAAGATAATCCAAAAACCATAAAACATATCTAGATAAATTTTTAATAAATACTACTTAAAAATGGGGATACATATAAACCAATGAATATTAAGACAAAATTATTATACACATTCTTTTCAAATTTATCTATCAATTCAAAGCAATGTTTTTTAAAATTTTATTTATTGATTTTTGAGAGAGAGGGAAAGGAGGGAAGAGGGTGAGACAGAGCAAGAGAGAGATTTGTTGTTCCACTCATTTGTGTATTCATTAGTTGATTCTTGTTTGTGTGCTGACCGGGGATCAAACCTGCAACCTTGGTGTATCAGGACAATGCTCTAACCAACTGAGCTACATGGCTAAACTTAATGCCGTCTTAAAGTTCTAACAATTTTTTGTTTGGGAGGTATTTTTGGGGTGTATAATAAATGTGTATAAAGTGTCAAGAATAACCAAAATGCCCTGATAGAAGAACATATGGAAAATAGCTTGCTCTAAAGAGTTAAGCTACAGGAAATTCAATACAGTATCGACACAAAGGTTGAGAAATAATGGAAGAGAATAGAAGCCAATTTCAAACTCACTCATAAGGGAACAGGCCACATGTAAAAATTACACTGTTGGACCCTTACTTCACACTATACCTGAAATTAATTTAGGTAGATCAAAGATGAAATGAGAAGGATAAAACTATAGAAAAAAACCATAGGGAAAAAAATAGGTAAGTCTGACTTCATTAAAACTTTAGTTAATCAAAGGGACCATAAAGAGAGGGAAAACCAAGCTGAAAATTAGGAGAAGCTATTTGCAATATGCATAGTGGACAAAGTTATATTATTCAGAATACTATTCTTTTTGTTTCTAAAGCATACAGTTTTCCACATTTTATTAGCATGGATATTTGGGTGTATATCATGATATTGATAATGTTCTTTTTTTCTTAATGCAGCAAAATAGTAGTGCATTTTAAAATCAATAGTGTCTGAGATTTCATGAAAAATGTAAAGAATACTTAAGAATCACCCTGACCAGTGTGGCTCAGTTAGTTGGGCGCCATCCTGCAAAGTGAAGTGTAACTGGTTCCATTCTTGGTCAGGCATGTGCCTGGTGTGCAGGTTCCGTCCCTGGATGGGACGTGCATGGGAAGCAGCTGACTGATGTTTCTCTCTCACACTGATGTTTCTCTCCCTCTCTTTCTCCCTCCCTTCTCCTCTCTCTAAAAATAAATAAATAAAATCTTAAAAAATACTTAAGAATTATTAAATAAAATGAACAACCCAATGGAAAAATGGACAAATGACTTGAATAGACACTTCATGAAGAGAAAACTAAAATGGTCAATAATCATATGAAAAGAAATTTAGTCTCTTTAGGAATCAGGTAAATGCAAATTAATACGACAATAAGATTCATCATACAGGCAAAAAAATTTAAGTCTGACAATACCAAGTGTTGACAAAGATGTGAAAACACAGAACCTCTCATCCACTGCTGGTCAGAGTAAATTGGTAACCACTTTGGAATATAACTTGGATTACCTAGTAAAGATAAACATGTGCTAACTCTATGATCCAACAATCTGTCTCCTGGGTACATATCACAAGAAAACTTTAATACACTTACCAAAAGATATACATAAAACTCTTATAATAGCATTATTCATAATATCAAAACAAATCCTGCTGGGTAGCTCAGTTGGTTAGAGTGTTGTCCTAATACACCAAAGTTACAGGTTTGATCCCTGGTCAGGGCACATGGAAGAATCTACCAATGAATGCATAAATAAGCAGAACAATAAATCTCTCTCTCTCTCTCTCTCTCTCTCCCCCCCCCTTCACCCCTTCCTATCTCTCTCTAAAATCAATAAATAAATTTTTGAAAAATATATCAAAATACCAGAAACAACACAAACATTTGTTAACAGTCCAATGATTTATATCAATGCTATGGAATATTACACATCAATGAAAATAAATGAACTTCATCCACATGCAGCAAAATGAATGAATCTCATTAACAACACTGAATAAAAGAAAGAAGTCACAGAAAAATGCATGCAGTATGATTCCTTTCATATAGTATTCAATATAGTCAAAACTAAACAAAATACTATTTAAGGATACATAGATATGAAATGCAAGTATGGAGAAAAGCAGAATGATTGTTACAAAAATCAAGGTCATGGTTTCTATACAAGACCAAGAAGTGCTTGCAGTCATGAAGGGACACAGAATGCATAGAAGGTTCAAGACTTTAACTTTAGAAGTTGCGCTGATATACATTTAGTTATGATTCATTAAAATATGCCCAGCCATTTATATAATCATCTGTATGTATGACACATACCACATATTTTTTAAAACAGAACAAAAATAGCAGATTGCAAAGCAATGTGATCTTATTTAATTTTCATACTTATATGTTAGGTGCTAAGGAATAAAAAAACTTTGGAATACTACAAGAACTGCTTAATTTACGGAGTCTGACCTGTGGGATTCTAGGTTGTGAGTTTGTAGTATCTTCATAGTTTATATTAGCTGAATTTTTAGCATTAAGCACAGATTACTTTGTAATTAATTATTTTATAAGTGAGACCATTAAATAACCAAGGAGATCATGCCAGGAAAAAATATACCAAGTACTGAGGTAGCTAATTTTCACCCAAATAATTCAAATTGGATATTTCTATAAACTTTCACATGCTTCACCATGTTGCCTGGGTTAAGATTTAGATTTCAAAGGCCAATTGAAAGCTCTTATGGAAAACCTATTGTACAAGTGCAGCCAAAATCCCGCTGCTGACAATAACTGTCCAACCACAGTCCCACCACCACATGACTTCACAGTAGGTTTACCTGTTATAAATAATTCTCAACTTCTTTAGACACATCCCAGAGCCCTCTGCAAATATAACAAGAGCTGAGGAAATTCCAAATTTTACCCAAACATCTTATAGCTTTCCAGAGTCACAGAAAATGGGGCAGGAGCAGAACCGTGAAGGGTGTGGCAAGTGTAGAACTTGCAAGCATAGATTAAACTGCATGCACCACCTTCAAGTTTAATTGGCTTTAAAGTAAAAAAGAATTCCATCATTTTGTTTATAACTTTAACTATAAGGAGATTCTCTAGCCCCTAAAAATGTTTACCAATTGAGTTTATATTAATGGTGTCGAATTTTTACTTCATAACTAATGTTCTCATCGGAATTTTCCTTTTCTTTAGTAAAGAACACCTATATCAAACATTTTGGTTTGTAAAAATACCCAAACCCCCATTCCTCAGCCCCGTAAATGCTGGCTATCTGAAATAACAGAGGGACCAACCAGTTTCAATCATTACTGTGCTTTTTGCTTCTAACTTTGGCTCTGAATTCTGCCCCTTTCCTAAGGATTAAACCAATGGTGTCCTGATAAATGTTAAGCAACCAGGGTAGAGGCCAATTTGTTACATTTGCCAATTTCCATGATATAAATACTTCACAATGGACCATTTCAAGCTACCTACCTGATGTCACTGAACATAGAATTAGGAAGAGATGCACATATAGGCACATCATTACAGAGTATTTGCATTATTCCATTGCACTAGATATAAACGATAGAGAGCATAGGTACTAACAAAATAATTAGGAAGTGATGAGTATTGAGCTTGTATTATCTTGGTTTTTAATATAATTTCAATGATAAGCTTATAAAATTTAATTTTAGATAATGGCTACATCTAATCACTAGCTAGCAAAATGCTGAAAATTTAACAACCAGCTCTTGGGAGCAGGCACACCACTGGATTCAACCTGCCAAACTTTCACGTGTTTGCAATTCTAACCAAAGTTCCCACAAAGACCTCCTTGGCTTTTTGCAGCGAGGAGATCTGTATACATGCACGCTGGGCTATGGGGCTGGTACACCTCTGCACTGACAGGTGCCTGCTTTACTCACTTTTCACCCAGGCAAGATGTCCCTGAGGACTGTATGCTGTTCACAGCTTAGGTCATTTCCCTCCTTTCTTTTGGCTTAAATAGAAAAAGAGGGAAATGTCTAAGTTAAACCTAATACAAGTTATTTAGAAGTTATAAATGTTAGTTATATTGGTTGGTAAAGATAGGCAGACACGAATCAATCCTTATTCTGCTACTGATGAGCTGTAGGACATCCTTCAAGCACTCTGAGTTTCAAAATCCTCATCAGAAAAAGTGGGAATAATAACAACCTCATGGGTGGTTGTGAAGATTAAATGCAATAATGTCTACAAAACAGCAGTGTCTGGCATTAATGATTCAACAAATGGTAACTATTGCTATTATTAGTTTTTAAAGGCCAGCTTTATGTGGGTACACATATGATGCAAATTACAAAAGTTTAAAATAATATCAGCTCCTGATTAACTAGCTCATTACCAAAGCAAAAGGCCTTCCAAAAATCACATTATTTCGAATGTTAAAATCAGGAATATGTTCTTTAGCCACCAAAACATCCAATCTGCTTTTTCATGCCGATGTGATGGAGAGATGCATCCATTTATTAGTCTGGTTTTACAAGCAGTGGAAATATACTATTGAACAAAGGCAACACAATTTTTGCCTTCATAGAACCTACAGCCTAGTGGAGGACACAGAACACAATCACACAAATGGATAGTTTCACATTGAAGTTGAAGAACAAGGAAAAGATGTTATCAGAAATTATTTCAGGCAGATCTTACCTAGTCTGAAGTGTTAGAGAAGCTGTTTGTTAACAGGAGACGGTTAAGTTGAGATCTAAACTACAACCAGCCACAGATTACAGGGGAAAGCATTCAATAGTAAGAGATTAGCTTTTGTTGAAGACTGGAAGTGGGAGAGAGCTTGGTGTGTTCAAGGCACTGAAAGGTAAGAGCTATGTGGGTAATAAGCATGAAAGAAAAACTACATTAATTATTTTTTAAAATTTTTATTTATTTATTTTTAGAGAGAGGGGAAGGGAGGGAGAAAGAGAGGGAAACATTGATGTGCTAGAGATACATGCAGTGGTTGCCTCTTGCACACCCCCAGCTGGGAACCTGGCCCACAACCCAGGCATGGGCCCTGACTGGGATCAAACCAGCAACCATTTGGTTCACCGGCCGGCACTCAGTCCCCTGAGCCACACCAGCCAGGGCAAAACTACATTTATTATTAACATAAACTATATTTGTTATTTCCCCCTCACTCAATTTTTACCACAGTTCTCCAGCTCTTTCTAAGCAGGTAAGTCCTATGCCTAGAGAGCCCTTTGTGATACACTGGAGCTAGTAGTTAGAATCAAGTCAAGATCAATCTTCATTGCTCAGCATATAAAGGAGTGATTTGGAGGGAGAAGGTGAGAGTCTGAGAGGCTGCCTTGCTGTACTGGGGAAGCCAGTTCTAGCTGGTAGGAAAAGCTGGCAGAAAGAAGATCAGAGGCTAGGAGAGTAGAAGCCAGGGGACCCACTCCCAGTCCCTCAGCCTCCAGCTGAGTCCCCAGCAGCAGCTGCATCTCCACTGTAACTTCGGCTGCTTCCAGACAGCCCCTCCCCTGGTTCCAGCTCCCATCAGGAAGGCCTGGCCTGCTGCCTGTGGATGGGGGCTGAGATCTAGACTTTGGGAACAGCAGCTCCTCTCAGTGTTCTCTCAATTCCAAGGAAAATTGTGGTTTCTGGCTATTACTAATTTCTGGTTGTCTCACCTTCCCCTATTTTCTTACTATTCAAAAAGTGGTTCACGGACCAGCAGCACTGGCTTTATTTGGGAGCTTCTTAAAAATGCAGAATCTCAGGCAGCACCCCAAACTTACTGATCTGAATCTGCATTTTTAAAAAAATCTGAGGTGATTTGAATAGATAAAAAGTTTGAGAAGCAAGGGCCTGTTTGTGTGATCAGAAAGACCATTCCCGAAGTAACAGAGAGCCTGCATTACTTCCCTCTGTCTGAAATGCCTAGTGGGTTTCTGCCGCGTGACAGGAGCCTAACTGACACGGTTAACTTTTTACGTTCAGGCGATCACTGTTTTTCAGTGCTCATCACCTGTCTTACTGAACTACAATTTAACATTCTTGAATCATTTTAGATTCATCTCTCACTTCGGTTCTCTGACCAATACTTGGTTCACACTGTGTTCTTTAAAACTATGCAGACTTTGGCCCTGACCAGTGTGGCTCAGTTGGGTTGGCCATTGTCCCACAAAGCAAAAGGTGGCCAGTTTGATTCCCGGTCAGAGCATGTGCCTAGGTTGTGGGTTTGATCCTCAGTTGGGACGCATATGAGAGGCATCCGATTGATGTTTCTCTCTCACACTAATGTTTCTCTCCCTCGCTTCCCCTCTCTTTAAAAATAAATAAAATCTTTAAAAAAAACTATGCACACTTGGCTGTTTTCTTTCTCTCTCTCTTTTTGATTTCAACAGTGAAACAAAGAAGGGCTTAGGACAGAAGAAGCAACAGGAGCGCCTAGGTGGGGCTGCTTTGGCTCACTGGAAACAGAAAGGCAGCCTTGGAAACAGGTTCAGGGGTGAGCCCAGGACGAGCTGCTGCTGCCTACTGTTCCCCAGGTTGCAAGTCCTGTGGGGACCCTGACAGTTTAGAAGATGTACCCCTGAAAGGGAACTAAGGCATGGGTGTGCTCCTGAGAGGGAGAATGCATCTCTATTTTTTTTAACTTTTCAATAAAGAAGTGTAATTTTTGTTCATTTATAGATAAGCTAGAGTTTTGTACAGGTTCTTTTTTAGTTTTCCTTAAAATTAAAAAAATATCATCAGGAATATTTATTAATGTTAACTAGAACCTAACCATATTCATCTCCAAACACTGGCTTTTTCTTCCACTAAAGAATCATTTCTTTTATTAAAACTTAGATCTTTTATGTGTGTTTTATTTGTTGCAATCTTTTCTTCAGGAACAATTCAATTGTGTAAAGCCCTGTACAATACTGATATTACTAGTATTGCTTTGGGAGTTTATTTGCAAGCTCCCTTTTATCTTAAACCACTGCTGGTAAAGCTCATCCTTTTTCAGAGAGACCGTGACTCCTTGCATCTTATTGAAAATAATAAGCAAATGTCTCCCAAAAACTTTTCTGACTTCTGTAGTCAGAACATAGAACCTAGAGGATAATTTTCCACTTTTTAGGCTATAATAATTTGTATTGGGCTCCTTTTTGCACTGTTGACTTATCCTTAAACAAGGTCCAATCCTTGCCAACAGGTAGAGGCCATGGGATCTCCTTGGTATCTCTCCCTGTGCACTTGGATGCCGGAGGAGTCTTAAAGATCTGGACCTAGAGTAGGAGTGAATATACATGGCCCCTAGTCCTGGGCCAGGCAGGAGGACATCATTGCACTTGACTGAGCAAGACTGAGGTAAGCTCTCCTCTCCCTCCGACTTTTGGGTCAGAAGTATTCATTACTTCTTTTTTCAAAGCATAAAGACCACATCCTAGCCTTGGCTGGTGTAGCTCAGTAGATTGAGTGTGGACTTGAGAACCAAAGGGTCTCCAGTTCAATTCCCAGTCAGGGTACATGCCTGGGTTAAAGGCCAGGTCCCCAGTAGAGGGGCGTGTGAAAGGCAACCACACATTGATGTTTCTCTCCCTCTCTCTTTCTCCCTCCCTTTCCCTCTCTTCAAAAAGAAATAAAATCTTAAAAAAAAAAAAGACTACATCCTTTGCCCTGTCTCTTCCTCTGTCACTATCCCATCTCTACCTATTGCACTGTTCCTAGAACTCTATGATTTCTATCAGAATGTTTTCCCTTGTCTAGCTATTCATTTCAAGAAGCAATATATCACTTGTCCTGAGAATTGTAGCTTCTAGATACGTGTGGAGTGGAATGTATGGAAATGAGAGGATAGGATTATTTCTATCAAGCTGAATAGAGAATTCCCAATGTAGGAAAGGATGTAGCTGCATCGTGTTTGCTGATATTTTGGATCAGTTGAGGCTCCTGCCAAAAAGGAGGTACCGTGCTTTCTAAAGGAGAATACAGTATGAGATGTGTATCTTTATCAGCAGTACAACCGGAAGACATTACTTCTTAAACTTTGGCATATGACCTTCTCTTTACCTTCAGTGTTTGTCTTTTTGCATATTTTCACAGATATTTTATGTGAGGGTATTAGATAATATATTCTGTCCTGCTAATTTGCTACCATAATAACAACAGGCTGACATTTGTTGAGTGTTTATTATGTGCCAGTCACTGTGCTTAGTATTTTGTATACATTACCTCCTGTTTCATCCTCACAACCACACTTTACTGTAAATATTGAAAACAACCTCCCTTCCTCTGGCTTCCTTTCTCATGTGGAAGGATCTCCATTAGAGTAAAACCCTTGGCCTCTTGCTCACCCCCTCATGCTCTCTGGGGTGGGTCACTCACTTCATTGGTTGCTTGGGAAGAAGGAACTAGGCATGCTTGGCTCAGCCATAGCTAGGATGACTCTTTCATCTGCACGCCTAGAGAAAGAGTGCGTTTTGGTCTGCTTGTTGAGTCTCATAGTGAGCATAGTGGAACAGACTGCCCCAGGAGAGAAGCCTATAGTTTCCATTTCTGCCTGTGCCTAGTGAATGTGTTTAATGTTGGGGTACAGGAATAGGAAGCTATCATTTCTAAGCATCCACATGTTCTAATAGAGTTTTGTTAGTAGTAAAGTGATATTTTTATACCCATCTATCTAATTTTAGCCTTTTCAATTACTTCAAACTTATATAGGGAAGTTGGGAAATTATTTGTTGGTCCCTTAAGATACCCAAAGTATCATTAGTGTCTCCAGTTACGTCTGACTCAACACAAGCATTGAGCCACTTATTCAAGGTTCCCTAGCTCATTAATGAGAGCTTGGATTCTCACTCAGTTCTGTGTAGCTCTAGAACAACAGAAACGTGACCTGATGCCAAGATAATCCCTGTAACTCTACTGCTTAGCACGAAAGATCTTCACAAAATCTCATCTCATCAGTAATGGCATCAGCTGAGGAAAACCTAGCCTATCCTTCAAGACTCTTCTGTGGAGCCTTTCCCAGTCCTGCTCACGAGAGTTGGTGAGTCCATCCTCTGTGCTCTGTGTACAGCCTTCTGGTGGAGAACAAAGATTCTTTCAGTTACTGATCTATTCACTCATTTATCTCTCTAACCTTGGTACCGAGCTCGAGCAGGTGCCTGTTCAATTTTTGTTAAATTATACTCATAGAAACAGATGGACAAGTGTCAAGTTCTCCAAAGCAATCACATTAAGCACAGAGTCTACACAGATTCCGGGATGGATTTGGTCGCACTCCAGCGTTATTTACATTACAGGGCCTCCCTTTGTGCTGTTTAGTTTGCGGGGAGGGGTTTTTGGTTTTGTTTTTTGGTTTGTTTATTTAAGTTCCTTCTTTTCTTGTCCTTAGAATTTGTGCGGCATATATCATATCCAATAGCATTGTTTTATCACACCTGGTTTAATCTCGCCCTGAGTTGCTACAAGAAACCAAAATAATTACATTTAAACATAAAAACAATAATAACTACCATTTAGCAAGCACTTATGATGTGCCAAACACCATGCCACGTGGGTTATACATATTAGCTCTAACCATCATAAGAAGCCTATGAGATAAGTACAATTATCTCCATTTTATAAGTGAGAAAACCAGGGTTATGCAAGATAAAGATATTTGCCCACCTCCACATATCAGCGGCAGGGTAGAAATGGAGCCAGTGCTGCTGGCTCCAGAGCTGGATCTCTTTCCTTTATTCAGTGCCCTCTGGAACACAGAGCAGCTGTTGTGACGATTAGAAAAGATAATGGGTGGGAAAGTGCTTGGAAAACTCCATGGAGAACTAAGCATGTAAGAGATTACGAAGACTTGTTGAGAGCTTTGGCAAGGGCACTGTGATAATAGCCCTGGGGAGGGGGAACAAATTGATCTGGCTGGAGTTTAGGGACATTTCCTGTTATGTAATTGCTCTGAATTCAGTGTTTCTGAAACAGTGGAGACGCAGACCCTCTTTTCTTTGTGAAACAGTTCTCATCTCTGGGAGCAGAGACAGAAGAGGTTAGTTTGGCTTAAATCAGTTATTTTCTTTCAAGACAAAGGAAACGGTGGGGGAGGAGTGGCGATGTTGTCCACTTGCTGTTGGGTTCTAGACATTGATTGATTCCGACCCTACGCAGTGTGAAAGCGGTAACTTACAACACATGCTGAAGGTTTTTCCATTTAACATGCAATTCAAAAATACAATAGGTCTGCATGTTTACTCTGAAATACAACACAACAGAACGCACAGAGTGTTACATATGTTCTGAATGTTTCCCCAGACTCCAGAGGCAGAGAAAGGCCTTTTGTTCTTTCATTCACCCAACAAACACTTATCAAATGATTTCTATAGGTCTTATGCTGGCCATGGAGGAACAAGACACAGCCCCTGTTGTCAAAAAACTAAGACCAGCATGGGAGAGACAGACCTATAAACTAATTTTCAATTATTATGATACAACATAAGTGCAACAATTGGAATACATGCCAGATAAAGAAAATTGAATGATACCTATGTGGTGTCATATGGGTACTAGGCATATCAGGGTGATCACTACGTGTGTTATATAAATGTCTAATCACTATGTTGTACACCTGAAATAAATATAATATTATATGCCAACTGTAATTGAAAAGTTAAAAAGGAATTGTTTTCAAAAATTGAATGAAAGCAATTCTCTCTACCAGTGGAGACTCCTTATAAGAAGACATGATGTCTGAGCTGAATTTTGATGACCGAATAGGAATATTAAGCCCAACCCCTTTCATGTGCATTGTTTCCCACTCTCTATCTATATCTGGTGCTTAGAAACACACAAAAATATTAGTTGTTATTTTAATAATTATTTATTAAGTACCTGCTATATACAGTATACTGTTAATATTTATGCAGGATGCAAAGAAGAATAAGACATGGTTCTTTCAATCAAATATATCAAAATAGATTATATTAGAGTAGACAAAATATTAACTCTGAATCAACAGGAAAAGAACAGGGGCAATGATCTAAGCTTTCACCTTAAGAAGCTAGAAAAACAAAATTAAATTAAACCAAAGTAATGTAGAAGGAGAAAAATAGTAAAACCAAAAGCAGAAAGCAATAAAATAATAAAAAAAAACAGATAAATAGTAGACAAAAACAGTGAAAGTAAAAACTATTGACATGATCAATACAATGAAAAAAACTCTAGCTAGACTTTTCAAGAAGAGAGTTGTCACAAAGCGCCAATTCAGGAATGAAAGGGGAAGCATTATTATATTAATAGATACTGCAGACACTTAGAGGGTAATAAGGAAATATGAGTAATATCAGGTCAATAAATTCAACTTTGATGAGATGAACAAATTCCCTAAAAGAATATAACTTACCAAAACTGACTCAAGAAGAAACAGAAAATCTGAATAGACCTATATCCTATTAATAAGTTGAATGTTTATGTCCTCCCCACCCCCAAATTCATGTGGAAGCCTAATCTCAATGTGATGTTTTTGGAGGAGGGGCCTTTGGGAAGTTATTGGCTCATGAAGGGGAGGTCTTCATGAACGGCATTCGTGCCCTGAAAAGAGGCTGAAGAGACCAGAGTTCTCCCTTTCCGCCATGTGAAGACAAAGTAAAAAGACGGTCATCTATGAACCAGGAAACAGGCCCTCACCAGACACCAAATCTGTCAGCATCTTGTTCTTGGACTTCTCAGCCTTCAAAACTGTGAAACATAACCATTTCTTATTTAAGACAGCCAGTTTATGGTATTTTAATTATAGCAGCTGAACAGTCTAAAATAAACACCTCCACACAAAGAAATCTCTGGTCAGATGGCTTCCTTGGTGAATTATATATTCAACACTCAAATATTTCAGGAAGGAGTAATACAAATTCTGTACAAGCTCTTCGGAAAATAGAAAACGAGGCCAGCATTTCCTATTACCGAAAGCTGACAGCAATGTTACAAGAAAACTACAGACTGCTATTGTTTATGAACATGGATACAAGTTCCTTCAAAACCAATTAGCAAATTATATCCAGGAATATTTTTAAAGAATAGCAAATCAGAATCAATAAGGTTTATTTCTGAAATTCCTAGCAGCATTTTTATAATAGTTCAAAACTGAAAGTCACACGAATATCTACCAAGAGGAACACTGAATAAATAAGGAAATTTTGGTATATTGACACAACAGAATGCTACTCAGGAATTCGGAGAGAACCAACTACTGACATATGCAGCAATATACTGGGGTGGGAAAAGTGGGTTTACATAATACAAGTACATAATACAAAAATAAATAAATAAACAAAACAAGAATAAACTGTAAACCTACTTTTGCCCCACCCCGTAGATAAGTCTCAAAATCATTAGGCTGAGCTAAAGAGCTCAGACCTAAAAGTGTACATATTGTATGATTCCATTTATATGAAGTGCTAGAAAAGGCAAAACTAATCTCTAGCGAGAAAAAGCAGGTGAGTGGTTACCTGGGCTGGGGTGAAATTGACCACAAAGGGGC
Organism: Trachops cirrhosus; assembly: GCA_028533065.1. Lineage (NCBI taxonomy): Eukaryota > Metazoa > Chordata > Mammalia > Chiroptera > Phyllostomidae > Trachops > Trachops cirrhosus. The sequence goes on along the minus strand of CM052543.1, from coordinate 33,048,569 downwards.
ACATTGGAAATTTTAAGATAATGGAAATATTTTACATGTTGATTGTGGTGATGTTTACAAGGCTACATACGTGTGTCAGAATTCATTAAACTATACACTTAAAATGAGGAAATTTTACTATAACCTAATTATATCTTATTAGAGTTGACTTAAGATGAAACAAATGTTTTTAACAAAAAGGAAGTGAGGTACAAGACACAGATCATAGACTGGTAGTCAGACAGACTGGGTTCAAATCTCAGCTCTTGTATCCCAGAGATGTGACCTTGGACAGAACACGTGACCTCTCAGATGCTCAGTTTCCTCATCTATATAGGTAGAATACTGATACAACAAAAAGCTGTGGTGAAGAATGCATTTATACATATGTAAATTGATATATATATTTTCAGAATATATATGATACTTAACAGTGCTCCAATAATGGTGGTCCTCTTCTATTTAACTTCCACCAAGGAGACAAAAGAACCAAATGGCTGTGGCATCTCTTTGAGATGTTGAGCCAGCCCTTTGGACCCAAACAATCCGGGGGTGATTATGGCTACGAGCCGCAGATCAGGTTAGCAGACTCTACTTTCTTCCGTGGGTAAATGACAAAACACAGTAATCTGTGACTTGGCAGTGGTTCTTAGATAAAAGGAAGGCATGTAGAACAAACCAGAGGGAGGAAGATGGGTAAGACGCAGGGAAAGGAGATACAAGTAGAACTGTGGTAAGAAGGCTTTTCCTCTCTGCCGTGATTCCAAGTTTTTCCTTCAGTTCTATGATTGATGGTGTCTGTAGGTAACAAACAATTACAGTGTTTGGTGCAGGATAGCCTGGTGAAAAGAAAACAGTCTCTGAAGTTCTTGACCTTGGGCTTGAATGCCAACTTTTTCATTCCATGGGTGTATGATCCTTGGCAGCAGAGGTAGGGTGTCTGAATTGCAGCCTCCTCATCTCTAAGACCAGGATGATAAAAGAATCAAGCTCACAGGGCATCTTGAGGAACAAATAGCACTGGCTTCCACCCAAATTTGTTAGAGACAGGCTGTTGGGGACAGGAATTTGTGCATGTGTGGGACCGAGAATCGGCACAGGGGCACAGAGCTCTGGAGCTGGTCCCCCAGGAGCATGTCCCGATTGAACAAGAATGTTCTGTCAGTCAGTTGGCCAGGCATCATGGCCCAGAGGGTCATGGCTATGAGAACTTCATGGGGTCCTAAAGGCTTTATCATCCTGTACCCTGGTCTTTAGTCACTCCTCCTGGAGGGCCTCAGCTCCACCCCCCAACACTGTTTACCCTTTTAGCCCCAGAATCCCAGAGCAGACTGTGAGTGTGCCCTCTCCCTGGGGAAACATTGCATCACAGCTGGGTACTTCTGTGAAGTGTTTGTCTCGCCTAGGCTTACTAAATGACCCCTCTCCTCCATAGGCGCCAAAGCTTTCTGGCCCAGTTGGCACTGGGCACGCCCTACAGTGGCCGCTAGGGGGAGCCAGGGCTGGAGCTCTGGGAAGTTGGACCACTGTTGAGGTCTTCCCTGCAGTAGGAAATCTTGGGGGTGGCCTCAGGTCAGTGCCAGTAAGGATCTCATTCTAAGTAGATCAGTATTTCTGTTTGAGAAAGGAAAACTGTCCAACACTAAATGAAAAAAGAGTTACAGAACATCCTATTATCTCCACACTCTCCTTCACTGGCTGAGAGGCTAGTCATTTCAGAAGCTGTAATAGCACAGTGGAAAGAACAAGAGTCGGAAGCCATGGTATCAGTACTGTTCTGGACTCTCCCTAGTTATGAGACTGGGACATGTCTCTACTTTCTGAGCCTTTGTTTACTAATAAGGTCTATGACCATTCATTGGCTCTGTTCCATGTGTCACCCTGCTAAAAATAATCTCATTTAATCCTCACAACAATTATAACGAAGTAAATGTTTGCTATCCCAATTGTGTAAATTAAAAACTGAGGCATAAGAAGTAACCTGAGGTTTTAATCCAGTAGAGATGTTTAGATCTTTCTGACTCAAGTTGATGCTAAAACACTCTTCTATTTCCAAAATACTCTCTCACTTTTCTGTTTTCTTGTTTTTTAAAGATTTTATTTATTTACTGTTAGAGACAGGAGAAGGGAGGAAGAAAAAGAGGGAGAGAGACATCAATGTTCGAGAGAGACATCCATCAGTTGCCTCTCGCACACCCCCGACTGGGGACCTGGCTCAAAACCCAGGCATTTGCCCTGACTAGGAATCGAACCAGTGACCTTTCAGTTCACAGACTAGCTTTCAATCCACTGAGCCACCCCAGCCAGGCCTTCCTCACTTTTTAAATGAGTCTTAATCATCACCATCGTCATCATCATCATCATCCCTTTGCACACATTTTGAATTCCAAACTTTAAAGTTAATCTAATAATTACTTATAGTCGAGATTTATATTCAAGGTCACAGAAGCACTTTGTGTCTCAGGGTCTACAGGTCACCTCCACAGAGGGCTATGTATGAGCAGGAAGACGTGTGGAGAGGGCTGGAACCTCGACGTGAGGTGAGCATGGCCAGGGCCTGATGAGAGCTCAGCTCAGGAGCACACGCACTGGCAACAGCCTTTTCCCTATCTCCTCCTGGCCACTCCTTCGCCTTTGGGCAGAGGTCTGATGAAACAGTCCCCTTAGCTATGCAGGCTCAAAGTAACCCATTGCTGACTTCATCCTTCTTTCGAAATTCAGTGCACTTTTCTCAAAACATAACTTCTGTTTATCTAAAATTCTTCTCCTCCTGGCCTCAGCCCCCAGGGCTGCAAGGCTTCTAAGAGCTAAAACTTAGAGCACTTTAATGTCCACCCATACAAGACTACTTAAATAAGTTAAGCTACATCCTCACTTTGTTCATTAGTCATGCTACATTCAATTATAGTTGAAATAAATATAACTCAAACTGCCTGAGGCCAAAATAGGGGCTTATTGGCTCATATACTGGAAAGGCTCTGAATATGAGCCATATTTTACACTGAATATGGCTTGAGGTTCAATGGGATCCAGGTATTCAAACAATGTCAGGAACATGCCTCTTTTTGTCTCTTGTCTCTGCTTTCTTCTGCATAGATTTCGTTCTCAGGCAGCAAAGATAGCCAACAACAGCCCAGAGTTACCTCACAGAAGTCACCACTCAGAAAGGTAAAGAGAATCTCATGCACTAGTTTGAGCTATGGCCACACATTTTTTGTACAAATTTCTGTGATTCAGACCAGGCTGAATTTAATCAAGAGATAGATGTAACATAAAGTCTATACCATTAAATTTCTAAAGGAAAACATGATAAAATCTTTACAGCCTTGGAATAGGTGAAGGAATAAAACACCAAAACAAAAATAAATAAAATAAAATAAAAAAGCACTAATCATAAAAGGGAAAAAAGTTATAAACTGGATTTAATCAAAGTTAAAAACTTGCTTGAAAGACACCACTTGAAATGAAAAGACTAGACTCAGACTTAGAGAAAACAATAAATGTCCTGTAAACTGTAAATTAATTTTGTCACTGTTAAAGACAAGTAACATGTATCAATATGAAAAGATTTCGGGGGAGAAGGATTTTATTCACTACTACACCTCTAGCACCTGAAATAGTACACAATCAATATCTGTTAATTGATTGAACTGCCAAAATATATTATTAAATAAAAAATAATGCTATGTACGGATTGATCTCATTTATGTAAAACCAAGTATTTCTATATATGTGTAAATGCAGATATTATGTTTGCATTGTATTTGGTGGAGAGAGGTGGCCTTCACTTTTTTTTCCCCTAAACCTTTTTTTTTTTTATTTTTAGAGAGAGGGAAAGGAGGGAGAAGAAGCGGGAAAGAAATATCAAAGAGAAAGAGAAACATGGACTGGCTGCTTGGCTGTCTTGTGTCTGTGCCCCAACTGGGCACCGAACCCACAACCCAGGCATGTGCCCTGACGAGAAATCGGACCAGCTGCCTTTCAATTTGTGGGACAATGCCCAAGCAACTGAGCCACACTGGCCAGGACATGGGCCTTTACTTTTCACTCCTTATACTCATGTAGATGTTAGATTTTTTTTTACTGAAAAAACAACAACAACAACACATATACACTCAAAGTAAAAGTCATAAGACTATCTTATTTCAGGGCCTGGCCTTGAAGTCGTCGGACCATGCCTTGCCTGGAGCAGAAGAGCCATACCTAGTGATTCGGGGCATTACTCTAGACTCTGTATTCCAAGCCCACTTCAAAGTCATAGTCATCATTGATTTTTCAGGTTTTAGTCTAATTTGTATACAACCGAGCTTCTCACTTTTGACCCAGCTCCTCTGAATTGACAAATTGACTGTCTAGGTTTTAATTTACTTTTTTTTTTTTTTTAACAAAATACTGTCTCTCTAGTCATTTTTCTCAGAACATCCATTTCAGCTCTTGGATGAATGATGCTCCAACGTGTTACTGACCCAGGTCCCTTGGGCACTATATCCTTATCTAGGATGTCTTTGCCCTCCCTCTGGGGGGAAAACTTTACACGATGCCTTCAAGCCACTGGAATTATTTAAGACATAAGAGTATAAGGAAAGGCTACCATGTGTTTAACACAGTTAGTGTTTTTGCAGAATTCAACAGAACAAGGTTTCTTTATTCTCCCATTTTAAAGACAGGGAAACTGAGCCCCTCAGTTTGAATGATGTGCCCTAGGTCACACAACTACTGAGTGGCTCTGGTTTGAATTAGTCTCTCTGACTAGATTTGGTTCTCTCTTGTTTAATTATGCCAAGTTGATACTGGGGGATATGCACACACAGCAGGACCCTGCTTATCCACAAGTCTCCCCCTGTACATTTGAAACTAACAGAATTCACCTAAAGACTGAAGGAAGTTTCTAATCTGATCTTATTGTGCCTGCATTTCCCACAGATGACGTTGTTCTGAGAGAACCCAAGTACTAACCATGATGTGCAGATAAATGGACATTCCACTGGCTGGAATGTGCCCCTGGTTGGCTTTATGAAAAATTCTAAGTCTGTGAAGAGAAGAAGCTGTTTTTCCAAGAAAGCTTGATGATTTTCCTACTCACCCACATCAAGAGGAGCGGTTTCTCAGGATATACAAAGATCTCAGCACTTTCAAAAATGCTACAAAGAAAGCAAGTCAAGATTTAAAAAAAAGAAAGAAATGTACCTTATGAAAAGTGTACTCATATTGTCCTCCCATTCAATATCCTCTAGTAAAAATACCCTAGCCTCAGTGCAAAAGAGGCAGCTTCATATGCTATGCAACCAGGTGCCTGGATCCCAGTTGATAGGGCCAGCAATTGAGCTGGTCAGACTCTACCCTCCGGCTGAGATGATCTCAACTCAGGAAACAACTCAAGGAAGTGGGGAAGTGATGGCCTCAATACTGAATAAGTGAAAAGTCGTCAAACTGAGTGGTGAGAATTCCCAGAACACTGGAAGCGAGGTATATACCTCCGCTCAAAAGGACCTACATGTATGGATATTCAATGTCTTCTCAAGGAAATGGCCAGGTTACCCCTAATCAGTGAAGTCTACTATTTCTCTCTTTCACCTTAATCAGCATTTAACCCCTGGAAGTATTTAGGTACCTATCCATAAAGAAGAAGAAAATTTTACCCTTTGCGACAGCATGTATGATGTGGAGAACATTATGTTAAGTGAAATAAGCCAGTCAAAGAAATACAGATACCATATGATTTCACTTATATGTGGAATCTAATGAACAAACTGCACTAACAAGCAAAATAGAGACAAACTCATAGATAGAGAGCAGGCTGACAATTATTTGGGGGGAGGTTAGAGAGTGGAGGGATCGAGCAAAAAGGAAAAAGGACTCATGGACATGGACAACAGTGTGGTGACTTCAGGGAGGGAGGTGTACGAGGACTAAATAGCAGTGGAAAAAAATACAATAAAAATAAAAGAAAATTCAGGAAGTGAATAAACTTTTAAAAATTATAACACACTCAAGAAAATGACAGGTGAGGTTATTGAGTAATATGAAACTGGATAATAAAACCACCCTTCTGCTGAGAACATCTATAAAAGTTGGATTAAAAAAAATTAAACCTGCTTAGAGTCATTGAAGCACCCAAAAGATAGTGAAGCATTGCTAAACCAAGATAGAGAAAGCAGAAACATGGAGGTATCCCAAGGAACTTGGGACCCCCCTTTAACCTAGAGGCACTTAGCTCCAGAAGAATTGTGTTAAAACAACACAGGTTTATTGTCTCACAGTTCTGGAGGCCTAAAGTTCAAAACCAATTTCATGGGGACAAAAATCAAGCAGGACCACATTCTTTCCAGAAGCTCTAGGATAGAATCTGTTCTTGCCTCTTCAAGTTTCTGGAGGCTGTTGGCATTTTTGGACTTGTGGTGACATCACTCCAACCTTTAATGCCAACATCTTCAAATCTTGTTCTGCTCAATCCTCCTATGACCTTCTTCTCCCTTTGTGTCTACGTCAAACATCCCTCCGCCTTTCTTAAAAGAATACCTGTGGTGGCATTCCAGACCCGCTCAGAAAATCCAGGACAACCTCCCTATCTCAAGATCATTAATCTAATCACACCTCAAAGGCTCTTTCCAAATAAGGTCATATTTACAGGTTTCAAGAATCAGGACCAAACATTATTGGGGGAACATTTTTTAGCCTACCAAAAGTGCATCAAAAAATATCAGGTATCTAGTACTAAACACCAGGAAAGATGTGCAAGACCTTGACAATGAAAATCACAAAATATTACTGAGAGAAATGAAAATAAATCTAAACAAATGGAAGGATGTATCATTTTTATGAATGAAAGACAATATTTTAAAGATACCAATAGCCTCTAAATTGATCTGTAAATTGCATGCAATTCTGATCAAAGGGTCAGGAATGTTTCTTTGGGGGAAATTTGAGAAGTTTTTCTAACATTTACATGAAAATGCAAAAGCTGAGAAAACTCATAACAAACTTGATAAAAGAACAAAATTGCAGAAATTAAACAAGTAGATATTAATAAATATCACATATTTAAAAGTATATGTGAAGTTATATGGCAATTGGATTGTAAAGCAGCAGTTTTAAAATGTTAATGTGTACAAGAGGACCAGATAAACATACACTTAAATTATACCTTTTCCACTCACTGCCCACCCCACTTTCCAAACTAAGCACATTCATTGCAGGGAGGGCTTTTGTTTATAATAAATGGGAAAAGTGGTTGGTCAGGAAATATTTGCTGAGTTGACTTTCATAACTTAGTTGTCTTGGCAGTTTTTTCAATAATAAATATTATATCAACAAATGGACTAATACCTTCCCAGACATGGCCATTAGTGGTTCTGGGAAACGATAAGTGATCACATACTAAACCTGGATATTAGATACTGAATACTGAATGAGTCAATTTTCTGTGAAGGCTTTTCCCCAATCTCATATCCTACAGATCAAGAAGACAGTGGGACTAATCCCGTACTTGGACTGATCTCTAGGAAGCACATGGCTCATTCTGTAATTCCCTCAAGTTAGGTGTGTATTTTACATCAGTACCTTTTTATCTCCACAAACAGCCCCAGACCTCACTCTGTTTGCTTTAGCAAACAGCACTAGCTAATGATCTAAAAGCAGCTGCCTGTACAAATAATGGCTCCATTGGACCTTATCTTTCTATTGTGGCTCTTAAAATTAGTATTTCTTTCTGTTATAATGAAAAAAAAAATTGTCTCCATTGACTGCAAAAAGCAAAACCTGATATTACAGCATCATTACTTTCAGAATAAATTGAATACTGTATTGTCCAGCAAAAATTATCATGTTAAAGGGATTTTAGTCTGCAAGATAGGAAGAAATCCTGTCAATTAGATAATACCCAATAAACCAATAACCAAACTGTATCAGTGACTTAAACATAATTAGCCTTAGATATTTAAAAAGTATTCAAAGTCAAAGTCAAGTCACTCCCTGAGGAGATGTTATGATTGCCAAGTGACTGTAGACACCATAGTCACCTCTGAATCTAAGGCTGGCTGGGGCCTCATGGACAGCATGATGTTTAAGAGCACACAGAGTGGAGGACTGGACTTCCGGCCAAGATGGAGGCATAGGTAGACGCGCTGTGCCCCCTCGCACAACCAAGATATGGACAACAACTATATAGAAACAAAATAACAACCAGAAATAACAGAAAATTGAAGTGCCGGGGAGTCTGACAACCAGTGAGTTGAAAATAGACTCGATCGACCAGACCGGTAGGAGGGGCGG
>CM052543.1:33008619-33039819 GCA_028533065.1 Trachops cirrhosus | reverse complement strand
GGAGGGGAACGAAGGGGGGATAGTAGGACAAATGTAATAGCATTATCAATAAAATATGTTAAAAAAAAGAAAAGGCACAGAGAATAAGTAGCATAGATGGTAGGTAGAAAATAGACAGGGGGAGGGCAAGAATAGTATGGGAAATGTAGAAGCTAAAGAACTTACAAGTATGACCTATGGACATGAACTAAAGGGGGGGAATATGTGTGGGAGGGGGTGTGCAGGCTGGAAGGGAGTGAAGGGGTAAAATGGGACAACTGTAATAGCATAATCAATAAACTATATTTAAAAAAAAAAAAGCACACAGAGTGGACATGCTTTTACTTTTTACTGTTCCTTTGTTCCCACCAGAGTAAGCCAACTCAGGCCCTTGTCACTTAACATTTGTGTCTTAGTCCATTCAAGCTGCTATAACAAAATACCACAGGCTAGGTGGTTTCTACACAGAGAAATCTATTTCTCACAGTTCTGGAGGCCAGATGCTCGGAACCATATGGTCAAGTTCTTTGTCTGGTGAGGGTCCACTTCCTGTTTCATAAACAACCATCTTTTCACAATGTCCTCACATAGCAGAAGGGACTAGAGAGCTCTGTAGACTCTGTTTATAAGACTACTAATCCCATTCATGAGGGTTCCACCCTCAGGACCTAAGCACCACCCAAAGGTTTCACCTACTGATACCAACACATTAGGCATTGGGTTTAAACATATGAATTTTGGGGGAACTCAGATATTCAGTCTACAGTAATATGTTCCTAACTCCAGCCAGTGCATCAACCCACATGGTACACACTTCAGACAAATCATCTTAAAGAAAAATAACCCACTAAAGAGTTGTCCTTTGCAGCCTGATATTCCTTGCATCAGTTAGGAGTAGTTAGATTTGGTGAGGCAGTGAACATCTCCAGGTCTTAAGGGCAAAGTTTACTTCCTGTTTATGCTGCATCCTCAGTACTGATTGGCAGTGAGACTGTATTTTTTAAAATTTATTTGAGAGAGAAAGAGAGAAACATCAATTTGTTGTTTCACTTATTTATGCATTCATTGGTTGCTTCTTGTAAGTGCACTGACCAGGGATCAAACCTGCAATCTTGGTGTATCGGGACAATGCTATAACAAATTGAGCTAGCTGGCCAGGAGAGACTATATTCTTTGCAGACACTTGGAACCCAGTGGAGCAAGGCTGTAATGGGTAGTAATACCCACAGCTGAAGGAAGGGAATCTGGCAAATCACACACTGACATTTAAATCTCCTGCCTGAAAGTGACATCCATGAGAGTCACTCACATTTCTTTAGTCAAGGCAAGTCACATGACTGTGCCTGACTTTGAAAGACGGCAGGGAAATGCAAACCTACCATGTGCTGGCAGAGAGAAATAGAATACTGTGACCAACCCCCAAAACTCCTACTTCTATAATAGGAAAATTAAAATGAGAGAAATATACAGCCTTAGGGGGAAAATAGAGTCAGGACCATTGAAGTATTTTGTTAATATTTTTAAACTTTCAATAAAAAAGCAATGACTTCAGCAGACCAAATAGTATTAGGTTTTTTTTACACATTAAATTTAAATAAAGATTTTATACAATTAATTTCCTATTATCATGGTTTTCTCTCTGGAAAATTTAAAATTTCTCTCTTCAGAAGTTTCAATGTTATTTATATCTTAATTTTGCTTATTATATATAATGTACCTGAGATCTAAAATATACAAGTTATGCAAAGATAGTATATATGAAAAGGGACTTTTCTATGATTTTTGTATTCCAGCCAGAATCCTGTTTGGTTTTATTTTTAACTCCTCATAACAACTGAAAGTTCACATATTCTCAATTAAATACAGTCATAGTCTAGAATATTATATATAACTTTATCTTTAATAACTTAAATTTCATAGAAAAGATATTTGAGAAAGGAAAGAAATATCTGGAGTGGTTTGTTGTTATTATTTCACCTCTGTTCAAAATTTTTAAAATTTTCCATTACCTATCTGTTCAGATCCAAATTTTAGTATTTTGTTTGGCAAAGATGGCTAGCTCTCTACCGAAAATTCAAAAATCTCCCTTTCCCTTTCCAGAGTGTGAAGTTGTCACTGGGAAATATCTGCTTAGCTCTCCTTCAAGCCAAGTATAGCTAATGAAATATGAGCAGGAGTTATGTTTTATGTTATTATTATATAGAAAACACTTATAAAACACATAATATGTGCCAGGTGTAGATAGGTGTTAGACAAACATGAACTCATCTACTGCACATAATAATTCTGTATTGTAAGTTCTATTATTGTCCCCATTTTACAGATAAAAAAACCCTCAAGATCAGAGTAGTGGAGTAATACAGAGGAAAACAGCCAATAAGTCACAAAGATGGGATTCCAGCCCAGAAATTCTAATTCCAGATTTTGTACTTTTAACCACTTGCTTCCTCTTGGTTCAGGGCCTTTAAAAAGCAAGTGGGGCTGCTCTGACTAGTGTGGCTTATTTGGGTGGGAGTCATTCAGCAAAGCATAAGGTCACTGGTTCGATTCCTGGTCAGGGGACATGCCTGGGTTGCAGGTTCAGTCCTGGTAGGGGTGTGAGTGAGAGGCAACCAATTGATGTTTCTCTTTCACATCAATGTTTCTCTGCTTTTCTTTCTCCTTCCTTTCCCCACTCTCTAAAAATAAAATGAATAAAATCTTTTAAAAAAAAGCAAGCAGGGCTTCTCTCTCTTCTCTGTAGCCCAGGAGGTGGCCGAGGCACCCAATTATAGGATCCCATTAGCCACAAAGAGGCAAGTTACCCAGTGACCACGAACTCTTACAATGGACTACCACACAAATAAAAAACAAACTTCTGCTTAGCCAAGACTGACATTTTGGCCTTGTTTTGTTACAGCATTGAGTGTTTCCCCCAGCTGACATACATGGCAACCAAGGCCCACCACAGTTTATACTGGTCCAGAGTCAGGAGACCAAGATTTTAGCCCCAACATAGTCTTTGACTTAATGTATGACCTTAAGGAAGCACTTCTTCCCTCAAGGCCACATTTGAAAGGTTAAGGTGTTGGATTAGGTCCACATTTTTCAACCTATATTTCATGGAACAACTGATTTTAACTACGTTACTTGAATTTCCTTGAAAACATGACCTCATGGCCAAATATTGCAGGGAAAATTTAGATACTACAACCTCCTTTGGAAATTCACAATAGTATTCACTTAATGAAAGCTTTTGGACATCTTTCCATAAAAACTGTAACAGTATTCACCAAATGGATTTGACCATAAGATATCTTACTTTTTTTAAATTAGGGAATTTTTTTTAATGTTTAAAGGGTAACTATAGTTAATAATACTATATTGTATATTTAAAAGTTGTTAAGAGAGTAAATCTTCGCATTGTAAGAAAAAAAGATTTTGTAACTATATATGGTGACAGATGTTAACTAGACGTATTGTAGTGATCATTTCACAATATATACAAATACCAAATCATTATTTTACACCTGAAACTTATATAATGTTAAATATCAATTCTATCTCAATAAAAAATACTTAGGGGGTACTAGTGTGCCAAGAGATGTAGTTTGGGGGATGGTGAACTAGAATCCTAACACTATCCTAAGTTCTAAAACCGCCCTGCATGTTTGTCTGCCTTACCAGATTTCACTTATGCAGCTCCAATCAGGTTTCCTCTTCACTGCTGCGCAAGTGCAGCCTAAGTCTTGACTTAGGGTTGTGAACTTCTTACCTTGTTTCCTAAAGCTGGAATGACCTCTCCCTCTTCTGTACTGCAAGTCTTTCCTGTCCTTCAAGGCTCAACTTAACTCCATCTTGTCCTTGAAGACCCCACTCTGTGATCCAGCACATGCCTTACTTCTCCCTTAGTCAACACACATTTAAACTGTCTGGGCCCTCTGCAGACATGTAGGCTAGGATTCCCCTGAAAAGTCTCCTGAAAGAGGGTGTTTATAGGACAAAAGATAACTAGATGATGAGTTTCTTGAGCTATTTTGACATACGTTGCTTAAACAGAGACAAAATCAGACTAGACATAGTCACAAATAAGAAAGATGTGTGTTGACTCAAAGGGGAAGAAATGAGAGAACAAGTATTGTGGTTCTTAGTCAAGAGAATCATGAGGATCAGATGAAGAGTAAGATGCAGTTTCAAAGATTGTCTGTAAACAAGAAAAGGTTGTGTGTTGGGATTCTCTTATAAGTAGTTGCTATGAGATGGATTTTTCTGTTGAAGCAAGGCTGAATGGGCATTGACTGCAAGGGATTGGCTATGTACTCAATTTACCTACTCTACATTATGATAGCATCTTCTTTGGCCTTTGGGATCTGATAACCAGCATAAACCTCTGGGTGCCAGTTATATCTCATGTATTGACCCACCATAGTCCAAAATGAAGTTCTGTTTTTAATGTACTAGATGTCAAAAGGTACATAGTTACTTTTATAGAATAAGAATATACCTTAAGAAGGACCATTTATGAGAAATCAAGATGAGTTTATACCTCAAAGACATTGGAAGATATATCTCTATATATATCTATATATATAAAGTAGAATATATTATATATAATATAGAATATATATAGTATATCCTATATCTCTCTCTATATATAATATAGAATATATATATAGTCTGTCCAGAAAAAAGTCCAGCCATTGTTAATATAATGAGAACAGTTTGTGCAACATCAATGTAACCTGGCATTCAAGGAGAGTGGACTGGTATTTGCATATATGAACAATGATGACTTCACTGTACTAGTCAGTGGGGGTGCTAGACACCATTGAGGGAGCATGTGTACTGTGTGGCAATCGCATTCAAAATGACTGAGAGAGTAGAGCAATGAATCTGCATCCAATTTTGCATTAAGCTTGAACATTCCTCCACAGAAACTATTCGGATCATTCAGAGGCTGCAACTATGGGGAACTGGTGATTGGCAGCTTCATAATGACAATGCACCTGCTCATGCATCACATCTCATGCAGTTTTTTGGTGAAACATCAAATCACTCAGGTCACTCAGACCCCCTACAGCTTATATTTGATGTCCTGTGACTTCTGGCTTTTCCTAAAACTAAAATTATCTTGGAAAGGAAAGAGATTTCAGACTGTTGATGAGATTCAGGAAGATATGATGGGGCAGGTGATGGCAATGGGGAGAACTGTGTGAGGTCCCAAAGTGACTACTTTGAAGGGGACTGAGGTGTCATTGTCCTATATACACTGCTTCTTGTATCTTTCTTGTATTTTCTTCAATAAATGTCTCTGTTTTTTATAGTACATGGCTGGATACTTTCTGGTCAGGCCATATCTATATAGATCTATAGATCTATAGATATATATAAATCACAATATCTGATCTACTTGGTGGGATTTTGGCTTTAGAAATATCTCTCACATTAGGTGTAGAGGATAGATGAGAGCTCAAGATTGCAGGTAAAGGTCATGTAAGAACCAGTTGAGGTTTTCTCCAGCTGGGAAATGGGAAAGACAAAGAAATTTTAACTAAGGCAGAGGAGTGAAAAGGAGGGAGGAGAAAAGAGAGATATTCAGGCCTATTGGATTTATGAAGGTACAGAGAAGGAAAGAGAGAAGGAAGAATAAAAATATTAGAAGAGAAAGAAAGAAAGGAAAAGAGAGAGAGGAGGAAAGGAGTGGTTGAAGATGACTCTCAGCTCTCTGACTATTAAACTGGGTGGATCTTAGGATTCTTAGATGACTCCTCCATTTTCCCATATTGCCTATCTGCAGAGCCACCTGAGTGGACAGCAGAGAAGGAGTGTCCCCTTTCTCCATATTATTCTGTAAAATTGCCTCAATCTATACTTTCAGCAGAGCCAGTGTATTTGTTTCCCATTATTCCAAACCTGGTTTGGTCATTGGGAATCCATAAAGCAAGGGGACCTTCCAAAGGTCTTGAAGAAGCACATCCAGAACAGACTTGGACCAAGTTATAGCTTCAGTTGACTTGGCGTCTCATCCAGTCCCAGTCAGGCAGCTCTCCTCACCTGCCTCATTCCTCATCTTACCCCACCACAAGCTTCCCCATCAAGGAGCTAAGTCACTGTAAAAGAGGTTCTGTGGAGAATTGGGGAAAATGGTAGAAAGAGACTTTGGATTCAGACTGAGTCCATAGACTTTGGAGTCTGATTGATCTGGACCTGAACCTAACCTCTTGGCCACAAGAGCCCACACTTCAAAAGAAAGGACTGGACTGAAAGTTAAGATTCTGCATCCCAGGGGTCCTAGGGAGCCATGGAATTTGAGATTGCTCCAGGAGAGTGAAGGAAACACAGGAACTCTTTCTGTATCTATTTGCTTTGGACCCATCATGTTCAAGCAGGCAATGTGAGAGCCTTGTCAGCTTTTATGCACCTACTCTGAGCAGGAATTTCCATCACGCACCCCCTTCTACTCTGTCTTACTGCCACCCTCCCATGTTGAGGGATGAGGAGAAAAAAAGAATAAAGAAAAATAAAAAGAGCCTCAGAAACCTATAGGACACCATCAAGTGTGCCAATATATTAATCATGGGAGTCCCAGAAGGAGGAGAAAGAAATGGGTAGAAAGAATATCTTTTAAAAATGGCCCCAAACTTCCCAAATTTGATGAAAATACATTAATCTATACAACAAATTCCAGTAAAGACAGAGATCCATACCTGGACACATCACAATCAAGCTATTAAGAGACAAAAAGAGAGAAAATCTTGAAAACAAAGAGAAAACCAAAGCATCGTTTATAAGTGATCTTCAATAAAATTAACAGCCATTTGTTACCAGAAACCATGGAAGCCAAGAGGCATTGGGATGGCATATTCAAAGTGCTGAAAGAAAATGACTCATCCTAGAATTCTATGTATAGCAAAACTATGCCTTAAAAATGAAGGAGAAATTAAGGCACTCTAATACAAACAAGATTGAGAGAATTTTTACTATTAGATCTGCTGTACCAAAAATAATAACAGAGAACTTCAAACTGAAGTGAAAGGATATCAGTCAATAACTTGAATCTACATAAGGAAATATAGATCTCTGGTAAAGATAACCACATAATTAAATATCAAAGACAGCAGTGCTTTTTGTTTGTAACTCTCCTCCGATCTAAGAGACAACCACATAAAGCAATAATTAAGAGTCTGTATTGATGGCTATGCAATGTAGAAAAATTTCTATGAAAATAACAGCACAAATAAGAGAATAGGTAATGGAACCACATACAAGTTTTTGTATATTATTTTAATGAAGTTGGTATTAATGCAAACTAGGTTGTTATAAGGTAAGGTGTTAATTATAATACCTAGGGCAACCACTGAAAAAATGCAAAAAAACTGAGTAAAAGAAACAATAAGATAATGAAAATGGTACACTAGATTATATCTATTTAACACAAAAGAAGGGAATAGCGGAGGTCTAAAGGAACAAGAGAGACATAGGACATGTAGTAAATAAGTAACAAAATGGCAAAGCAACCTTGCCTTATCAGTAATTGCATTAAATATGAATGAAATTAAACACTCCAATTTAAAGGCAGAGATCTGGATTTAAAAGCATGATCCAAATATACACAGTCTACAAGAGATGCACTTTAGAATCAGTCACAAATAGTTTTAAAATAAAAGAATGGGAAAGATATATACCTTGTAAACAGTAAACAAGAGAGAGCTGGAGAGGCTGTACTATTATTATGTATAATACACTTTAACATGAAAATTGTTACTAGAAAAAAAGAATATTTTATAATTACAAATGAATCATTCCATCAAGAATATTAAACAATTAGCCCTGACTGGTGTGGCTCAGTGAGTTGGGAATCATCCCGCAAACCTAAAGGTCGCCAGTTCGTTTCCCGGTCACAGCATATGCCTGGGCTGCAGGCCAGGTCCATGGCTGAGGGTATGAGGTAATTGATCAATGTTTCTCTCCTTCTCTTTCTCCCTCCTTTCCTCTTTCTCTAAAAATAAATAAGTAACATCAATTAAAAAAGAATATAAAACCATTATAAATGTATATGCACTTAATAACAGATCCCCAAAATGCATGAAGCAAAAACTAACAGATTTGAAAGAAGAAATAGCCCTGACTGGTGTGACTCAGTTGGTTGGGCATTGGCTTACAAAGCAAGAGGTAGCTGGTTCGATTCCCAGTCAGACCACATGCCTGAGTTATAGATTTGGTCCCAGGATGGGGTGCATATGAGAGGCAATCATTCAATGTTTCTCTTTCACATTGATGTTTCTCATCTTCTCCTTCTCCCTTCCTTGCCCTCTCTCTAAAATTAAATAAATAAAATCTTTAAAAAAAAATAAATAGACAATTCAACAATAATTAAAGATAAAGGAATACTTACTAATTAATTCTTTAAGGCTAGCATTACCCTGATACCAAAGCCAGACAAAGAAAACCTAGGGAAAAAAACTACAGAAAACTTCATCCCTTATGAATATAGATGCAAAAATCCTGAACAGGATAGTGGCAAACCCAATTCAGCATACAAGAATGATTATACATCATGAGAAAGAGGAATTTATCCCAAGAATTCAAGATTGGTTGAACATATGCAAATTAATCAATGTAATATACCACATTAATAAAATAAAGGACAAAACCACATATTCACCTGAGAAAGCACCGACAAATCCAATAGCCTTTCACCAGTTCTATTCCTAGGTAGATACTCAAGATAATTGAAAATATATGTCCACACAAAAACTTGTACACAAATGTTCATAGTAACTTTACTCATAATAGCCAACAAGTGGAAATAATAAAAACTTTCATCAACTGATGAATGGGTAAATAAAATATAATACATCCATACAATGAGGTGTTAGTGAGTCATAAAAAGTAAGAAAATACTGATTTATGCTACAACAGGGCTGAATCTTGGTACATTATACTAAATGAAAGAAGCCAGATGCAAAAGGTCACATAATGTGTGATTCTATTTCTACAAAATGTCCAGATAGGGTAAATCCATAAAAATATAAAGAAGTTCAAAATCCTGCACTGCTTCCAGCCAAGATGGAGGCATAAGCACACACCAAGGCACATCATAATTACATTACCCAAGATTAAGGATAAGGAGAGAATCTTAAAAGCAGTAAGAGAAAAGGAGACAGTTACCTACAAAGGAGTTCCCATAAGACTATCAGCTGATTTCTCAAAAGAAACCATACAGGCAAGAAGGGGCTGGAAAGAAGTCTTCAAAGTCATGAAAACCAAGGACCTACATCCAAGATTACTCTCTCCAGAAAAGCTATCATTTAGAATGGAAGGGCAGATAAAGTGTTTCTCAGATGAGGTCAAGTTAAAGGAGTTCATCATCACCAAGCCCTTATTATATGAAATGTTAAAGGGATTTATCTAAGAAAAAGAAGTTGGTCAAAACTATGAACAGTAAAATGACAACTGACTCATAACTATCAACAGCTGAACCTAAAAAAGCAAAGACAAAAACAAACTAAGCAAACAACTAGAACAGGAACAGAATCACAGAAATGGAGAACACATGGAGGGTTATCAGTAGGAAGGGGGAGGGAGGAGATTGGAGGAAAAGGTACAGGGAATAAGAAGCATAATTGGTAGGTACAAGATAGACAGGGAGAGATAAAGAATAGTACAGGAAATGGAGAATCAAAAAACTTTTATGTACAACTTACAGACATGAACTAAGGGAGGGAATGCTGGTGGGAGGGGATTGCAGGGCAGAGGGGGATAAAGGGGAGAAAAAATGGGACAACTCTAATAGCATAATCAATAAAATATACTTTAAAAAATATAAAGAAGTTCAGTGGTTTCCAGTGTCTGAGAAAGGCAGTAATGAGGAGTGACCGTTAATGAGTATGGAGATTCTTTTTGGGGTGATAAAATACTCTGAAATTAGATAGTTACATAGTGGTGATGGTTGCACTTCTTTGCAAATATACTAAAAAACACTAAACTGTACACCTCAAAGGGTAAATTTCATGGTATTTGAATTCTAACTCACTAAAAAGTAAAACATAGTCAACATGTTCACCCCCTTGAGAGAATCACAGTAACATGACTTAGGGCCAGGTACTAAGCCCTTTGGGCATCATTTCCCCACTTGGCCATTAAACACAGTACCATTATCCCTGAGAGCTGGTGGCCAAGTGAGTGTGCTTGTGGTTCTAAGTTGTGTCCTTCATTGTGTTAGTGCTTTTAGTTGAATCTGAACCCTTCTTGTGCTCCATCCAATCTAGCTTCATCCAAGCCACTAGATGTTTCTCAGGTTCTTTGGTTTGCTTTGCTTTGCTTTGCTTTGTTTTTTATATGTCCTTTCCCTTCCTGAAAGCTCTGGGCAGGGAGAAAAAGTAACACCCATTGAGGACCTATTATGAGCCATATTCTGGTCTAAAATACCATATTTAATTTAGACCCCCAGGCCAGGCCCTGGGCTAGGCATGTTTATTTGCCCTTCAAAGGAAAGGATACAGAAGCCCAGCTTTAAAAATTCCTCCAAATCATGCCATTAAGAAGAATAGGTACATTGGATTTTGATGGGCCTCAGTTCAAATCTCCTTCTTAGAAAAATTTTATGAGATCTCCCACAAGTTTCCTAAGCCTTCTAAACTTCAGTTTCCTCATCTATAAAACAAGGACAGTAGAACATTTTTGGTGGAGTGGTTTTGAAAATTAAGTGAGATACAGAAGATATACTTAACACAGATGCTGAAATTCACATGAGCTATTGTTGCATGTCTGTGAAGGTAATTGGTGGCTAACTTTGGATTAGTAGCCGGAGTGGTGACATTCCAAAGCCTTCTCTCCCATTTCCTCATGTTGCCTCTTCTCTTCTCTAAACCTGTCCAGCCTACTTACCCTATCAATAATGGACATGTAGAGTATGAGATGAAATGTAAGTCAGCGGGGAGAAGGTCCAAGAACAAATTAACAAAAGGCATACACCTCAGTTTCCCTCAAGTTTGTCAGTCACAGTGTTTCCTTCATTTATGCTCACACACACACACACACACACACACACATTCTCACACACATCCACACATGCAAAGTTTTCTTGAGTAGCCAGTATTTCTGAGTAGCCAGTGCTAATAATGTTATGGGAAAACGGATGCAGCTTGATCCAGAGTTTCACTGTAACATCCCTCAAAAGTCTCATTTCCTTGACCTTTCATAAGAACTCCAAGACACAATCAGAAAGCTTGCACAAACCTCTCCACTCCCTCTGTGTCTTCTTGTAAACTGGCTTCTGGTTCTCCCAGCTACATCTGGTCTCAGTGGAATGTGCTTATCAATCTTACTCAAGGGAAATGAGGCCAAACAGCCTGGTGCCCTGGGTGGCTGAGGCAGCCTGTACAAGCTTGTGACATGTCATCAACAAGTGAGTCGACAAAGGATTTCAATTTTTTTTATCTTCTGGCAACTTCTATCAGTTTCAGAATTCCTCCCCACATGCACCCACCCTTATGGACTCATTTTTTTTTTCTGTCTCAATCCTATGTTCTTTCCTGATCAGCCTGTTAGCATAAGTTGAGAATTAGCTCACACTAAGAGAGAGCTTGCTTACTCACTGGTCCAGTTGGGCTGCCTGAGGCAGCTCAGTAAAAGGACTTGCATTCCTTGGGAAACAGCCTGAAGAGGGGAAGAGGGCTTTAGTGTTGGACAGACCTAACTTTGAATCTAGGTTTCCACTGAGAGAACTTGAGTAAGGCCCTTCTTTTGAACCTGTTTTCTTGTTTGTGAAAGACAGGTAGCTATGAGTACTCTGAACCAGGGTTTTGGTGGGAAATAAATGAAGTGATATAACAGATACCATGGTAATTATTAACATTGTTCTGAATCTCAGGATGCCAAGAACTACCTGATAGGTCATTTTAAAGAATGCTCTGTGTGCAAATTGTTATGTGGTTGTTAAAAAAATTAACTGTGAGTTGTCTAAAACTCAAAAGTGTACACACTCTTCCTTTCAGCTTCTAGCACTAGAGTGTAAAGAAGTAATCATGGATGTGGAGTAAAGATTTAGCTACAAGGATGACATTATTGAAAAAAGCTAGAAACAATCTAAACAAAAAAATGAGTTTTTATATAGACAATTGAGCTCTAATTCAGTGGATAATTAGCAGCCCTTCAAATGTGATAAAAGAATGGGAATGACATAGAAAGATATTTACAATGTGTATAGTTGGATATATATTTGAAGTTGTAAGAAGCTGTTACAAACTAACATCTAGAATATGGTCCTGATTTTATTTGAAGGAAGAGCTAGACAGGACTTCTAACTGTATAGAGAAAAGGCCAAATGGATAATCATTAAAACATTCAAAGTGAGTAGTCTCGTTGCAAATTTTTTTCTATTCTGTATTTATAAAAATTTTGATAACGAAAATATTTTTTAAATAAACTTTTCTGGTAAATTTTATTGAAACAAAACATACTTACAGAAGAGCTGCACAAATCCTAGCATATCTTGATGAATTTTGTTAAAGTGAGCACCCCTGTGAATTCACACTCAGATCATAACACATAACTTGCCAGCACCCCAAAAGCCACCCTTTTGCCCACCTCCACTCTCCAAATATAACCACTATTAGATTTCTAACAGTCTATACTAGTTTTGTTTGATTTGAAGCACTTAACAATTAGAACTATGTTATTACTTGCTTTTGGTGTATGAGTAATGCTGCTAGGAGCGTTCCTGTTCCACCTTTGATGAACTTGTATACACACCAAATTGTTGGCCATAGGAAATGTGTATGTACTGCTTAGTAGAAACTATCGGTTTTCCAAAATAACTGTCCTAACATATACTTCCTCTATGTCCTAACATAGAGGAAGTGTCCAAACTTCCTCTAACAGAGTGTGAAAGTTCTGGTGACTCAACTCCAATTACTTGTCCACCTTTGTTATTGTCTGGTGTTTTCATTTTGGCCATTTCTAGTAGCATCACACTGAGGCTTTAATTTATATTTCCCAAGTAATTAGTGGAGTTTAACACTTTTTCAAATATTTATTGGCCATTTGGATATTGTCTTTTGTGAAATGCCTGCTCAAGTCCTTTGTGCATTTCTCTTTTGTCTTTTTTGTTTTTGTTTCTTTGTTTTTTAAATCATTTACATTTTTCCATTACAGTTCACATACATTATTATATTAGTTTCAGGTATACACCCCATTAATTAGACATTATATAATTTATTAAGTGATCATCCTGATAAATCTCACATTTATTTGACACCATACATAGTTATTAGGATATTATTGACTTCACACCCCCATGACTGTTCTGTAACAACCAAGTTGAACTTGTTAATTCCCTCACCTTTTTCACCTATCACCTCAACCTCCCTCTCGTCTGGCAACTGTCAAAATGTTCTCTGAATCTATGAGTTTGTTTCTGTTCTGATTGTGTATTTTGTTTTTTAAGATTCAATTGTTTACAGATATGTATTTATTGCCATTTTAGTGTTTATATTAATCTTTACTTCTTTTTTTGTTGATTTTTAAATATATTTTATTGATTATGCTATCATAGTTGTCCTATTATCCCCCCTTCATTCCCCTCCACCCTGAACACCCTCTCCCACCCACATTCCCCCCCTTTAGTTCATGTCTATGTGTCATAAGTTCCAGTTGCTGGGTTGTGACGCTGTATGTGGGGGTGGGGTCCGAGAAGGAACAATGGAGCTTGCTTGCTCTGCTCTCTGCAGGACCTCAGACCCCTACACCACCCTCTGCAAGCCAACTGGGCCCCTCTGACACCAATTCCAGTGTGGGTGGGCCTGTGCACCCCATGGGACCTTCCTTTTCAGTCAGTGACCCAAAGCTCCACTTCCTGGCCCTGGGACCCTGAGCTGGGCGCAGTGCCCTGCTTCACAATGGCCGCCTTGCTGGGTCTGCTGGTCGCCACCCCCTTGCCGGGGCCCACCAGCCACCGCCACTTGTGTGCCCAGGGTCTGCCTGCTGCGGACTTGTGCGCCGCCCTGGTTGCTCAGCTCTCTGCTCTGTGACCCTCGCCTGGCCAGACTCCGCCCCTCCTACAGGTCTGGAGGAACGTGTCTATTTTTAAATCCTTGGGTGTCTGACTTCCATACAGTTCAATTTTCTGTCAGTTCTGGTTGTTATTTTGTTTCTATATTGTTGTTGTCCCTATCTTGGTGTGCGAGGAGGCACAGTGCATCTACCTATGCCTCCATCCTGGCCAGAAGTCTAATCTTTACTTCTTTAATGTTTTCTTCTTCTTAAAGAAGACCCTTTAACATTTCATGTAATACTGGTTTGGTAGTAATAAACTCCTGGAGGTTTTGTTTGTTTGTTTGTTTGTTTGTTTGTTTCTGTCTGGGAAGCTCTTTATCTGTCCTTCGATTCTAAATGATAGTTTTGATAGGTAGAATAATCTTGGTTTTAGGTCCTTGTTTTTCATCACATTGAATATTTTTTGCCATTCCATTCTAACCTGCAAAGTTTCTTTTGAGAAATCAGCTGACAGTCTTATTAGAACTCCCTTGTAGGTAACTAACTGCTTTTGTCTTGCTGCTTTTAAAATTCTTTGTCTTTAACCTTTGGCATTTTAATTATAATGTGTCTTGGTGTGGGCCTCTTTGAGTTCACCTTGTTTAGGACTTTCTATACTTCCTGGACTTGTATGTCTATTTCCTTTACCAAGTTAAGGAAGTTTTTTGTCATTATATTTTCAAATAGGTCTTCAATTTCTTTCTCCCTGTGTTCTCCTTCCGGCACACCCATAATGTGAATGTTGGTATGCTTGAAGTTGTCCCAGAGGTTTCTACACTAGCCTCATTCTTTTGGATTCTTTTTTGTTTTTGCTGTTCTGATTGGGTATTATTTGCTTCCTTATATTCCAAATCACTGATTTGATTCTTGGCTTCACCTACTCTACTGTTGATTCCCTGTAATAGATTCTTCATTCTAGTTAATATTTTCTTCATTTCTGACTGGTTATTTTTTATGCCTTATATCTCCATTTTTATGTTTCCTTTCTCTTTGTTGAAGTTCTCACCAAGTTCATCTACTCTTCCCCTAAGTTCACTGACCATCCTTAGAACCACTGTTTTGAACTCTGAATCTGGTGGATTGCTTGTTTCCATTTTGTTTAGTTTGTTTTTCTGGAGTTTTGTTCTGTTCTTTCATTTGGGACATGTTTCTTTGTCTCCTCATTTGGGCTGCCTCCCTGTGTTTGTTTCTATGTATTATGTAGAGCTGCTATATCTCCCAGGTTTGAGTGGCTTAATGTAGTAGGTATCCTGTACGGTCCAGTGGCACATCCTCCCTGCTCACCAAAACTGGGCACTACAGGTGCATCCACTTTTGGGCCGTGTACACTGTCCTGTTGTAGTTGAACCCTGATTGCTGCTGGTACATCAATGAAAAGGATTTACCCCCAGGTCAATCAGCTGCAAGGACTAGCTGTAACCACCAACCACCATGGAAAATTGGCTGTGCAGGGGCTCACCCCACAAAGTAGGACTTACTTCAGCAGGTCTCTGGTACCTGCTGAGCCCACCACTTGAGTGTGTAGCTTGTGGTGGTGGTTGGGTGGTGGTGCTTCAATGTGGTCTGAAAATGTCCTTTGGGTGCTCTGGCTCTGGGGCCTCCTGAGACATGCAGGCCAAGGTCAGCTACTGCCTGGGGCCACCTGGCATGAGCTACAAAGTAATCTTCAGATGGCTGCTACTTGTGCTGGGCTTGGAGGTGCCCAGGATAGGCCAAACTGCAAAGGCTCACTACTGCTAGCACCTGGCCTGGGGCCACTGAGCAAGAGGTACGGGGCTTCCTGAGGCCAGATGTTACTTGTCTGAGAAATTTTAGGAAAATCTGAAGCATGAGTCAAGACAGGCCATTTGTGTGGAAAGGCCACTGGAAACAGCTTGTGTGGGTCTGTAAGTTGAGTGGGGTGGAGCCTCAGGAAATCACCAGAGCAGGGCTAACAGTGTGAGCCAGGTTGATGGAGTCTCAGATATGGTGCCTGTCTGCCACCTCTGTGAGGGAAGGGTTTATCAAAGGAACAATGACCTCTGCCAGCACATCTGTCTGGGAGAAAGCTGCCCCCCACCCCCAGCTCTCACCCTGATGCCTGACAATTTCCTCTCTTATGTCTCTGATGCTTTTGAAGCTGCTGTCCCAGAGCTGGAGCTCAAAGGTTTTGAGTCCAAGTAAGCCCATAAATAGGCCCTTTAAGAGGAACTGCCTGGGACTCTAGAGGCCCTATCTCCCTCAGGCTCAATCCCTGCTCATTTTTAAGCCAGAAGTTATGGGGACTTCTCTTTGTGGCAGTGGAAACCTAGACTAGGGTCCTGGTATGGGGCTTGAACCCTTTGCTTCTCAGGGGGCATCTCTGCAGCTGAAGTATCCCTACCAATTATTTATCTGCCACATGTGGATGTGGGACAACCCATTTTGTGTATTTGTCCCTCTTATAAGTCTTGATGTGGCTACTTTAATTTCCTTGTTGTAGGACTTCTATTCAGCCAGATTTCATGCAATTCTGAATGATGGTTGTTCTGTAGTTTAGTTGTGACTTTTGTGTGTTTGTGGGAGGATGTGAATACCACGTTTACCTGTGCCATCATCGTGAGCGGATCTCCTTTGTGCATTTTTCCATTGCGTTACCTGCTTTTTTTCTTATTGACTTGTATGAACTCATATATTCTGTATGTAGTCATATCAGATACATTATTACAAATATTTTTTCATTGTATGTACTTGATTCTTTAAAATCTCTTAATGATGTCTTTTGATAAAAGAAAGTCTGAACGTCAGTGTCCTATAGGTTGAGAGGATCCTGCCTGTGTCCCCTGGCAAAGTGAGCCCCTGATCGTATCACTTAACACACCACCCAGAGGCAGGAAAGGTAAACCCATACTCAGAAGGTACTTACCTCTGTGAGGATGAACTGCTTGTCCTCCCAGAAGGCAGGAAGGCCAATAGTACTAATTACCGCTCCCGTTACTACTTTTGTTATTCTGGCTCCTTGAGAAAGAGATGCCAAAGTGGGATTAAATGTGCAGTTTTAGTTTAAGAACATAGAAAAGAAGCTATTAAAACCTGGGAGAGCCATCAGACCACAGATGCAAGAGACCCCAAGCAATGGATGGGGTAGGAAAGTTTGTGTAAAAGCATCCTGGACTGCCATGCAGTCTATAGGAGATTCCACAAGACCACTAGGGTGTATTTCAGCCAAAACCAGTTGTCAGGGTTGTGCCATGTCACCCAGGAGTGGATTTGCTTTAGTATCTTTGCCAAGCTCAGTCATTGTTTGGGAGCAGCGTGTAGGAAATAGAGTCTCAGTGCAAAAGTGATGGATTTCTGAGCACAGAACCTGGGCCTATAGTCACTACACTCCCTTTATTAGAGTTCTGCAAGGTTTTCTCATTGCCACCACACCAAGATAGGAAGTATGGGGGGAGAAGACCATTGTGGTAAATGAGAAAGCTGGAGAATGGGTTCACTTTCTGGAAACATTGAGTTTTACATTTTTTCTTCTTTGTTATCTGGTGACCAGCAAAATATATAGGTCTAGAATTCAAGAGAAAGTCTAAGTTGCTTAACTAGGACATTGGTGAGTGACTGCTTGAAGGGCTTTGTGAGAAAAGGAGTCTCACAAAGGAGACACACCAGTACTAAAGAAGCCCTGGGGTTTCAGTGACTTCCTGTTCTTTTTTGCATAAATAGCTTAGCTGAGGAGGTGGAGAGCAGAGAGCAAAGACACAGAAAGAGGCCTTGTGTGGTAGACCCTGGGGCCATTCCCACACTTAGGGCCCCTCATTACTAAAACACTTCCCTGACCTAGCAGTCCAAGGGGGCTGACACGTTTCAGCTACATCTGTCTCAGTTTCCCACCTTGAAACTGAATGTGGCCAAAAGTAACCTGTATCAGTATTTCAGTAAGAATTTTAGAGGGAAGCCAATGTGCATTCATTATGCACATGAGTGAGTTTGCACACATGCTTGTACACACACAGTGCAAAGGATGTGAGCAGTCAGATGTGGTCAATCACAGAATTTATGCTCCGCAATCTAGGAGAGAACGCGTGGGTCCATGAGTCAGGATTAAACACCATAGCGACCAAGTTACTGAAGCTTGCCGAGTCAGGCAGCAATTTCTGCTTAATAGAGCCCTTAGGTCTCAATAATTGCTTTGAAATCCCCACATCAGCATGCAATTCTGGTAACTGGGGAAGCCAGAAACCTAAGTGTGAGGGCAGAGCTGACAGCCTCTCCTATACCCATTCAAGATGCTAAAAAGGCCCATGGTTCCACCTCCTTCTTAGTGCTTGTAAACATGCATATGAATCTATCTTTATAGTTCTGTCCAGCCACCCATGCTTACCTCCAGGAGTTTTACAGCAGATTGGTTTGGTGTGTAAACAAGGGCAAGAGGTGGCTCCTGAATTAAAATTCTGTATTTGATAACAGAGGTATTACTGACAACTAGACAAACGTGTCTCTTCCTCAAGACACTTGTCTTCTATATGTCTCAAAATTGTCACGTTAGTTTTATTAAACAATTTATAGGCATCTTTCAGAAAAATTGCTATAATAAATAGATAAACAGATACTGTTTACTTCTGTTTACTTTATTCATGTAAGTTGTGGACATCTATAACCTAGACAACAGTACATGGCAGCCATCTCAGCTCTGTACCCAGGGACTGTCCTTCCTCTGCCCTCTTCCACACTGTTGAATTTAACACTACAATTATATGACTGCTATTTGTTAGGGAAACAGCTATTCCAATGGGTTAGGTTCAATGCCAGGAATTTTACAGCTGTAGGCACTCATGGTCTGTCTAGAATAACAGGCACAGCCCTCGGGAGA
Source organism: Trachops cirrhosus (assembly GCA_028533065.1). Taxonomy (NCBI): domain Eukaryota; kingdom Metazoa; phylum Chordata; class Mammalia; order Chiroptera; family Phyllostomidae; genus Trachops; species Trachops cirrhosus. Next base: position 33,020,999 of record CM052543.1, on the reverse strand, counting down.
TAGAGGAGGCAAAGACTTCCAGCATGGGAGACACTCAGGAAACCTCCAGCAACTTTGGAGAGCAAAGAAGCATGAGCTACGAGGTGTTCCAAGCAGCCTACAGCATGGTGACCCAGATGCTTGCTGCCCAGAACCTGCTCTGTGCCTGGCTTTCCCCCGCCGACTCTGTTTTTCTGGCTCCTCCCAACCCTCCACACTCCCCAGGTCCCTTTGCAGCAGCAAATGTGGCTGCGTGAACAGAGAGGTCATTGATTGGGAAACAGTAGTACTCAGCAGTAAGAACAAGCTTTCTCCCTTGCTCTGCAGGGCCAGTGGGTGGGGCTGAGCCTAGCCTGGCCAAGGGGTGTCCAGGGACAGATGCCTCTCACTGATCAGAAGAGCCAAGCACAGCTTTGGAAACTCTAATCCAGGCTTCTGGATCAGAGCTTTAAATTCCGTTTTCTGTGTCAAAGTAGTACAAAACCATTCTGGAAAAATACTAAAAAGAATAAAGAAGAAAATAAGTTTCCCTTAATCTCATTGACGAGAAATAAGTTGTATGTTTTTTGTTCTGATTGCAGAAATAATACACATAGTCACTGTAAAAAAAAAAAAACAAAACCCTCAAAAATATTTAGAAGAAGTTTATCATTCAGTGTCATTTTGATGTGTTATTTTCTGTCTTATTTTTCCTCTATGTTATTTTTAAAAATAAATGAGATTATACCATCAATATGGTGGGGGGTTAAAAATTTATTTTTATGAGTATTTCCCAATAATTTTCATTGTATTTCTATTTCTTTTTTAGTTTTACTTTAATTTTTAAATTAATTTCTGAATAGGTGATATATCTACATGGCACAAAATTTGAAAAATATGAAAGAACATAAAGTAAGTAGTAAGTGTTTCCTTCATTCCTGTTCCCAAGACACTGTTGTTAACAGCTGCTCATGTCCTGCCTGGTAGAGTCTATACATTTATATACACACACATTAGTAGTATATTAATTTTTGTGCCACATTTTCTCATTTAATATATTTAGGTGATAGCTCTGTGGTACTTTGAGCTAAATGAACTACCTCATTCTTTTTAACAGCTGCATAGTGTTCTACATTTAATAGCTATACCATAATGCATTTAACCAATGCTCTCTCGGTAGACACTGAAGTTGTTCCCAGCTTTTGCCATTAAAACAATATTGTATAGCTCTCTGTTTACATATATTGTTAGACAAATGCAAATGTGCCTGCAGGATAAATTCCTAAAAGTGGGATTCCTAGATCAAAAATCTGTGCATTTTAAAATTTGATAGGTATAGCAAATCGTCTCCTGAAAAGGTTGTGAAATCTATCTTCCCACTCAGAGAGCATGTGGGGCATAGGATGGCCCTAATTACCCTCACCTAGTATTCATATCCAAAGTGCAATTCACACTCTGAATCAGAGCGTTTCATGTGGTTAAGAGGATAAGTATTTTATTTTCTGTGACCTCTGTATTTTCTCTAAATATGTCACTTTTTATGCAGGCATAATATTTCACTACATAAGTTAATGCAACTAATTTAATCATTCTTTTATTATTAAACACTGAATTACACTTCCATATTTTGACATTAACAATACTGGGATAAACATCAAACATCTTTGTCCATATAGCTGATCATTTCCTTAAAGGAGTTTGTTTAATTACTGGGCCGAAGTGTATTATGAGACAGAATATGTATAATAAGAATTAGCTAGAATTCCATCTAATTTTTTAAAGGCTCTTTAGACAAACTGGCAAACTCCTTTTCATAGGTTTCATTAATGTATATTCCTACCTGCAGTGCCAATCACACCCTCTTTCTTCACCAAAGTGAGTATTAATAAAAAACAAAAGTTGCTAATCTAAAAGACAAAAAAACGGCCTCCTACTACTGACACTGCCTATGAAAAGCATCCTTGCTGAGAACACTAACTGAAGTCGAAGTCGCAGCCAGGCATGATCACATACTCAGAAGGGGTGCTTCAGGGCCTCTGAATCATCACAGGTTTCCACTGTCACCTGAATGTCACCTAAAATGAATGTAGCTTGGACATAGCATAAGAAAAGGCAGCTGTTAGGGTTGTGAAAGCCGTAGAGACTGGGATCCTACTGTTCAAAGCTTTGGCCACTACGGGTGCCAGGTTTCTGGGCAGCTCTGATTACACATATTTTGGTCATAATACCACGAGCACACGCGTGCTTGTCAGACCTTGTGTCCCCAGATGGGGTGTAGAAAATGTGGCCGCAAATCTCATTACACGTGCATTTCCCAGGCTCACAGTCCCCAAGCCAGGAACAGCAGGGCAGGCAGTGGAGGACAATCAGGACTTTGCTATGAATGGAAAGTGGTGGCTGGAGCGCAGGGTCTTGTCTGCTAGTTGAGGGGCAAATGGCTCCTAAAGGAAGATCCCAGGACTGTGAATTTCCCCTTCCTGGGGATTTGGAATTCTTCAAGGATCAGAAGCCTCTTTGATAAGGTCTCGCACCAAGAAAGAGATCATGTGATATTATTTAAGCTGCAAGCCTGCCTTTCGGCCCAGCGTCAGCGCCCTGCTGCTGAGCATTCAGGATCTGCCCTCTTATCTGACGTTTCCTCCCACTCTTGCCCTGGATATTCTCATGGGCCTGCAGCCTGCTCTTTGCTTGATGGCCCTGCTTCCAGCATGTGACAGCCTCTCTAGTTCCCCTGCCTTCCTTTCTCACTTGGAGCTGGTAGAATGCAGGCCGTCCCAGGGGCCTTGGGGTATTAATAGCAGCAGAAAAATATCAGCCTGCTTCCCACACCTCAAGTTAATTCAAACACTTTGGGCCAAGGCACACCAGAGGCTCCTTAGCAAAGGCTCAGCTCCCCTGAGACAATGGCTTGTAAGTCAGCCCCTTGCAAAACCTGTACATTGTCCAAACAAAGCCAGGCAGGACATCTAACTACATAGGGGCATCTCTGACTGTACTATTTTGGAAACTAATATATGTTTTCTCACAAGGATAAGAAATTATTTAGCAAGCTGCTTGTAGTGGGAGAGGATCACTTACAAATAAGATATAAGGAAAAACATCTCAAAATATTAATCTCTATTTTTCTTTCTGGGAACTTCTTGACCTTTTGTCTAGCCAGCAAAGTCATTCATGTTGGCCTAAGAAGGTTTTGAAGGGATGGGGTTCATAGAGCATTAAATATTTAGCCTTATAAGTGATGGTGCCAAAAAGTGGCTCTGCTACACCTTCCCCAACACACACACACACACACACACACACACACACACACACGAAACATCATTAACTTTTCCCAGGTCACTCTAAATAGAAACAACTACATTAAAATTGAACTAACTGTGCAAACTCAGCTTCTAGACACGTTCTCAACTCCCATTTCCCAAACAGATTGTTTCCTCTCTAGAAACACTCACTGCCACAGGTCCCCACTTGACCCAAAGCAGGAGCACAGGATTGTGCTGTTCAGTGATTCTATTTTCAATGAGCCAAACGTGGCACGTAATAGGTCCTCTGTGTTTGCTGGATTGAAATGAGCGTTTGTGCAGTGCCTTGGTTTTGCCTGCATTTCTGCCTCATAAAACCATTGAATCTTTAAAAAAAATTATACTATTAGACCTTTAAATATCTGAAGAAACTTTAAAGTTTTATCTAAATGTTCTCCAATCTAAAATGTCCAACCCCTAAGAAATACAAATAGTAGTTACAGAATAGCCATGGGGATGTAAAATACAGTACGGGAAATGGAGCAGGCAAAGGACTTATACGCATGACCCATGGACATGAACAATGGTGTGGGAAAATTGCCCGAGGGAATGGGGGTACTGGGTGGTGGGAGGGGGTGCTAAGGGGGAAAATTGGGACAACTGTAATAGCATCATCAATAAAATATAGTTTAAAGAATAAAGAAGTAAAATTTCCAATCCCTTCAAGCATGTTTCATGTGATATTCATTTGTTTATTCATTTATTTATTCAACCATCTATTCATTCCCTTGATAACTGCTATCTCTGGGCCAAGCACTATGATGGTCAATGAGATTCAGCATGCACCATAGAGGACAGAGTGGAGTTGGCTTCGATGTTTCACTAAGTAATAATTTTAAGTGGAAACAGAACAAAAAGGTCAAGTAAAGAAAACTCAGAAAGCCCAATGGAAGTACCCCCTTTTGGTGTCTGAGTACTGCATGTGTTGTTCTGAAATTCAGAACACTCTGAATGCAATGAACTAGTGCATTCTGAAAGTCTCTAAGTCAGCAGCTTGGGTGTAGATCTCGTTCCCATTGGCAGAAGCAACGGCAAATGAGGGGCGGACATCGCAGCCCCTGGGAAACCTAGCGAAGGGAGAAACACATACCGAAGACCACATGTGGCACGTTTCCCTCTGAACACTGTTGTGAGGCATTCTGTGGCCACATCCGTGATGATGAAGCCAACAGGAAAGCAATAACATTCAATCAGAAAATTATTTTTTTCTTCATTTTGTTAGTCCTTGAGGATAAGCAGGTGTTGTTCATTCATCATTCAAAATCCATTTTGGGGGTGTATTTAGGAGAGGATTTTTAAACAGTATTGGTGACATTTGCACAGACTCTGAAAGACTTCTGAGCACCATCCAGGCACTCAGAGAGTTACACTACTTCTTTTAATTATGAGTGATTTTGCTTTGAGCGCACAGTTTCTCCTTTTCTTGATGCATGTGTATTACCAATAATATTTACACACTGATTGGCATAAGCATGGCCATTTGGGGGGCTGAGTCAAATGGAACCAAGATTATTGAGGAATTTTCCAGAGACAATTTGGCAAGAGCTAGTAAACAATGAAAGGAACTCAAAGAGCTCACAGGTATGTAATAGAACTAAAACAATTACCTATGTGCTGGAAAAGAAATGGAAAGAGGAGTTTATTAAGTGTCTACAGGTGCCAGGAAAGAAGACAGACATATTTTCATAACATTACATAAAACAAAATGAGGGGATGGCAAAGAGACACACGTAAGCACATTTCCTGTGTTGGCCTCCACGAGTTCCCCTCAGCCAGACACCTCGTTTGATTTAAGAGCGACACCTTGTAAAGAGAGGGAAGAGGAAAGCTCTCGTTTGTGTTGGAGGTGCCAAAAGAAGCATCCTACTACTGTCTCTTTGAGTTATGGGCTTGAGCTGTGTGTCCAAACTCCAAAAGTAGCTATATGCTTTGACCAAAACATAACTGCCTTAGAATAATTGCATAAATATTGAAGAGATGAAAAGTTAAAAATAAATATTAGTAACCATTGTATTATTGTTAATATTATTTCCTTACCTTATAGTGCAGGATAATCCACCATTATTCTTCATGTGTAAAGACTGCAGTAGGTCAATCAGGCTATCAGTCAAGTCTGTGTTGAGCTCTTTGGGAATGACACAGCTTTCCAAACACATGAAAGGTGTGTGGGTGGGTCCTGCAGCAGAAGAGAGCTTGGCATATCTGGGGAACTGAGACGGTCTGTGTGGCTGGGGGGTGAGGAGGGTGGGGCAGAAAGTAAGAAACCAATTGGCTCAAACTGAGGCTGGGAAGATAAACTAGATTATATAGGTTGGCCAGATTAGGAATTTTAAATTTTATTCTAAAAGCAAGGGGGAATCATTAAATTAATTAAACTGCTTTAAGTTAGAGAGGAGAAATAGTGTCAGAGCAAAAAAATCATTGTTAGGTTTCCATTTTTAAAAGGTAATTTTTGGGGTGGGACTTCCAGATGTCAGAGTAAGGAGTTCAGTGGGCCCTCTCCCAAGGAAAAAAAGAAAATTAAAAAGAAAGGCTTTAACTAGAAAATTCTTTTAAGGAAATAACAATGTAAAAGTCTTTGGAAGTTGTCCTAAGGACATATAGCAAATGGGGAAATATTCATTCAAAAAAATTTAAATCTTGTTAAGAAAAGTGAGCCACCATCCACTCCTGTACTCATTCCCAGCTCCATATTATAGAAGCTCAGGTGTCCAACTCCAGGCAGCAGAGCAGTAAAGAAGCAGCTAAGAAAATGAGGAATTCCTCTTCCACAGTCTCCCAGTCTGGAGTTAGAGATTCAACCTACGTGGGGCATGCTGCTAGGGTTTCTCATCTACCACCACCCTCCTCCCCAACCATCAACCTTGTATTGCAGAAGCTCTACTTTAGGAAGGCACAGCCAAGATGAGCAGAGCTTCCTGTTTCCATCCAGCTCCCTCTCATAGGATAGGAACTCTAATCCAAGCACAGAAGCCTGAGAATACTGGGGCTCCAATTACCTCCATCCCACTCCATGTACTCATAGAGCAGAGTTTCTATGCCAGGAGGGTTAAACTAAGAAGATAAGGAATTGCTACTCCCTGCCCCACCTCCACCTCCCAGTGTCTTCTTATACACCAGAGATGTCATGAAAATAAAAGTGAGTCTCCACCCCCAATTCAGTTGCAGTGGCACAGGGGTTATGCCCAGTGCAAAAGGTAGGCAATGAGATGAAGAACTCTGCATGTTTGTTTGCATAAGGGGTGTGACGAACAGAGTGGAGAAATTCCACACCTAAGAAGGTTGTGAAAACCATAAAGATAAATAAGGTGGAGAATGATGAAAAGGAGGCTGGTAGCTCCATTACACAAGCCAAATAGCAGAGCAGAGAGAGGTTTAACAGAGAGAATCAGGAAAAGAGATAGTCAAGAAGTGTCCTCCTGGGATCACAGTCAACTCTGGGGTCAGAAAGGCAGTGTGCATGTCCAAGGCTGCACCCATGCTGGTGCAATCAAAGCAGAAGATGGGGCAGACTTGGGAGCATTCCTCAAGTCACACACAGACCCATCAACATGATGTAAAGCTTCAGTGCAGCAAGATGGTTAAATACAACCAAACACTGACTGAACAATAAACTACTCTGCTCCGGAGGCAAAACCCAAGAAGCCAAACTCAAAAATAAAATCACATTCATTCCTGGCAATTGGGCAAAATGTGTGGTACACAAGACTACATCCTCTCGGCAGTGAACAGAGAAGAAATTTCCAAGTTACTAGTCCCTAGCTGAAAATGATACAAAAATGAACTTCTTGAATTGTGATAGCAGACTGCAGTCCACACACATAACAATAAGTGATAAAGAATACACTGGCTCAGGGAGCTTAAACATAACCTTTGATCAGTAAGTGACTTATACTTACCGAAGAGTATCCCTCAGGTATTGAGTAGCCTCAGGTATTGAGGCTAAAAGATAAAAACAAGGGCAGGGGGACCTGAGTAGATACATTAGAGGCTGCACACTATATGAGAAATAGAATTTACATAATAAATTCAGTAAACTCACTAAAGAAATAAGCAAACAAGCAAGCACAGAAAATAAATAATAACTCCCTGGAAAAGGAGGCAATGAGTATACAAGTTACTACAATATAAATTCTAAAATGTCTACTTTTCAAAAAAATAACTGCAAAATAAAAAGAAACAGGGAAGAGTGACCCATATGTAGGAAAAAAGATAGACAATAAAAATTGCCATTCGATGGGACACAGATGATGGAAAAAAAGATAGACAATAAAAATTGCCATTCGATGGAATCAGCAGACAAAACTTTAAAGCAGTTATTACAAATATGTTCAAAGAACTAAAGAAAACCAAACTTAAAGAATTTATTAACAGTATGATGACAATGTCTCATCAAACAGAAAGTATAAAGAGCTAGAAAATTTTTTTAAGAAACAATAGAATTCTGGAATTAAAAAGTACAAAAATTAAAATGAAAATTCATTAGAGAGCTCAATAGTAGATTTGAGCTGTCAGAAGAAAGAATCCACTAGTTTACAGATACATCAATATAAATTATTCGATCAGAAAAACACAGATGAAAGAAAAAGGAAGAATGCAGAGCCTCAGAGAGAGAAATGTGGGACATCATTAAGTGCACCATCATATATGTAATGAGAGTGTCAGAGAGTAGGGAAAAAAGGTACAAAAATATTCAAAAAATTAACGGCTGAAATTTTCCGAAGTTTGAGGAAAAATATTAACCTACACATCCAAGAAGCTCAACATACTCCAGACACATCATAGTTAAAATGTTAAAAAAACAAAGGGAAAATCTTGAAAGCAGGAAGAGAAAAACTACTGGTCATGGTCTAGGAAACATTGGTAAGAATGGCTGTTGACTTCTTATCAGAAAGAGTAGAGGCCACAAGGCGATGAAATGAAATATTCAGGATACTAAAATATTTTTTTTAAAAACCATTAACCAAATATCTTGTGGAACAAAAAGCTATCTTTCAGAAATGAAGGTGAGGTTAAGACATTCTCATGTGAACAAAGGTAAGCATATTCATTGCTAGTAGGTATGCCTTACATCAAATACCAATGAGAAAGTAAAACTGAAGAAGCCTGCCCAACACTCTTGTTCCTGGCCTCACCTCTTCCTAAAGTCAAGGCTGCCCAGACCAGAGTGATGTCATGCAAAATGGTGGAGTGAGAAACTCTTAAGAGTTGATTCCTTCATCAAAACAATATATGAGCTGGAAAGAGGTGCTTGAATAAACTATTTTGGAACTCTGGAACCTGACGGTATAATTATAATAACCAGAAGAGTGCTTGTTACAGTAGATATATTTTTTAAAATCATTAGAGAATATGGTGAACAAGTTTATGAGAAGATGGGTAAAAAAAGTGAAGGAATTAAAAAAAACAAAAAAACTCACAGACACAGACAACAGCATGGTGATTACTAGAGGGGAAGGGAGTTGGAGGGAAGTAGGAGGAGGTAGAAGGAGGATAAATGGTGATGAAAGAAGGCCTGACTTGGGGTGGTGATACAATATACAGATGATGTGTTATAGAATTGTACATCTGAAAGCTATATAATTTTATTAACCCATGTCACCCCAATAAATTCAATAAAATAAAAGTCAAATGAAATTACCAATCTAGTAAACTATATTGCCAAGATTGACTCCAAAAGAAATAGAAAACCTGGATAGACTGTTCTACATGAAATTGAATAATAGCCAAATACCTTTCACACTAAAAGCACCATGTGTTATGATTGAAGTTTATGAAAACTTTGAAAAGACAGATAACCTTTCTTATATAAACTTTTTTAAAAAGAGAAAAAGATGATGAGATATGGAATTTGTTTTAAAAGTGTAATAAAACATTGATACCTAAACTAGAGAGGTATGATAGTGATAAAAATTATACACATCTATCCAATAAATTAGACTCAAAGTCTTTAAAAATGGGCAAACTGGGTACAGATTTTATTAAAAATAAAACAACGTTTCATTTGGATTTATCCAAGAATGCAGATGATTTCACATTTAAACCCCTCTCAGTTAATTTACATGAACACATTTTAAAACCATGTCACTACCCTCCAGTTTCCTGTGTGCCAAAAGCCTCTACTAAATACTGATCTTGGTTGCAACAAATATGTTAAACAAAACTTTAAAAAATATTTTAATTTTAACCTTTTAAACATTCTAATTTTTAAAATTTTTAATTGTGGTAACATATTCAACACATAACTTACCATTTTAACCACTTTTAAGTGCAGAGCATAGTGTTAAACATATTTACGTTGTTGTGCAATCAATCTCCAGAGCTCTTTTCATCTTGCAGAACTGAAACTCTATATCCATTAAATAAATTTCCAGTTCTCCCTCACCCCTCCCCCCAACCCCTGGCAAACACCGTTCTACTTTCTGTCTCTATTGATTTGACTATTCTAAGAACCGCATATAAGTGGGATTTGATTTGTCTTTTTGAGGCTGGCTGATTTCACTTAGAATAATGTTCTTAAGGTTTACCTATGTTGCACCATATGTCAGAACTTCCTTTCTTTTTATGGCTGAATACTATTCCATTGTATGCACATGCCACATTTTGTTGTTCCATTCATCTGTCAGTGGACACCTGGGTGGCTTCCACTTTTTGGCTACTGTGAATAATACTGCTATGACTATGGATATACAAATGTCTCTTTGAGACAATGACTTTAGTTCTTCTGCATATACATGTATACTCACAAGTGAAATTGCTTGATCATATGGTAAATCTATGTTTTACTTTTAGAGGAACCACCATACTGTTTTCCTCAGCAGCTGTACAATTCTACATTCCCATCAACAGTGCACAACAGTTCCAATTTCTGTTCAATTTCATCAACACTTGTTATTTTCTGCTTTTTTAATAGTAGCCATCCTAATGGGTATAAGGTAGTTTCTCATTGTGGTTTTTAATTCCATTTTCCTAATGATTAGTGGTATTGAACATTTTTAAAGGTTTTTGTTGGTCATTTACAAATCTTTAGAGAAATGTTCATTCAAGTCCTTTGTCCATTTTCCAGTCAGGTTGTTTTTTTGTTGTTGTGTTTCAGGAGTTCTTTAAATACTCTGAATATTAACTTATCAGAGATATATGACTTGCAAATGTTTCTACCCTTTGGTGTCTTTTTCACTGTTGACTGTGTCCTTTGGTGCACAGAGATTTTCAGTTTTGGTGTGGCCGGTTTAACTATGTTTACTTGTACTGCCTGTGCTTTTAGGGTCATAGTAAACAATGCTTCTAAACTGTGGATATTAGTTGGGTAATGTCAGTGGTGTAGGAGGTGAGGTCTCCTAAGTGGGAGCTACTACAGACAATAGCAAAAGATCCACAGTGAATTAGATGATGGAGTTATCAAACAAGCATTTTAAATAGTTATGGCTAATGCATGTATAAAAGTAGAAAATCTCAACAAACAACTGCCAATTATTTAAAAATGTCAAATGGAAATTTTAGAGGTAATAAAATAAATCATAACTAAAATGAAGGATTCAATGCATGTGTTTAAGGGCAGACAAGAATGAAGCAAAAAGAGGATAAATGAATTAGAAGTAAAAATATGCAGGTTGAAGGTCAGAGTGGGAAAAAGCAGGAAATTGTAGAAAAGAGTATAAGGGAAGGATAGGATGCACTGTGAAGTTCTAACACATATATAATTGGAATCCCAGAAGCAGATAAAAAGAGATAGGAAATATTTGAAGATATACTAGCTCCTAAATTTCCAAACCTAATGAAATACATCAAACCAAAGACTCAAGGAGTTTTTTTAAACTCCAAGTTGGATAAATATAAAGAAAACTATCTAAAATCAAACTGATACAGTATAGTTTCATTTGTCTATTATACCTTAATAAAGGCAAAATAAAGAAACAAATATAAACAAATTGCTGAAAAGCAAAGAGAAAAAGAAAAATACAAGCAAATAGAGGGCAAAAAGGCACATTAACCTCAAAGAAAAACAATAAAACTCAATTACCTTTTGGCAGAAATTATGGAAGATATAAGAAGTGAATGACATCCTCAGAATTTCAAAATTTTAAAGAAATCTGCCAACTTAGAATTATATCCTTCAAAATTATGGTAAAAAAATTTCAAGCCAACAAAAGCTGGGATACTTTGTCACAAGAGACTTGGCACAATAAGGAAGACTGAAGGGAATTCTTTAGGCTGAATGAAAATGACCCCAGATTGAACCATGCAGCTAAAGGAACAGAGAACCCTGGAAAGGATAAATATGTAGATAATATAAATGATGTTTACTGTCTAGAAAAACAATGATATAATGTCATGTGGGGATTAAAGCATAAGTAGTGATAAATGTGTGACAACACAACACAACAGATGAGGAGACAAGTGTAATTAAACTGTTGTAAATTTATTGTCTTATGCAGAAAGTGGTAATGATACTGATTTAAGGTAGACTTTAATAAATCAGGGGATATATTATGACTCAAAAGCTAACAGAGGAAAAAAGGTAAAAATCAAAATATTCTGTTAACCCCAAAGAGGGCAAGAAAGGAGCAATAACAGAAATAAAAAAATAGTAGGGACAAATACAAAGTAAATAATAGAGAGCAGGCTGGCAGCTCTGGTAGGGGGTTGGTGGTGGAGGAATCCAGCAAAAAAGAAAAAGGATTCAGGTTCAAGGACAATGGTGTGGTGACTGCAGGATGGGGGTAGGGGTAGGTGGAGGTGGAAGAGGGAATAAGGAGGATAAATGGTAATGGGAAAAATATAATAAAAATAAATTTCCTTAAAAAGGAAATAAATAGAAGGAGGCAGACTTAATTATATTACTAGGTATATATACATTAAATATAAATAGATTAAAAACCATAACTAAATAATAAATACTAAAAGACTGGGTTTTTCAAAGGTCAAATATAAGCTGTTTACACAAAACACTTTAAAATATAAAGTTAAGACATATTGATTCATCCCAGGGATGCAAGGATGGTTCAATATTCGCAAATCAGTCAATGTAATTCATCACAGAAACAAAAGCAAAGAAAAAAATCACATGATCATATCAATAGATGCAGAAAAAGCATTTGATAAGGTACAGCACCCGTTTAT
>CM052543.1:32923540-33008119 GCA_028533065.1 Trachops cirrhosus | reverse complement strand
ACACATGGACAAAACTACGGGGCTTGGAAATGGAAGGGAGGTTGGGAGGGATGGGTGAGTGGGCTGGAATGGGAGTAAAAGATTGAAACTGTACTGAATAATCTAAAATAAAAAAAAATAAAAAATAAATAAAAAAAATAAAAAAAAAAGACATATTGAAAGAAAAAGGAAAAATGACATAAGATGCAAATATTGATACTATCCAAAGAAAGGTAATATATATAAATATATATCATAAATACATACATAGGTATAAACAGAGATATAGATGTATAAATATCATAAAATAGGACTCCAAGGGAAAAAGTATTACTAAAGGTAAAGAGGAAATTTCTTATATAAAAAGGTAAACAGGAGGATTAAAAAACTCTAAACATGTACACACCTAATAACACAGTTTCAAAATATTTAAAGCAAAAGTTAATAGAACTAAAAGAAGAACTACAGGAATCCACAATTACAGTTGGAAATTTTAACAAGCTCATTTTAGGAAGTTATAGAACAGCAAACACAAAGTCAGTAAGGACATAAAAGATTTGAAATGTACAATTAACAACCTTGACATAACAGACATTTACAGAAAAACACACGAAACCACTACACCATGTGCATTATTTTCAAAGGCAGATGGAACACACACCAAAACAAACTACATGGTGAATCATAAAGCAAGTCTGAACACATTTCAAAAAACTGAAATAATATGGAATAGTGCTTCTCAAACTTTAACCAGCATAAATATCAACCAGGATCTTGACAAAATGTAGAGTTAGAATTTCCCACAAACTCCCAAATACTGATGGTTTTGGGCTCCTGAACCATACTTTGCATAGCAAGAATATAGAATATATTCTCTGAACACAGACAATTTAGGTTTTAAATCAGTTTTACAAAAGATTATTACAAAATGCCTAGATATTTGAAAATTAAGCACCCATTTAAATAGCCCATGAGTGCCCTGGCCAGGTAGCTCAGCTGGTTAGAGCATCGTCCTGATATGCCAAGGTTGTGGGTTTGATCCCTGGTCAAGGCATGTATAAGAATCAACCAATGCATGCATACATAAGTAGAAAAACAAATCACACCCTCTCACTCTCTTTCTCTCCCCTTTCCTCTCTCTCAAATCAATTTTTAAAAAGTATTTCATTTAAATAAATAAATAAATAGTCCATAGCTCAGAAATTACAATAAATATTAGAAAATATTTTGAACTCATTATAGCAAAAAAACACTACACATAAAAATTGTAGGTAGCAGCTAAAGCAGTGCTTGGAGAGAATTTTTAAATGTATGTATTACCAAAAAAAAAAGAGGTTGGAAATAAGTTATAAGTTTCCAACTTTTAAGGCTAGAAAAACAACAGAAAATCAATCCAAATAAAGTAGTAAGAAGTCAATAACAAGGATAAAAGCAGAAATTAATAAAATGGGAAGTAAACATGTAATAGGGAAACAGTAAAGTCTAAAGTTCTTTAAAATTTTTTTTAATCAATAAATACATAGAAAGATTAATGGAAAAATGAGAAAGAACACAAACTTAAACATTTTAAGAATTCTACAGACCTATAATGCAAAGATATTAGGAATGACTTTATAGCAATGAATTGGACAACTATAGTAAAATGGATAACTTCCTGTACAAACAAAAGTTAACACACCTGAAAGAAGAAACAGAAATTTTGAAGAGTGCCATATCTATAAAAAATTCCATTTGTAATTGTAAAACTTTCTCAAGAGTAAAACCCCAGGTTTAAATGTTTTCACTCTTGAATTCTTCTAAAACACAATAAAGAAATATTGCCAATTTTACAAAAATTCCTTGAGATCATGAAAATGTAAGGACATTTCCCAACTGATTTTATGAGTTAGAACAATCTTGATAACAAAATCTGAAAAGGACATTACAAGAAGGAAAATTATAGATCACTATCTCTCATGACACTAAATGCAATAATTCTATATAAATAATAGCAAATTGAATTCAGGGATATGTAAAAAGGATAATTAGACTTGTTCCAGGAATGCAAGTGTATTTATTAGGTATCTATTATTGTATAATAAATGACCTTAATACTTAACGGTTGAAAAATAGTATTTACCTCGTAGTTACTATGGCTCAGGAGTTTGAGAGTTGCTCGGATGCGTAGATTTGGATCTCAGAGTGTCTCACGAAGCTGCAGTCAAGAAGTCAGCTGAGGTCGGGTGGAGATTGGACAACCTGCTTTGACGATGGCTTGTCTAAGTGGTTGATGGCAGGAGGCCTCCATTCCTTGCCATTCGGGAAAGGAGACAAAAAAAGGCCACCTATTTCATGATTCCATTTATATAGGATTTCTAAAGCTAATAAAATTATACAGTCAGAAAGCATCGCAGAGGTTGCCTAGAGTCTGGATAAGAACAGAAATGAAGTGCAAAGGGGAACAAGGGAACTTGGGGTGATGGTTTGTGGTAATGGTTGCACAACAAGTACAATTCCTAAAACTCATCAAACCATGCATTTCAAATGGGTGAATGTAAGGTATGTAAATTGTGCTCCAATAAATGTGTTGAGACATTGATTAATATAAGTCACCACATTAAAAAACAAATGAGAATTACACAAATGTCTCGATAGATTCAATCTCATAGATTAGAAATAGAAGAGAACCTTCTTAATCTGATAAAGAGTTTATTGAGAGAAAGAGAGAGATGGAGAGAGATATGGAGAGATATGGAGATAGGGAGGGAGGGAGAGAGAGGGGATGCCAAAATTTAAAAAGACTAATGCCAAACGTTGTTGAGGATACGGAACATTTGGAACTCATATCGCCAGTGGTAATGGAAAACAGCACTACCATTATTATAAACTGTTTTGAAGTTTTTTATATAGTCAAACACAGACTTAATCTATAACTCAGCAAGTTCTTGTCCTAGGTATTATCCCAACAGAAACTAAAACTTGGGATCACAAAAAGACCTGTATGGAAATGTTTACAGTAGCTTAATTTATTATACCCCCAAAGGAGAGAGAGCTTAAATCTTCATCAAATAAGAGAATAAATAAAAATTTATGGTACAGTAAAAATATTTTGCTGAACAAAACACAAAAAAAGCAAATACAAAAGAACACATGCTTTGCAATTCCATGTATGTGAAGTTTCAGAACAGGCAAAACTAAAACCGTGACAGAAATCAGAACAATGGTTGCCTACTATACACAGTGTGTAGCGACAGAAAAGAGGCAAGATAACATTGGGGGTGGGTGTAAAAACATTTTACATCTGGATATATGAGTATATTAAAATTCATTTAATTATACACTTAAGGTCTGTGCATTTTTCTCTATGTAAATTTTACTTTGATTTAAACATTTTATTTAAACATTTGCTACATTCTAAATCATAATCTAAAGTGAATTACTTTAAAAATAAATAAATAAAGCATTTTTAGTGGGAAAAAAAGTGAATTTCTTTTAGCTCTTCCCATAAGTGGCTTCAGGTGACCTGAAAATAGTTCAGTATTCAGTTGATCCAGTAAACCTCACAAAATTCTGCAAAGCAAGAGATCCAAATCTTTGTTCTCACTTTAAGAACACTTGTGAAACTGCCCTGGTTATCAAAGTTATGCATATCTGAAAAGCCACCAACTAACTGAAGGATGTCACTTTACAGAAGAAATATGTGTCACTTTGTCGGTACAATGGTGGAGTTGGTAGGTGTGCTCAGGCTACACAGTTGCACTGGACTCAGGGTCCGTGGCCCAAAAAAGTACTGAATTTTTGCAGCACATGCTTAACAATGCAGTCAGTAGTGCTGAACTTAGGGGTGCAGCTGTGGATTCTGTGGTCATTGAGCATGCAGTGAACAAAGCTCCCAAGATGCAGCGCAGAACTTACAGAGCTCATGGGCGGATGAACCCACACATGAGCTCTCCCTGCCACACTGAGAGGATCCTCACTGAAGAAGAGCAGATTGTCCCTAAACCAGGAGAGGAGGTTGCACAGAAGAGAAAGATGTCTCAGAAGAAGCTAAAGAAACAAAAACTTATGGCCCAGGAGTACATTCAGCACCAAATAAATGCTAATAAAAGTAAAAGCAGAATGTTGGTTGTCTTTATTAGTACATACTAAATTTCAAGTGTCCTCATAAGATTGGGGAAAAAAGTAAATTACTTATTTGTTATTGGTTAGGTTTTTCTTAACTGGCCTCTGAGTTTGCAACAGCAGGTCTTAATAATACACGTAAGGACCAAAGAATATTTGAAAAATTTATTCTGAATTCTGCATATGGAAAAAACCCACAAAAATCTATAGTTGAAATCCTACTCAGAAGTGAAATAGTGAATGTTTTCCCACTGATTTCAGAAATAAAACACCACTTTTATACAATTTTGTACTGGAGATTTTAGCCAATGCAAAAAGGCAAGAAAAAACAATAAAAATAGGGTAAAAAAAGAAAAAACTAAAATGGCTCTTATTCATAAAAACATAATTGAGTACATAGAAAATTAAAAAGAATCTATAGAAAAAAGTATTGAAATGAGTAAATTTAGCAAACTGTTGAGTACAAAGTCAATGTTAAAAACAATTTTATTCTACATCCCCATAAACATTTAGAAAATGAAAATAAAGTTGTAACACTATTCACAAGCAAAAGCATCAGAGACAAAGGAATAGATCTAAAGAAAGATGTTTAAGATCTCTACATTGACAACTATAATATATTGTGGAGAAAAATTTAAAACATATAAACCGTTTCAATATTAAAAAATCAATCAATGTAATCTATGTTATAACAGGTCAATAAAGAAAAATCACACGATCATATCAATTGCTGCAAAAACAAACATTTGACAAGTTTCACTTCCTGTGTGTGATAAAAACACTGAGCAAACTAGGAATAAAAGGGACCTTCCTCACCTCAATAAAGAGCATCTATAAGAAACTGTCCAGTTAACATACTTAATGGTGGAAGACTGAATGCTTTCCCCCTAAATTCAAGAACAAGACAAGGATATTTGCTCTTACTGCTCTTGTTCAACATAATGCTGGAAGGTCTAGCCAACACAATTAGGTAGTAAAAACAAATAAAAGGCACACAAATTGGAAAGGAAGAAATGAACTGTGCCTACTTTCAGATAACATAATGATCTACTCATAAAATCCCAAGGAATCTTAAAAGCAACAAAAAAAGCAAACTCGTAAAATTAATGTGACTTCAGCAAGGTCACAGGACACAAGATCAAATCAAAAAAATCAATTGTATTTCTACAGGCTACAAATGAACATAAAAAAAATGAAATGAGAAAGATAGCATCAATTATAACCACTCAGAAGGAAAATATATTGGATTGGCCAAAAAGTTCATTTGATTTTAAAGCAAAAATAAGATAATTTTCACTTTTGCCAATAACTTTATTGAACAATGTTTTGTTCCACTAACTTCTGCCATCTTCCCGGTAATTTCATAATTCCATCTTTCCAAAATGGTTAATCTTTTTGAGCAAAGAACTGTTCCAGGTGACTTTTCCAATCTTCCAGGTAACTGAAAAATTTTCCATTAATATAATTTTGTAAAGACTGAAATACATGGAAATCCAAAGGTGCATGTCTAGTGAATGTGACGGATGAATCAGAACTTCCAAGCCAAGCTGTAACAGTTTTCGCCTGGTCATCAAAGAAACATGCAGTCTTACGTTATCCTGATGGGAGAATGTGCGTTTTGTGTTGACTAATTCTGGACGCTTTTTGTGGAGCGCTGCTTTCATTTGGTCAAATTGGGAGCAATATTTGCTGGAATTAATAGTCTGGTTTTCTGGAAGGAGCTCATAATATATACACAACATCATCTTTGGATGAAGACTGGCCTTTGGTGTGGTTGGCAGTGGTTCATTTCGTGTGCCCCACGTTCTCTTCTGTTCCATGTTCAAGTATCCACTTTTCATCACCTGTCACAATTTGTTCTCAAAACAGAACATTTTCGTTACATTTAAGTAGAGAATCCCTTGAGGAAACACAGTCAAGGTTTTCCTCACTTACGTGGAACCCAAACATCAAAGTGATGAACATAACCAAGCTGGTGCAAGTGATTTCGAATGCTTGGTTTGGATATTTTGAGTATGTTGGCAATCTCCCACATGTTATAATGTTGATTGTTCTCAATTAATGTCTTGATTTGATTGCTATCAACTTCAACTGGGCAAATATGCCCACTGTGGAGCATCATCCAATGAGAAATTTCCAGCATGAAACATTGAAAACCACTTTTGACAAGTTCGATCAGACACAGCACCTTCTCCATATACTGCAAAAATCTTTTTTTTTGTATTTCAATTGTGTTTTTACCTTTCTTGAGATAATAAAGTACAACATGCAAAAAATGTTACTTATTTTCTTCCACCTTCAATATTAAAATGGCTACACAAAAATTCACCAATCTTGATAATTTTTTTAATGCACACTGATATGACAGC
Organism: Trachops cirrhosus; assembly: GCA_028533065.1. Classification (NCBI taxonomy): domain Eukaryota; kingdom Metazoa; phylum Chordata; class Mammalia; order Chiroptera; family Phyllostomidae; genus Trachops; species Trachops cirrhosus. The sequence continues at coordinate 33,001,670 of CM052543.1, read as the reverse complement.
TGTCACAATACAATCTATCAAAATTGCTTCGAATGAAGTTTAAGACAACTACAATAAGCACCATTAGAGCAATCTTATGGAAAAAAAACAAACTTTTGGGTTAACCCAATAATAAACTGGAGCTCGTTAAATATTTCCTATCAAACCATGCATTGAGTGAGTGAAAATGCAAAATGTAGTATGCATATCCATCAAAGGAATTCTCTGTGGAATATATAGTATGATCTGACAAATAACTAAGTAAAAGTTTAGGTGAATTTCACAAAAAATGAGCTAAAAATTTAAACAAACTCACAAAAAGAGGATGGTCAAATCTTTAGTAAATAAAAAGTTGTACAGTACCATTAATAATCTAGGAAATGAAATTAAAACTATAATCAGATACTACTACACTCCCTCTCCAAAAAGACAGTGGATACAAGTGTTAATGCTAATGTGGACTAACTGGAATGTTCATACATTATTGAGTAAGTTTAAATTTTTATAATCCCTATGGAAAGCTGTTTGAAAGTGTCTATTAAATCTGAACAAACTTAGACTCTAATACCTAGCAATTCAATCCTTGAGCATATACCCAACAGAAATAATTGCTTATATCCATCAAAAATATGTCCAAGGATATTAAAAGCAAGACCATTCACACTATCCCTAAACCAGAAAGGACATTACTGTGTATCAACAGTGAAACAGACCAATAAATTCCACTTTTCCATAAAATGGAATTCTACATAGCAATGAAAAAGTACTAATTATTGCTTAATGCAATGAAGTAGATAAATCTTTGTGATATAATGCTGAGCTAACAAGCAGACACAAAAGAGGAAATCATGTATGATTCCATACCAGTATGTAAAACTCAAGAACAGGCAAAGATAATCAATAATGATTGACATCAGCTCTGGCTGATGTGGCTGATGTTGCTCAGTGGACTGAGTGCCAGCCTGTGAACTGAAAGGCTGCTGGTTTGATTCCCAGTCAGGGAACATGCCTGGGTTGTGGGCCAGGTTGCCAGCTGAGGGTGTGTGAGAGGCAACCACACACTGATGTAATGTATCTCTCCCTCTCTTCACCTCTCTCTAAAAATAATAAAATCTTTAAAAAATAATGCCATCAGTATAGTAGTTACATTTTGAGGGTATTGGCAGGGAAGGAGTATAAGATACACTTTTGGAGTACTGGAAATACTGTATATTAGGATCCAAGTGGTCTTTAGATAGGTTTATGTATAGGTAAACCTTCATTTTAGCTGTAACATTAAGATTTGTGTACTTTATGATATGTTAAGTTACAATTCAATAGGAAAAAAATCCCTCACACACAAATCTATATAATCTATAGTAATTTAAATAATGTAGCATTTGTGTAGGAATACACAAACAGATCAGTGTCCTAATGATAAAGAACTCAGAAATGGATTTACAAATATGGAAATTCCCATTATAAAATAGCATTTACATACCAGTAGGTAAAACAAGAGCTATTTAACTATGTGTTATTGGAACAAGGATGTGGCCACCTGGGAAGAAAACTGACTTGAGTGCTTACCTTATACACCAAATGAATTTTGGATCGACCAAATCTTTATGTATGAAAACTAAAACTATATATAATTATAAACTATAGTATATAAGCTATATATTAAAAAACTCTATATAGGCTGTATCTCAATATAGCTACTTTTAAAAAAGCAAAAAAAAACCCTATATAAAGGTTATATATAGAAAATAATACAATATTTAATAATTCAAGAATAAACTCTGTTTCCTGTACTCACAAATGTAAACCTACTTTTACCCCACCCTGTATATATATATATATTCTAAATATATACATATTCTAAATATATATAACTATATATAGAAAATTAAAAATAGTGGGGAAGGCCTTCCTAAATATGATATAAAACACAAAAGCCAGCAAGCCAGCCCTGGCCAGTGTGGCTCAGTGGGTTGGGCATTGTCTCGCAAAGCACAAGGTTGCTGGTTCTATTACTGGTCAGGGCACATGCCTGGGTGCATAGGAGAGGCAACCCATCAATGTTTCTGTCTTGCATGGATGCTTCTCTCACTCTCTTTTTCCTTCCCTTCCCCTGTCTTAAAAAACAAACAAACAAACCAAAATCAAAATAAAAAACAAACCAAACAAACAAGAAACAAACAAAACTATAAAAAATGGATGCGTGGTTCATTAAAATAGTATCTATCACAAAAGCCATCACAAAGTCAAAAGAGAAATAAAAATTTGGGAAAAATGTATTTGCAACTCCTGTTACAAAGGGTTAATTCCCCTAATATAATAAACTCCTACACATTAACTAGAATTTATATTCTACAACCCAACAATCAAACAGAATAACAGACAAAGGATATGAACAATTTACAAAGAAACAGAGTTGGCTATAAAACATATGAACATATTATTTAAAATTACTAATAAAAAGATTCAAGGAGATAACCATTTTTTAAATCTTTTACATTAGTTAAGATAAAGAGTTTAATTTTTAACAATGAAATAGGAATTTTTATATTGTTAATGGGCATATAAATTGCTGCAACCTCTGTAGAAAGTTACTTGGCAATATCTATTAAAACTAAAAATGTACATATCTTTTGGCCTAGTAACCCCACTTCTGAGAATATATCTTACAGATATACATACACAAATGCCAAATAAAGTATGTCCAAGGTCAGTTATTGTGGTATTCTAAATAGTCATTCAAGAAGCTACATCCATAAAATGATCCATATGTAGCATTTAAAATGGATAATGAAGAGTTTTTGGTATTGGTGTGAATGGTCTTCAAGATAGATACATAATTATATTTTTAAAAATCAAGTTGAAGAAGCTTCATCAATATAAAATTGGATAAATAAGATATGATAATATGATATAATCCACATTAAACAGAAATGCAATAGATCCCTATATATAATATGGCTATATCTCAGAAATTTAATTTCAAAACACTAGTTTCAGAAAATAACATATAGTATTATGTCATGTGTAAGAATTTTAAAACACTCCAAAAATAATACAAATATTATCTATGAATACATATGAAAGATACCTAGCAATATCTACACCAAGCTAATAACGGTGGTGGCTTCTTAGGTGAAAGAGAGAATGCAGTTGGAAGAAAATACCAAAAAAGTTCTGAATTGATTAGTAATCTTTTGTTTCCTTCATTTAGAACAGAGATTTTCAGCCAGTGTTCCACGGGTGTGCCACAAGAATTTTTAAAACATGCAATACCTGACTATTTAGTCAGGGCCACTGAACTCTTTTTCCTTAATCAGTCAAATAAAAAAAATGATAACAGCCAACTCAACAATAGCTGTCCGGCGTGAATATCCACTCTGGAACCTTAAGTTTATAGGTCATATAATAGAGTTGCATCTTACTGGTCATATAGCATAGTAAGGTTGCATCTAATTGGTTAATTTTTTAAATATTTTTTATCCTCAACAGAGGACATGCTCATTGAGGAGAGAGAGAGAAAGAGAGAGAGAGAGAAGGGAGAAAAGTAAAACATGGATCAGCTGCCTTCCATATGTGTCCTGACCAGGGATGGAACCCACAGTCTAGGTATGTGTCCTGACCAGGTCTGAAATCTGCAGCCTTTTGGTGTACAGGAGGATGCTACAACCAACTGAGCCACCTGGTCAGGGCTTACTGGTTAATTCTTGGTACCAGAAATCCTTATATACAAATATAGGCACCTGATTTTATATGAAGTCACTTTGGAGCAAAAAGGATAGGTAATTACTATTACTTTTTATAATCAATCAAAATTATACCTATTTTTGTCCGTTAGCAATATATATATATTTGTGTGCACTGCAGAGTTTTAGTAATTTGTTTATGTGTGCCATGAGATGAAAAGCCTGAAAATTTAGAGGATAAACAGTACCACCCTTTCACCTAGGAAACACTTGTTTTTCCTTGACCTTGCCTTCAAGCTCTCTCACATAATCACAAACAAATACATAAACATATTTTCAAAACATGCACACAAGTCATCACTTGGGATTTGTGTTTAGGGCTGTAAGATGAACATATGTAAAGAATGGCAACAATTCTTTATGTTAATATATGAAAATATTTGAAGAGACTATAAGAATCATCATGTGAGTGATGACAATATGAGAATCTTAACATATTTTAAATGTGTTTTGTAATGGTTACTCCTCATAAAATAATCATATTCAGCAAACATGATATGTAAAATTTATATTTTGTTTTTGAAATTTTAAGAATTTTACTGATAATTCCAGTTGATAGTGTCTTAGATAAAAGTAGTTGCCTGAACCTAACAAAAAATTATCTAAGAAGCCAAGTGACTGAAGAAAAGTTGTCTAATTTAGCATTATAATCAATAGAGGATAAAGTATGTAAAAATATTATTTTAACAATATCGTAAGTGATTTTACTGAAATGAAGGCAATAAAAATAAATTTTGTGAAAAACACATAATTATTCATAAATTCTAGTTTATTAACCATCTAAATAAAACAAACTGATCAGCAAACTCCTTCACATGCACAGTAATAATTTAAATTAAATCATCTTTGTTATTTACTAAATTTTAGTATTAAAAAAGTACCTTTACAATTTTTTGTTATGAAAATATATTTGCCAGTGTAGGAGAGTTAGACACACTTAAACAGTTTCTTGACTGGATATAGATCTTGAATATTTAGATGTAAAATATTTGGGCCTCTATTTGTAATCTATCCTAGTCTAAAAGGAGAAAATGTTAGCCATTTTCAGTTCTGAGCTATTTAGTTATGTTTAGTAGAAACATAACTATTTGTTACATTAGTTTATTTGTTGTGTTTTATGAACACTTCAAAATGTTTTTTAAAATGCTGAGTCGGGGAGTCCAACCTGCAGCCCACAGGCCACATGCAGCCCAGGATGGCTGTGAACGCGGCCCAACACGGAATCGTACAGTTACTTAAAGTGTTATGAGATTTTTTTGTGATTACATGTTGCAATGTATTTAACATGTGGCTCTAGACAACTCTTCTTCCAGTGTGGCCCAGAGATGACAAAAGTCATCTCTGTAAATGGTTAGTTTTATGATATGGTACAATGACACTTATTTCCTTCATGTTTTTCCTATCTAAGATTTCCTATCTAACATGTTCCACTTTTGAATAAAAAAATAAAAAAACATCCTAATATTTTTTAAAAACTTTTGGAATGAAGATAATTTTAAGAAGCTGATCCTTGTATGGGCTTGTTTAAGCTTTTTATTAGTTAAAGAAAAAACTGCTCCAACAGGCCTAGTCAGTCACTCACTGATATGCACCAGTAGCAGCTATGATAGGGGGTTGGAATGTGGAGTTAAAGGGAGAAAGTCAGAGTGGATCTGGACAAGTCAGTGGACTTCTTGAAATTGCTTCACAACTTAAGTTGGAAGTGGTGAGTTGGCTGTCAGAAGACCAGAAATCAAGGCTCTGAGGACATACGAACTCATCCCCTACCTTATGTGATACTGTTGTCCAGTATCTTAATTCTAGTCGGTATTCTTTCACAAATCAGACAATGTATTTTTAAAATACTACATTTGTTTAGAGTTACTGACATGTTTATAAATATGTTTATCATTCCTTCATGCTCCTCAGAGTTCCCTATGGGTTCATTTTCCTGTTGGCTGAGGAACATCCCTTTAAATTTCCTTTAGTGAAAGCCCGCGGGTGGTGTAATGTCTCGTATTTGTGCTGTCTGAAGTTGTTAATAATTTCCAACCCATTCCTGAAATATAAAATATATGTAAATATTATACATAAACATGTAATATCATTTACGCATGGTTTAGAATTATGGTTTATTTTCTCTCAGCACAGTAGAGATGATACTCTCTGCTAGCTTCCATCAGATCTGCTGTTGAGAAGTCAGCAAGCAATCAGCATTGCTCCATTATGGGTGATGTGCCTTCAGTCTCTGGATGCTTTAAATATCTTCTCTCTTCCTTTGGTGTTCTTCACTTATGTGATGATGTGTCTAGATATGGCTTTTGTTTTATTATTGTCTAGTGATGGGCTTCAGATTTATTGGAATTCCTGCATTTAAAGATGGGTGTTTGGAAACTTCTGAAAAATTATCAGTAATTATGAAGTTGAATACCAGCTCTTCCCTATTTTCTTCATTATCTATTTTTAAAGTTTATTGATATGTGATGAATGTGCCACAAAGCTCATTTGTATAAAGTGTTTAGTTCCATGGTTTTTAGTATAAAGTTGTGCACCTTGACCATGAACTAATTTTAGAAAACTTTACTCCCAAAAGAATCTTTGTACCTGTTGGCAGTCACACCCTAGCTCTACTCCACCTGCTCTTGCCTAGTCCTAGGAAATCACTAACTTACTTTCTTTTCCTATAGATCTACCATCTATATATGAAATCAGGCATTTCATATAAATAGAGCCCTACAAGAGATGATCATTTGTTAGCAACTTATTTCACTTAAGATAATATTTTTGAGATCATTCATGTTGTAGTATACAGCTGTACTGTATTTCTTTTATTTGCCAAATAGTATTCTACTTTATGGATATGACACTTTTTATTTACCTATTTATCATTTGGGCTGTTTCCACTTTTAAGCTATTATAAATATGCTGTTATGAACATTTGTGTATAAATTTTTATGTAGATGTGTTTTTATTTCTATTGTTTAAATATGTAGCAGTGAAATTTTTATGTCATATGCTAACTCAATGTTTAAGATTTTGAGGAACTGTCAAACTGTTTTCCAAAGGCACTATACCATTTCACATTCCCACCAGCAATGCGTGAGGGTCCCAATTTTCCCATCCCCATTCTCTTTTAGGAACTATGATGAGACACGTGCTAGACTTCTCACTACAGGGGTGGGCAACGGAGGATTACTGTGCCATTGTGCCATTCTTTTGAGTTAATAAAGCTATTGTAATATCATAACCTGCATGTCTTTTTCCATATGAACTGCAAACCTAACTTTGCCCACCCCTGTCTATCTACCCTATCTTATTAACCTCTCATATATTCAATCTCTTTATATTCCATTTAAATTCATCCAGTGCACTAATTCTATCTTTAGTGGTAGAAACTCATTTTTCAAACATGTTTTTTTATGTTCAACTACTGAAATTTTAATTTTGAGAATTTCTATGCAAACTTTTCTCAGTTCTGCCTAGTTATTACATGCTCATATTTTAAGCTCGTCTTATATTTATTTAAACATATTCTATTAGCTCAGGCTGCCACAACAAAACACCACAGACTGAGTGGCTTCAACCACAGAAATGTATTTTCTCACAGCCTGGATGCAGGAAGTCCCAGATCAGGATACCAGAATGGTCAGGTTCTTGGTGAGAGCTCTATGCCTGGCTTCCAGATGGCACCTTCTCAAGGAGTCCTCAGACGGTGGAGGGAGAGCAAGCTCTCTGATGTCTTTTCTCATAGACACTAACCCTGTCAGGGGCCCACCCCTGTGACCTCATTTAACTTGAGTTACTTCCTTACTCCACACACTGTCACACTGGAGGTTAGGGCTGGAAGTACTGAGTTCTAAGGAAGAGACCCACTTCAGTCCATAACACATATTACTCTTCGTTAGGTACTTCAAAGTCTGTGCTGTATAGTCTAGCACGTGAATGCATAAAGGTTCCACTTCTGCCTTCTGTTTTTTCTGCTGGTTCTCACAGACAATGCTTTGCCTTTTAGTACGTTTTGTGATTTCATTGTACACTGAGTTTCTCATTGTTGTTGGAACTTCATCTGTAGGAATTCTTGGAGGCCTGGATTGAGTTTGAATTTTTCCAGGAAAGACTGACATTTGTACCTCTCAGTCAACTAGGGGCCTAACAACAGGGGATCACTTTAAATAACATCATCAGCTTGCATTTTCTTTTCAAAAAACTCTATGAACCCATGTGATGTTCAGTTTGTGGTTACAGATTTTCAGATGATTCTTTTCCACAACACTTGGCACCAAGGACAAGACATGCATGCAAGTTTTTCTTGCTGCCTTTTTTGTAGTAAGATTGTTCTCTTTCACCTTACACTGAGGGTTGGGTCCCAGCTTTGTGGAAGGATCTCACATTTGATTCCCTGCTTTCTGTAGCCCCCAGCTTTGCCTTCTATGCCCTAAGCCCCATATAGTTATTGAGTTAAGGTCTCCAGCGTTGGCAGAAAATCTTAGGGAAAAAGACAGATCTAGAGGTTACTTGTCTCTCAAGGTTTATGTTTGTACTTTGTTTAGGGCTCTGTGGATCCTCTATGTTCTTTCCAGTTCAAAGGAACATTTAGAATACTGTTTTTTGAAAAATATATTTTAACTGACATTTTTACCATTTAATTAGGAAAGTGTGGTAAATTATTACACTAGTAGCCCCCAGTGAATCATGCTTCCCTGTGTCGGTGCTCCTTGGCAATGTGACTTTGCTTCTCTAGCTCCTGCCATCAAAAAGTGAGGTCTGTTTCCCCACCCCTTGGACCTGGGCTCTGCTGTGACTTGCTTTGACAACAGAGTGTGGTGTAAGTGACTTAAGAGGCCTTCTGGCTTTTGCTTTCCTGGAACACTTCCAGCATCACATGATGTAGTCCTAGATGAAAGAGCACATGAGCAGAGAGGCTGAGCCATCGAAGCCATCTCAGCTGAGGCCTCAGACGTGTGAGTGAGGATATCTGAGAATGGCTGAACAGACCCCACCCGTCCCACTAACTGAAAGCAGCCACATGCGTGACCTCAGGAGAGATGAGCAAAATCTCTCAGCCAGTCCACAGAATTGTGAGAGATACTTATTTTTGTTTTGAGCCACCGTGATTTGGAGTGGTTTGTTACACCAATAGGAAACTGACACAAAGGGTCATTTTGGATATTTAATTTCCCATATTGCTGGAAAGGGCTGTTCCCAGTGTGGAGGGTAGGAACCTAGAAGAAGTGAAGAGGGCATCCATGTTGGGAGGACGGAGGTGGGGAGGGGTGAAAGTGAAACTGGTAACAGTCGGGGGGAATCGATCAAATCATGTTAAGAATAACAGGAGTCAGTTTCTCACTCTTGGAAAATGGAGTTAAAGAAAACTGAAATCCAAGGGCATTTGACTGGAATTGGAGGTAGCAATATAAATTCGTGGTTATGTGTATATCATCTATATAAATATATATTATATATGTATGTATATGTGTGAATACATAAATATATTACCTAATCCTGCCCATTAAGACACACTAAGAGAAGTGGCACCCCAAGGGCAGCAAGCATACCAGGCATCCAGATCCTGACTTCTAGAAACCATTCTCCACTAAAATAAATCACACCTCTTTGGTGAAATGGCTAATTCAAGCACTGGCTAAGTAAAGTATCAGATGTGTTGGGAACATTTTTTGGTGTTAGAAAGTTACAAAGTGCTCAAAAAAATGAGGGAGATGTTGAAAGGATGTAGAAGCTAGTTGAAGGGGCTCTGACCAGCCAAATATGGCATGATTTGATCATCGAAAAATGAAGATCATGATGGATTATAACTCACTTAATAAAATAGGAGGAGTCCAAGCATCTCTACAGATATTTAAAAACTTAATGAATAAAGTAAAAGTTTGGTGAGACATAGTATAGTTACATGGTATGAAATTTATTCCCCACAAATTGTTAATCACACACAGGAAAATAGAGTGACTTTACAGTGGTGAAGCAGGGCAGACACCACCTTAACCAAGGGGCCTACTTGCATCACCAATAATGTGACAAATTGAAATCATGCATGACATACAGGATGCAATCAGAAGAACACAGCTTTAGCACTGCGGTGTGCCTGCCAAAGACGGGTAGCTTGTATCTAACCGTGAGGAAACAGACAAACCTGTATTAGTTTGCTATTGCTGTATAAAAATCACCCCCAAATTTTGAGGATTAAAACAGTATTTATTATGGTAAAAGTAGTTAAATATATAGTGACGAAAGGAGATTTGACTTTGGGTGGTAAACACACAATGTAATGTACTGATGATGTATTACAGCATTGTACTCTTGAAACCTATATAATTTCATTAAGCAATGTTACCCCAATATATTTAATTGAAAAATTAAAAATAAACAGCATTCAAAATCTTTCACAGTTTCTGAGGGTCAGGAATTTGGGAGCAACTTAGATGGGCGGTTCTGGCTTATGCTCTCCCTTGAGGTTGCAAGACACCCACTTCCAAAGTGGCTGATCCTCATGGCTGGCAAGTTGATGTGGCTGTTCATGAAATACTTCAGCTCATCTTCATGTGGGCTTCTCTACAAGGCGATCTGAGTGTCTTCATGATTCAATGGCTGGCTTTCTGCAGAAAAAGCAACGCAAGAGAGCAAGGTAGATTTATGATGTAGCCCTCTAGACACATCCCATCACTTCTTCACTACTCTTCTGGTCACATGGGTGACCTCTGATTCAGAGTGGGAGGGAGCACAAAAGGGTGTGAATACCAGGAGATGAGAATCTTTGTGGGGCATCTTGGAGTTTGGCTACCACAAACTCCAATTAAGGGACAAAACTGCTGACCTATAAACTTCAAAAGCATTAAAATCACCCAAGTTGGGCAAATGCTGAGGAGCTGACTCATATTAAAGGTGACTAAAGAAACATAACAAATAAGTACAACACATAATTTGGGACTGGATCCTTTGCTATGAAGGCCCCTATTAGATAATTGAGGAAACCCGAATGAGGTTTGAGGCTCAAAGGTCAATGTTAATTTCCTAGTTTAGATGGTTGTATAAGGTTGCACAGGCACACCTGTCATTTTATTGTGCTTCGCTTTATTATACTTCACTGATTCTGCTTTTTTTTTTAACAAAGTGAAGGTGAGATCCTCCACCAGCAGAAAGATTAAGACTTGCTTTATCACTAATACTGTCTGTATTTTGGTGGACTGGAACCAAACTCACAGTATCTTCGAGGTGTACATGTCTACTGGAATTTTCTTGTTTGGGGGAAAGACACAATAAAGAATTTGGGAGTGATGGAGTATCGCATCTTTTCTGAATATTAGAGATTTTTGAAAGGAAAACACACATAGCTTTAAACACAAAGAAATAATTTAAGCTACTTAAAACACAGACGCTTAGGGGGTTTTAGAATTCCTTAACCCAGATTATTTTTTTTAATTATATTTTATTGATTATGCTATTATAGTTGTCCTGACTTTTCCCCCTTTGCTCCCCTCCATCGAGCACCCCCAACTCCCTCAGGCAATCCTGCCACCCTGTTCATGCCCATGGGTCATGTATATAAGTTTTTTAGCTACTGCCTTTCCTATACTGTACTTGACATCCCCATGGCTATTCTGTAACTACCTATTTTTACTTAACACTCTCACCTCTCACTCATCCCCCCACATCTCTTTATCTTTAAACTTTGGCATTTTTATTATAATGTGTCTTGGGGTGGGCCTTTTTGCGTCCATCTTGATTGGGACTCTGTGCTTTCTAAACTTGCATGTATATTTCCTTCACTAAATTAGGGAAATTTTCTTTCATTATTTTTTCAAATAGATTTCCAACTTCTTGCTCTCTCTCTTCTCCTTCTGGCACCCCTATGAAATGAATGTTGGATTGCTTAAAGTTGTTCCAGAGGCTGCTTACACTATCCTCAAATTTTTTTAGATTCTCTTTTCTTCTTATTCGATTGGTTGCTTTTTGTTTCCTTAGATTCCAAATCATTGATTTGATTCTTGGCTTCACCCTCTCTACTGTTGTTTCCCTGTAAATTGTTCTTTATTTCAATTAGTGTACCTTTGTTTCTGACTGTATCTTTTTTATGCTGTAAAGTCCTCACTAAGTTCCTTGAGCATCCTTACAATCAGTGTTTTGAAACCTGCATCTGATAAATTGCTTATCTCCATTTTGCATAGCTCTTTTTCTGGAGCTTTCATCTGTCATTTCATCTAGGCCATGTTTCTTTGTCTCCTTGTTTTAGTAGCCTCCCTGTGTTTGTTTCTATGTATTAGGTAGAGCTGCTTTGACTGTGTCTTGGTAGTGTGGCCTAATGTAGTAGGTGTCCTGTAGGGTCCAGTGGCACAGCCTCTCTTATTACCCAAGATGGGTACTTCAGTTGTGCTCTTTGTGTGGGCTGGGTATATCCTCCTCTTGTAGTTGAGCCTTGGTTGCTGTTGAGAGGTCAATGGGAGGGATTTACCCAGGCCAGACAGCTGCAAGGATTGGCTGAGACCTCTGACCACCAACCTCCACCCTCTGTGGAGGTTCAGCTGTGCATGGGCAGGGTGGCGGTCTGTAACTGTCTATTGGGTGCACTGGCCATGGGGTTCCCTGGATGGTGCAGGCCAAAATCAGCTCCCAACTCTGTTTTGTCTAGGTTAACCTTGCCTGAGTTACAAAGCAATCTGAGATGGCTGCTACTTGTGCTTGGAGATTTCCAGGTAAAGCCAAGCTGTGAATCTAGGCTGCTAATTCTAGGCCTGGGGCTCACAGAGGCCAGCTGCTGCTTGTTTGAGAGGATTTAGGAAGTTGTGAAGCAAGAGCCAAGACCAGCCATTCATATGGAAAAGCAGCTGGGGTGGGCCCATAAATTGTGTGGGGCGTAGTCTCTGGGGATCTCCAAGATAAATCAAACTGTTAGCCAGGTTGATGGAATCTTAGATATAGCACCAGCATGCAGGCTCAGTCTGGATGGATCTGGTTTCTTCAATTCTGTAGTTGTTGGACTTCCATTCAGCTCAATTGCTGTTGGTTCTGAGCAATGTTTTTTATATTTTAGTTGTAATTTTGTTGTGGTTGTGTGAAGAGGCAAGCCAGGTCTGCCTATGCTGCTATCTTGACCGGAAGTCCCTTAACCCAGATTATTTTAATGAGCCTTCTTTATAAAAGTCACTGCACTTTAAACTTGAGAAACACAGAAAAAGCCAAAGAGAATATCTATAGCATTTTGGCATGTAGCTTTCTGGTCTTTTTTCATGTATATTCACACATACTTTTTAAAAAACAAATTATAAAGATGATATAATATTATTTATATTTTTATCATAAACCTTTCCTCAGATAAATAATGTTCTACAATATAAAAAGAGATTACTCACCTGCTTTCATATATCAAGTCAGCAATAAGGTTGAGATCCAGGACAAGTTTTGCTTGTCTCCAAAGCCAAAACCTTTTTTCCTGTACCAACCCCATTCCCTGCCCAAACAGAAAAAAAAAAAAAACACCCAAAAACAAAAAAACAAAAAACTCAGCACAGATTTTTTTTAAATGCACCAAAATGTATCCACAATGGCAATGATGCTTGCCAGCTATGAATCTCTTCACAGTTCCCTGCACCCATTCACATCCACAGTCCTAGGGTCATCCAAAAGGTGTATTATGTTTTAATGTGCCACTTTCATCCTCTAGTTACTTACATAGCAAATAGCTGTGACAGCCTTTATTTCATAATATTCTTTTCAGGAGGCAGATTTAAAATAGTGCTTCATGGTGTACCCTGGGCTCCTTTTTAAGTGATAATGGGATATGTCAGTGTATGAGTCAATCGACCCAATCCAACCCAGTGGATATCTGAATATCCACTGTGCATAAGATTCTACATTAAAAAGTCTTGGGAGTGTAAAGATGTGCATGCTAAGTCCTTGCCAGGAAGGAACCTGAAGTTCAACTAGGGAGAGAAGATGAATATCAACACAACTATACATAGTAGCCCCGGGTGGTCTGTGCTCTGTGGTGGGAGTCAGAGAAGTATGATAGGCTTTTATTATCAGAAAGACTTTGTCAAGAAGGAGCAACTTGAGTTCAGCCCCCAAAGGTGCAGGGGCTGTGCATGGAGCAAGTATTTCTGGCAAGAGAAATAGTATTAATAAAGATGCAGGCACAGGAATGTTTTAGACATCTGTGGTGGATGGTGGAGAGACAAATGCGGTTAGGTAACAAAGAGAAAAATGGGTAAGAAGTTAGTCGAGAGAATGATGGTGGAGAGACTCGAATGCCATACCAAGAATGAATTTTAATAAATGGGAAGCAACTGGGACAAATGAGAGTCAGGCCCTACGTGGGAAATGAGGAGTTCCCCAAAGCCAACTGGTAGAGAAATGAAGGGGAAGAGGAGATGGTGGCCCCGGTTAAAGCTATTAACATCCTTGAGGACGCTGTGTACTCTTGAAAGCTGAGGAAATAGAGAATAATGAGTGAAGCAAATCCTCCAGTGAGGCAAAGGGACATATTGGGTTGGTCAAAAGTTCGTTTGTTTTTTTTTTTCAGTGAGATGGCTCTAGTAGTGCTTAGCTGTCTTGAACTTCATTTGTAACAGTTTTGTTAGATTGTATGTGATAGCTGGCGTATCAGCGTACATTAAAAAAAAGACATCAAAATTGGTGAATTTTGTGTAGTCATTTTAATATTGAAGATGTTAACATTTAATATTGAAGATGTTAACAACATTTTCAGCACATTATGCTTTATTATTTCAAGGGTAAAAATGCAACTGAAATACAAAAAAAAAAGATTTGTGCAGTGTGTGGAGAAGGTGCTGTGACTGATCAAACATGTCAAAAGTGGTTTTTGAAATTTCATGCTGGAGATTTCTTGCTGGACGATGTTCCACAGTTGGGTAGACCAGTTGAAGTTGATAGTGATCAAATCGAGACATTAATTGACAACAATCAACGTTATAACAAGTGGGAGACAGCCAACATACTCAAAATATCCAAATCAATAAAAGTATTGGTGAAAATGAAAAATGTATCTTTTATTTCATGGAAAAAAACATACAAACTTTTTGGCTAATTCAATAGAATCCAAAACACATCCTGATGGAGAAGTTGAGGGAGGGGATGCCTTTGAGAGAGAGGGAAATCACAATACAAGACAGACAGAGACTGGCCTAAGTATAAAGACGGAATGGTTTGAAGCAGAGGGAGGGATAAAAGATGTGTTGTTCCAGGCTAGACCAAGGCTCACTGGGTTTAGGGCAGCAGGCAAGGAGTGGTCTGGTTTGGAGAGTGATGGTGATTATTTAAAATGAGGTTGAAAGCTGAAGGGATTAAGACTTACCGAATGGTAGTTTCAAAATAGGCGGAGGGATATAAAATGAAGCACAGAAAATCCTGTCAACAATATCGTGGTAACTGTCTATGGTGCCAGGTGGGCACCTGAATTGTCAGATGGGATGCTTTGTAAAATATAAGTGTCTATCTGCCCTGGCTGGTGTGGCTCAGTGGATTGAGCGTGAGCCTGCAAACCAAGAGGCCACTGGTTTGATTCCTTGTCAGGGCACACGCCTGGGTTACAGGCCAGGTCCCCAGGAGGAAATGCGTGAGAGGCAACTATACGGTGATGTTTCTCTCCCTCTCTTTCTCCTTCCCTTCCCCTCTCTAAAAATAAATAAAAATATTTTAAAAAGAAAAATATATAAATGTCTATCTGTCGTGGTGTACATCTGAAACAATACAAAATAGTGTTGAATGTAAACTGTAATAAAAAATAAAATAAAATAAAATAAAATAAAATAAAATAAAAAGTTGATGGCTCCAGGGAGAGATGAAGGAGAAGAAGAAAGTCAGATGAGAGTCCACAAACCTACAGAGGCAATCCATGCCCAGAACCCCATGATTAGTAACATTTTCCTACAAGTGTGAGTTGGGGCTCTCCCTGGGGTGGATAAATTGTTCCAGCCCTTGGTTTTTCCTTGTTCCGTGGACTTGGTATTCTCTGGGGCTGGGATTACCCTGGTTCTCTGGCAGTACCGTTCAAAAGAATTTTCTGTGATGATATAAATGTTCTATATTTGCACTTCCCAATATGGTAGCCACTGGCTGCACAGTAGCCTCTGACCACATGAAATGTGGCTAATGTGACTGAGGCACTAAATATTAAAAATTCATTTAATATTAATTAAATTTAATAGCCACACATGATTAATGGTCACCTCACGGAACAGAACAGCTACTGCATGGCCCCTTTCTCCTTAGTGAAGAAGGAGAGAAGGCCTTCCACAGGCGTGGAGGACCACATGGGGTCAGATAGAAGATTTTGCTATTTGTCAAGAGCTACCAGTTCTCTCAGTGACAACTCTGGTTGATCCTTCCAAGAGCAATCTTGTAGTTTCAGAAATTTCACATTCTCTTCTGTTTTGCTCATGACAAACACACTTATAAAGATCAATTATTTGGGAGAATAATTTTTTTCATGATTAGATTCTGAGTGTTTTCTTACCTTAATGACAGTCCTGTCACCCAGTACATATACCTGGGAAGCCACACTAACTACCCCAAGTCTTCGTGGTGAGGAAATGTGGGAACACAGGAGACTATTTACTCAGGCCAAAGTAACTTTTGTGCTTCTTTTGTGGTCATAGGGAGAAAGTCTGGAGTTCTAGAAATAGTTCTTAGTATCAGAGACCTTGATTCAAATTTTAGTCCTCAAGAAAGTCATACAACCATTTTAACTCCACACCTATGAAATGGAAAGAATAATACCTACAAGATCTGTCTGGAAAAAGTCCAGCCATTGTTAATATAATGGGAATGATTTGTGTGACATCGATGTAACCCAGCAGCCAGGGAGAGTGGACTGGAATGTGTATGCGTGAACAATGCTGACTTCACTGTACTAGTCAGTGGGGCAGTACACGCTGTTGAGGGAGCATGTGTACTGAGTGGCCATCACATTCAACATGACTGAGCAAGCAGAGCAATGAATCTGCATCCAATTTTGCATTAAGCTTGAACATTCCTCTGTGGAAACTATTCAGATGATTCAGAAGGCTGCAGCTATGGGCAACTCGTGATTGGTGGCTTCATCATGTCAACTCACCCACTCATGCATCACATCTTGTGCAGAGTTTCTGGGTGAAACATGAAATCACCCAGGTGACTCAGCCTCCCTACAGCCCAGATTTGGCACCCTGTAACTTCAGGCTTTTGCCAACACTAAAATCACCTTTGAAAAGGAAGAGATTTCAGACTGTTGATGAGATTCAGGAAAATACAATGAGGCAGCTGATTGCAATTGGGAGAACTGTGTGAGGTCCCAAGGTGCTTACTTTGAAGGGGACTGAGGCATCAATGTCCTATGTACAATGTTTCTTGTATATTGTATCTTCTTCAATAAATGTCTGTTTTTCATAGTACATGGCTAGATACCTTCTGGACAGACCTCATACTTAAATGGGCTGTCGCTGGTGTTAAATATAATTAATAGCTTATTTATATTTATTCCATACTGATTGCCAGCTAATGTGCTAGGTATTAGGAATAAAATGGTAGGCAAAAGTAGATATGCTTCTTGTTTCACTAGCTTATTCCACTAGCTTATGTTCTGATGTGGGAAGATAGACATTAATCAAATAATCATATATATACACACACACATGTATATACCACATACATACATACATATACTATACTTTAGAGTTATATACTATATTTTTATAATTGTTATATAAACTTTCAGACTTTGATAGTCCAGGAAGGGAGAGTACAGATGATTTTTTAAATGTTTGCAGATTTTTTAACACTCTCCCTTTAAAAGGTAGAATCTACTTCTCCTCACCTCCAACAAAGAGAATATGGTAGAAGTGATGCTATGTGGCTTCTGAGGCTAGTTCAGAAAATGAGTAAGAATTTTTCTCCCTCTCCCTCTCCCACTCCTTCTCTCTTTCTTAATGCTTGGCTTTGAATTGTAGTCACCATGTTGTGAAGAAGTCCAAGCTTGAGAAATATGAAGAAGTCCATGTATAAAAGAAACGGAGCGCTGTTTCCACAACCAACACCACTTGCCAGCCCTGTGAGTGAGCATCTTGAAGTGGGAAGTACAGTCCTGTCCTGCATTCCTGGCTGACATCTGACTAGAGTCTTATGAGAGACTGACCACAAGCCAGAACCACCTAGCCAAGTCATTCCCAAATACTTGATCCCCAGAAGTCACAACAGATGATAAATGATTATTACTGTTTTGGGGATATTGTTATCCAGCATTAGAGAATTAATACAATAGAAAACCATGGGATAAAATCTGAAGATATGGGAACAAAAACCTCACTTGATGAAATAACATTTGAGTTAATAACAGGAGGAGCGGAATGAATTAGACAAAAAGGAGAGAAAGGTATTCCAAGGAGCTATGCACACACAAACAAGGGCCTTGTGGACAGATGATACATCTGAGGAACTAAAATGTATCCAGTGGGCTGCAGGGACACCTGGTTTAAAAGGGAGAGATGCAAGATGCCTGAAAAGGTTGGGAGGGTTGGCTCAGGCAGGATCTTAGGTTGACTTTTCCTGTATAGACATCAGGAAGGGCATTCAGCAGGTACAGAACGTCTCAAGCCTGGCATCTAGGTTTCTGGTGCTCTCATCAGATATGGGAAACATGTGACGAGGACCATATTCATGGTGGAAGATCATAATTTGGGACAGGGTGTTCTACATAATTTTTGAGATACCAAGGTGATATTGTCAAGCAGAAAATTAGAAAGATATGTCTGGAGTTCCGAGGAGAGGAATGGATTGCATGTACACATTTGAAAGGCAACAAAAACAAAGAGTAATTGAAGCCAATGGAGAGAATTTCAGCTGCAGACTAGACAGCAAGTGAGGATAGAAGGAAACCTAGGATCCAGAACTGTAAGGTTTAACAGATAGCTAGAGGAGAATGGGTCAGAAAAGGAAAATGAGACAGAGCAGCCAGATAAATAGGAGGAAATGAAAAAATTGTGCCAGGGAGAGAGGGAGATGGTTTCAGGGAGTGGATGGTCAACAATGTCGAATGATCCAAGACGGGGTGAATAAAAGGCCCATTGAGCTAGCTGCACTGAGTAACGAAGGCTAGAGAGACACCTATTTTGATAAAATAAGTGATGGAGACAGAAGTCCAATTGGAGAGGGCTGAGGAATACTGGGAGGTAAAGAAATGGAGGTAATGAGGTCAGACAATTCCTCTGAGAAGTTCAGCTGTGAAAGGGAGGATAGAGGACAGTAGCTGAGGATGATGTTAGAGCAATAGATTATGTATGTATGTATGTATATACTGATGGGCGAGAGACTTCTGTATGTTTAAATGCTGATGGAAAGGGTCCAGTACAGAGTGATGTCAAAGATCTAGAAGAGGGAGAATGATGTGTACTAAAATAATTGTGAATATGAGAGAGAAGATAGGATTTAGAAGCAGGTCAAGCCCTGAGCACATAAGAGACATTTGAATATTGACAGCTGTCTTCAAGATTTATTTTTAATGTTTAAAAATTGTGTAATATAACAGGTATGCAGAAAAGAGTGCTTAAAAACAAATAGGTAGCCTAATGAATCATTACAGTGAACAGCCATGAAACCAGGCAAAAATATAACATTGCCAGCACTCCAGAAGCTCCCTCTCGTGTTTCCCTTCCTTGACACATGCCCTATCCCTACTGATAACCACTGTCCCTGACTTGTTGTAATGACTTCATGTTCTTCTATCTAGTTTTTTTCTTCATTCTAGTTTTGCCACCTGAATATATATCCCTAAACAATGCTGTTAAATTCTGCTTGCTTTTAAACTTTATATAAACACAACTATACTACATGGACTCTTATTTCATGCTTTTTCACTCAATATTATATTTTTCAGATTCATCCATAATGAAGCTATGAAGCTATATACCTCATACATTTTCAGTACTGTGTAGTATTCTACTGCGTGATTACATTACAATTCATTTATCCCCTTTACTATTAGTGGACATTTGGTCAGCTTCTCATTTGGGGTTATTACAAAAATGCCCCAGATAACATTCTTGTATATGTGTCCAGGTGCACAGGTACCTGAGTTTCTCTTGGCTGTATTTCCAAGAGCAACTTCTGGGTCATAGAATAGCATATCTTCAACTTCACTAGCCAATACCAAACTCTTCCAAAGTGGTTATACCAATTTCCACTCCTTTAAAAAAAGGCGCTCAACTTTATTAGAATTGAGACAAATTGCATCACTATTATAGAGACATCTTTACTTGTCTTACAAAGTATTATCTTCCTGTGCCAGGTGCTTCCTTAGGGTAAGTTCTAATCCAGTGATTTTTCAACCTTTTTCATTTCATGGCACACAAAAACTAATTACTAAAATTCTGCAGCACACCAAAAAATATATTTTCTGCTGATCTGACAAAAAATAGGTATAATTTTGGTTCATTCACACCAAACACCTCTTGTTGTGTTCGCTGTTGTCATTTTCTTAAAAAAATTGACAGTCTATGGGAAAAGAGGTCAGTGCCTCTGACTATTTACTGCATGTTTAAAAATTCTTGTGGCACAGCAGTTGAAAATTGCTGTTCTAACCTACTGGCTCTCCTTTCTAGTTTAAAGCCCACTCAAGAGTTTCCATCTCAGCATGATTTGTGACCATTAAGTGAGTTACTGTTTCTCTAATGTGTAACAAGTTAGTTCCTTCCTTATTAATACTTGGTAACAAACTGTCTTGTATCATTATGATACAAATAATTGTTATATCTCAGGATTGGCCACTCTGGCAGATGGCTGATCTTTAGTATTCTGTATAGTTCTGCCTTTGAGCAATTGATGGACAGTTAAGGGCCTGAAAACTGGAGCTGGACTGCCTCAGTTTGTATCCTCACTCACAAGAGTTATTTCCATTTATGTGTAGTTCCAGGGCAGTGTACACATAGCTGAATGAGACCCAGTCCACTTTCTAGAGGCTGAGATATGGAGGTATCATCCCAGTACACTGGTAATTAACTGAATATAAGTAATATGTCTGGCACAAAGAGCTTCAAGGGTCTTAGGGAGGAAATATCTAATAGACCAGTCTTCCTGGAAGAAAAAATATGCATGCAGATGGGAGAAATTGGAGTAAATACTGGTCAGGAAGTCACAGTACATCACAAAGAGCTTTGAATCCCAGGCCAAAGAATTTTTTTTTTTCAATTCAGTAAGGAATGGGAGACCTTGTATTGCCAGGTGGCTGTGAGATAGGAGCTAGACTCTGAAAGGCACCCAGGTGCACTGGGCCAACAAACAGTGGTTTAGAAACCCTATTGTTTGGCTGCCATTACCATCAGATTCTATCAGGTGCTTTTATAAGATGAGAATGGTTTGAGAGATAATGTCTAGTACAGTTTTAATGCCCAATTATTTATGTTTTTACACATTTCCAAAAACCAGTGCCAAGGTGTCTGGGGTCATGATTGTGAACTTCATTGTATTACCTTACTGCATTCAAACTAGGAATGAAATACATTAGTACCTTACCATGGTGGTGGATACTTACCAGGTGAGGAAAATTGTATAGAACTAAATACAGGTACATGCAATGAGTACAAGTAGGACTTGGGAAATTTAAGTTTGGTGGATTGTATCAATGCCAATATCCTGATTGTGATTTTGGAAGACATTACCACTGGGGAGAACTGGGCACAGTGAACAATTTCTGTATTATTATTATTTTTTTACAATTGCATGTGAATTAACTTTCTTAACAAAAATGTCAATAATAGTGTGCTCTAGTAAGTGGGTCACATTCCCCTTCTTCCAGTTATCTATATTTAGGGGATTCCTGGGGCACATAAATTAGGCACCATTATTTACATATCCGGAGGCCCCAAACGGAAGAAAGAGCAAAGTGCCTAGAAAGGATGAGGTCAACGGTACAGGTACTGTTTTGCTATTTTGATCTAAATGAAAATGAAGATTACAATTACCCAAAATTTTTGACAGTTCTGCCACAGTGAGTCAACTTCACCCAGCTGTTTTCTGATCTTCCCACTGGGTTTCCCGCTAAATCACTTTTGGGTCACTACCTCCAAAGGTAGGATTAATGTAATTCTCTTATTATGGAAATTAAGTCCCCCATCCCCCACCCCCACACAAAGGTGGGATATGACATACATAGCATTTTATAATTTAGGGAGCTTTTACTTGACCCATTATTTTGGAAAAGTACAACCCACAGCGAGGAATGAACTTAATTTCTTGAGTGACTTAAAGAAGACCACGCTAACAAGGTAGGGTTATTTCGAACTTTGTTACTATTATTTCTCTGCTGTGCTAAACGTTTTCTTCCCAATAGTAGGTCCGACTTAGACTTGAAAGAGGGGCCTTAACTTTTATAAAGTGAAAGAAAACAGGGAAAGAAATGGCAGGCTGGGAATCTGGCCCTGGGAAGGCGCCCACCGCGCTGGAGAACAACCACCTGAATTTCCAGAAAAGGAACTTCACTTCCCCTGACTTGCAGATTTTCGTGAGTTCAGAAGCTCTCTTTGAGGCCGCCTAAGGTTCCCAGTTGCGGAGGAGGGAAATTGAGGCAGGGCTGACGGGGCGCACGCAGCCCCAGCCTCGGCGCCGCCCCAAGGAGACAGAACCCGGGCTTCCAGGGTTCTTCGCGCGGACACAGACTCCTCCAGGCCTCCCTCCTCCCGCCCACCCCGCCCAGCTCGGGACAAAGCCCGGAGTCCGCGCCTGGATGAGGCAGGGCAGATCCCGCGCGCGCCCTGCTCCTCCGTGGGCGCGAGACTCCGCCCCGCCACCGCTCAGTGGGGGGAGCCCGCGCCCCAACAGCCAGGCAGCCCAGCCAGGCCCGCCCCGAGTCCCCATGACGTCACCGGCGGCGGCAGGCCACGCCCCCGGCCCCGGGCGGCCGGCCGCATGACGTCACCAAGGCCCCACCCCTCCGGAGCGAGTTCGGTCCTGGCGTTCATTTCATTCCTGTCCTCATTCCGAACATTCTTAGCATCGCTCGCGCCGCGCCTCGCCGCCCGAGCCGAGCCGAGCCTCTGCAGCCGCCGCCGCGGCCCCGCCGCCCGCCGCGGGCGCCCACCAAGCACTTTGCAGACTCGCTTCCACCTTGTGGGTCAGTCCGCGCGGCGGGGCCCGGGCCCGGGGCGGCCGAGTCCGGGGACAGGCCATGCAGTGAAGCCCCCCCACCCCGTCCACCTTTGCCCGGAGCCGCGGGCAGTAGCCCAGTGCGCCCAGCCGGCCCGGGTCAGGAGCAGTGCTAAGTAGGGGTGGGATAGCCCAGCTCGGGGACCGGGAGTCGGGGAGGGAGTCCGGCACCCAGCTGAGGGCGGGGGAAGCGGCGCCGAAGTTTGCCTTGGACTCACCGGGCGCTGCGGCGGCTCCCTTCGCGAGGTAAGTTGGCGCGCGGGGCTGTTGCTGGGTGCGAGGGGCGCACGGGGCGCCGCGGGGTAGGGGGCCAGTGGCGCGTTCCGCTCTGGCCGCTCTTTCATTGCGGGCTCTGCTTTGTGTGCGGCGGGCGGGCGAGCCGGCACGCGGAGGTCCGGGGCCCGGCCCCCGTGCCTGCCTTCCCGCGCCCCCTTCAAGGTGAGCGGCCCAGCGCCGCCGCGTGAGTTGCCGGGACGCCAAGTTGGGCTGCGCGCTGCGGAGCCCGCGCGGCAACAGGCGGCCCCCGATGGCGGCCCTGGAGGCGCCGGGCCGGCCGCGCCGCGCCCCCCGCGCCCCCCTCTCCCGCCCGCACGCGCACACACACGCACATACCCTCACATCGTCCGGCCGTTTTCACGTTTTTTTCGGAGAAGTCAGAAGTTCGAGCGAGCGCGGGCGGGGAGATCCGCCTGGGAGCCCGAAGCCGGCTCGACCCCCCCACAGAGCCTCCCGGGCCGCCCCAGTTGTCCGGACCCCCCCGAGGCCCGCCCAGGGTCTTCGCCGACTTGTGCCGCTGGCGGGGGTTTCGCTCCTTTTCAAAGATGAAAGAAGGCACGGTCGTCTTTGCCGCTTCTCCAGGACTGTTGCTGCCGCCGCCGCTGCTTCATTGCACATTCAAGTGGAAAATTTTCAGGAGTCAGCAGAAACATTGTGTCCAAAAAAGACTGAGTCGCAGTTACCACCAAACCCTGGAGGAGACTTTCCCTGGAAAACTTCCCTTCGGTAGGAAATACTGGGAGATTTGTTTGTTTATTGGAAGAGAAATGATCCCCAGGAGGGGAGAAAAATCAGGGTGTACTTCTAGTCTTTGTTCGTAGCAGCAACACTTGTTTTCAAAAGTCCAGAGGCCCGCTTTAAAGAAAGTTCAGCTTCTGTGAGTTTCCTTTTTAAAAAATGTGTATTTTTTTTTAACTGAGGTAACATTTTAAATGAGTCGAAAACAATGGAGGGCTCACAGCTCCCTATTCTCCTCCCACGAAAGAAATAAAAAGTCCAGATCATAATTTTCCTTGCTTTTTAATTCTTTTAAAGATTTATTTAAAGTCGAATGGTGTCACTGGATAAAAATATTTGTGAAACAATGAAATACCAGCCACCAGCATTTCTCAGAAGGCTTGTTAACTTCTCAGAAGCAAGTGGCTGCCTGTGATTTGCAGAAATGAAAATTGACCTCAGTAAGCCCTGGAAACTTAGAGACAGATGATGTTGCAGGAGCGGGTAATGTAAAAAAGCCGTCTTTTAAAAACAGTGCCTTGGAGGAAACCCAGGTCCTGGGACAGAAAGGTCTGCAAATCCTATCAGGTTTCAAAATAGTGTAAAAATAAAAATAAAATGCTACAGATAGTGCATTGGAGTAGAGAGCGGTATCAGTTCAGGACAACCACATGTTTCTTTCTCCCCCCTTTCAGTATGATTGTTTCTGGAAGTTTAGGTGGTCTGATCATTTGTGGTGTGCCAGGTTCCTGCAGGTGGTTACCTGAGTAGACAGATCCCTTCAGAAGAACGCGATCTCCCTGCATTGTGAATGCAACCAGTGGGCTCCTTTTCTGCAGTCTGCCATGGATCTTGCTTGTTTCTTATTCATGGGGGGGGATTCTCTGCTAGAGTACTCTGGAGACAGGGGTTGGGGCACAGACCTCAGGCGGTGCCCAGTGCTTCATCCTTTCACAGTTGGGCTTGTGCCCTTCCGTAAATAGGATCTTTGGGCCCAATCACATCTGAATGCTTATACAGGCCAGACTGAGATCCAACTTTGGTAAGAATCTTTTCTCTTTAGAAGGAAATAGTAGAACTAATTACAGAGTGACTCAGGAAAGACAAATGGATTAGTTGAACCTTTGTCAACAGTGAGGTTTTGAATTGTTGATAATATTTTCGGGGAAAGGCTTATTTTTCTAATCTCAGTATTTCCATAAATGGTCACAGATATTTTTGTTTAGCATTTCTTTGTATGTGCAACTCTCTGTTGAACTCTCAGGTTTCAGGTTTTAAATGGAGTTTACAATTCTTTTATTTGTTGTTGGTATAAAAAAATGAACTGATAAGCAGTATCCATTACTGGTTCTAGCTGATGATATAAAAGTGCCAATGTAGACCATTTTATTTTTACTGAAATGATAAGTATTATTTGATCCACAGTTTTAGGGGACTATTAGAATACCTTTTCTCTTTCTTTCTTTCCTTTTTTTTACAACTTTGAAACAAAACCAGTGTGACACTCCGCGCTGACAGTGAGAGTAAAAATATATTACAGAAAAGAATCTTTGTTTAGAGTCCTCCTCTGTGTGATCTTTTGTAAGGTAACAGAATTCCATCCAGAGAATATCCCTGACAGATTATTAGAGATTTGTTTTTCTTTTCCCAAAACATAAACCAGGACTCACCATGACATATATTTAGTGAAATTTAATTTAAGGAGGGAGGGCAACCTAACTTGGACTGAGCCAGACTGAAATGAATTTCTCACCGAGAGGCGCTTCCTTGCATTGTGGTACAGTGTGCGCCTGTGCTGCAGCAGCAAACTAATTACACAGAAGGGAGAGTTGGGGTGGGGGTGCAGCCTGGGGGAGGTCAGCTTTCTCCTCCCTCCCATCTTCTCTGCCCATCTTTTGCTTTACACAGCAAGAATTCTATATTCATGCACTTACTTTGGGGATTGGCACCCCCTTTTATTTAGAGAAAGGACAAACTGGTCATAAGGAAAACCAGTTTTCTGTTTTTGGGGGATTTTTTTTGTTTTGTTTTTTGTTTTTGCTGCTTGAGCTTCGGTCATTTATAAACAAGTTTGAATTCTGCTGGCTCTGACAATACAGAACAGCAAGTATAAGAAGTCATTTCTCAATGGGGAAATTTGGGAAGGATATACTTGTGGTTGTCTGTCATCTGTGTCTTGATCATATTTGTTGTTACATTTTCAGCAGAAAAGTATGTAACAGGGACCGTTAGAGAAAGTAGATCCCAAATGTTACAGAGGCTGTTGAAATGAGCTGTGCCATTAACAATATTTTAAGGTTTCTTGCTTCAGAAATGGACTGATTATCTCATACGCAGTGGTTGTACAAGAGCCTGCGCATCTGTGGGATTACTCTTTGCTCTAATCTCACGTGTTATTATGTGTTAATTGTGAGCATGATTATATTGCCTGTACATGAAAATTGTTGTGTTTTATCACTCAGAAGGTTGGTGCAAATAACTGCATTGCATGTATGATCTAGTGTACGTAAGATGACAATGTTCACATACAAATAGTAGGTAGATAAGACTTTCAAGTTTATATTTTAGGCACCTAGTCTTGTTTCCAATAGATTGCAAAAGGAGAAGAAAATATTGCTGGGTGAAAGCTGTGCTTCAAGGTTGGATCTGTTTAGTGATAAAACTTTTGGGACCTGTTTTCTGCAAAGACTGAAGAATGCTGTCCAGCTTTCTCTGTAGAACTGCAGGGAAATCAGAGCCCACCTTGCTGTTGATAAATGCAGGCATTACAGCTTCCCTTTTAGAGTTCAGAGACTGGAACAGCAGAGTGTTTATGTCCTCCTTCTGAACTTGGTAAGAAGAATATATTGTCAGCTTTTTGCCCTTTCACAAACTTAGGCTTTGCTACTGGGCTCTTGGGGACTAACTGACGGCTGGAATAATCTTCTATAGCTGCGTGGTGCTTTTTAAAAATTTTATCTGTAGAAGACACAGATTACCCTGTGGCATTTAAATTAGATCCCAGTCATGTTGGAAAAATATCAGTGATGTATTTTATTCTTTCATATTCACAAAGGTGATACAATCAAATAATTCAGGTTCATGCTAAGCACTTAATGTTTCAGGGTTAGGCTTTTTGACAAGTACCAAGTTAGGCCCCCTTGTCCTTTGCAATTACTGGATACGTCTGAAATCAGGGAGGTTAGGGGCCTTGTCTATTCTGGGGTAGTTTTTGGAAAGCTAGAATGTTTGGATCTAAATATCTGGAGTGTTTTGTGTGGATTTTTGTGTTGTTTTATTTCAAAGCTGTTAAGTATTGAGAGTCCTTAATCTGTAACATACTCATCACAAGCTTCCTTGACCTTGTCCTATATTTACACTCACAGTTGGAATTCCGCCATTTCTTCAGGTACATTTGGGCTGTGTAGTGGTGCAGAATAAGAGAATTTTAAAATATGTATTTTTGTTTTAGTTAAAGCAAACAGGATGCCCTGAAGAGTGGTTTTTGGGGATGGTGGTCCTTACAGGGTAGCTCACTCTCAGCTCTTAAGTTCTTTTGTTCACTGACTTTTTGCATGGTTGGGAGGATTCTTAAAAAATAGTTTCCATCGTCTGGGAGTCTTTGGCTAACTGTGAAACCACTGGTCTCTCTTCTGATTGGATTTTGGTGGGGGAGGTTGGTTCCAAGAGGCTGTCTTTTCTACTTTTGTGGCAGGCCAAGGGAAGGCTCCATGCTGGCTGTATTGTGAGCCCCTCTCTCCTCCCCCCAGCTTTTTAAATCAGTATTTACTATCCTGATGCAATGGTTTCTGCCTTTTTCCACATTAGTTTAAAAACTAATTAATTAAAGCTCTGCCCTAGGATTTCATTAGCAGTTTTAGTTGAAGGGACAGAGCCCAGCATTGGAAAATGGGTTTCAAAGAAAAAGCCAGCTTATTGATGAACAAGTTAAGTCACCATCATCTCCAGCGGGAAATTCCGGTTGCTTTTAGGCCCTGGACAGGTTTGGATGTATGTGTAAAGTGACTGGAACACTATTGACTGGGAATATACAACAATGACGAGTGCTGTTGTTTTTACTGATATATAAACTGAAAAACTGCTGCTAATGGTGGGAAATGTTAATTATGTGAGAACATATTGAACTTATATTCTCTGGCATGAACTTTTAAAAAAATGCATGAACTGCGCTGCATTTTTATAGGCACAGCTTTCTAATTATCATAATTCAGTTCAGCTCTGCTCTTGGATGGAGTTCAAGTGCAATCTCAATTTAACTTGAAAGGGCTTTTTTTTTTTTTTTACTGAGAATGTTTAAGAAAATTTGAAAAGTTCATCTAAGAATGTTGTCTGCTGAGGTGCGGGTAATTTGGGGGGATGAAATAAGTGCCTTTATGTAATAGTTAATTAGATCTGAATATTAGAAAAGAGATTGTCTTTTATTTACTTTTTTTTTTTTTGCTTTGCACCTATCCAGACCTGCATCTTGTACATTTTTGCATAACCAGATATTATATGTTCTGAGTCGTCTTTGAAAACCAGTGTTTTCCCCCAATGCATAGTAAACTAAAAAATGAATATTTTATTACTATCAATGATAACATCTCTGTGAAGATAGGAACCTTTTTAGAGAGAGCAGAAAGTAGAAAGAAATGCAGAAATCTTACGAATTCATTTGACACAAGTCCCCATTAATCTTTTATACCAACCAAGCCTTTAGAAAGTGATCTCCTTATCTGGTCGTCAGTACACTTTGACTTGATGGCATTTCGTCAACGGAGTCATCTTTGACAGCATTCATTCCAGTGTCCAGTGTCCTTTAAATTTCCTGTGACCTTATTGTCTTTTCAAAGAAAAAAGTTAATAAGCCCAGGCACCAATTCCTCTGTGGAATCAGTTTTAATTGGAAGAAAGAACAACTTCAGCTGGACCTTCCGACTCTTGTCTGGTCTCACTTCTACTGCTAGAATGCAAAGGGAGCCCGCGGAAACCAAATGACTTCATTTGCTCTGGCACTTCAGAGCCGAATTCGCTTCCATGGTGGTGAAATAAAAGGAGCCAAGTGTTTTAAATAGCCACTCCCCAAGGCCCGCCCGCCCGAGTGTTTTGAGAAAAGAGCATTGTCTGCTCGCAGCCCTCGCTGGGAGCCAGCCTGGCTCGCCCTCCCCCACCAGGCAGCTCCAGTTTTGAAGTTGACATCTGGTTTTCTCTCTGTTCACCTGATGTACACCCATTCGCATGCACCCATGAGGTGTGCATGCACGTGTCTGCAGGTAATGCCTATTTTCGACATTGAATGTGTGTGTGTTTCAAGTCCCTGTTGGGATGGGGGGGGGCCACAAAGCTAACAGCACAAAATAAAATGTAAACACTAGCCGCCCCACATGCCACTGCTGCTGGGTTTCTGTCCGATGGTGCTTTCTGGGTAGGCGTGCCTATTGTTGTGGCAGCAACAGGCGGCAGAAGTTGGGGCACCATATGGCGGATGTGGGCCTCAGATAAGCTGTCTGGTAATTTAGCTTATCAATAGCATTTTGATATGCTTCATTTTCAGATCACCCATCACCGTGGTTGGGGGTGTCATGGGGGCTAGCTGATTCCAAAACCATTGAAACCATTGTGAGCGATGCTTCCTTTGGTGGAATCTCTTTCAACCCTTTCTCCCTCTCTGCCTTTTCATCTGAAAGCATTTGGGGGACAATGGTGGTTAGAGTTGGAAAGAGCCCCATCAGCTGAGGGAACCTTCAGTCCCCAGCCCTCAGCCCCGCCTTGAAATCTGGGACACATAGAAGACCTCGTCAGGTATTTTCATTGAGAGGAAAACAGAAAACAAACTACTTAATAGCATTTCATATGGGCAGAGCCAAGAAGTTCCCATAATTCAAAATCTGCTTTTGTTTTAAATACTGGAGAGATAAGGCTGATATTGTTCTTATTTTGGGAGAAAAAGGTTTCTAGTTTTGTTGTGCCTTAAAAATAGATCCCTAATTTTCTTTCACCTTTACATTTTACCATAATCAGAAAATGTAAAATGTAAAGATGATTAGCATCTGTATGACTGCACATCAGAGGGAGTGTTATTTGTGATTTGGAGGCAGGAAGCAGCCTCCTTTATGACTAGGAATTGTTAAATAGGGAAAAGGGTGTAGAACACCTACTCAGATGTCAGGTGAAGCTGGAGAAAAACTAAAATCTGTTCCGCCGTGAATTGAGGGAGAGGAGCAGGGGTGGGCGATGCCTCTTGCCTGAGTTGCCAGAACCCGCTCAGATTTTCTGCACACAGTAGGTGGCTCCGTGGAAATTTGATGATGTGCATGACCATGTGCTTATCAGCTATGTGAATCTCCCTCAGCAAATGTTGGTGTCCCTGATGCGTGCCAGGCCCTGGGGAAGCCAGGATAAGACCGTCCATGCCTTTTCCAGCCTACCCTCCTGGCACAGTGTCTCTCACCTTTCCAGGCCCCTTACCTTTTCCAGATTTTGACTTTGGGGTTAGTAACTAATAGTACTTGGATCCTTTTACATGGCTAATTCAGGATGGTTCTGACTCAAACCCAGGGCAGTCTTGTTCTGCTCCTGCCCCAGGGAGCCTCTGCCACACCAGTGGTTCCCACCTGAGCTAGTGCATGGCAGCTTGCAAAAGCTTTCTGCAGCCTGGTGATCACTCCTGTGGACTGGAGGCTGGGGAGGTGCATGGTTTCTGTTTTTCTAAGAGACCCCATAGTGGTGTCCACCTCTGATTGGGAACCATTGCTCTAGCAGCCGTAATTCTTATCCTTAGATTGAATCAGACAACATTTGGCCATGTCTTCTAACTCTTGAATTGGGATTTTTCTTCCCCTATATTGTGAGTCGCTGTACCTAAGCACATATACTGAATCTCTATGGAATACAAGAAGATGTTCTTGGTTGGTTTTAAAGACACAACTGCACAAAAATAAGCTTGTACCCTTTTATGCCTGAGAAGCAATAAAATGAGCAGAACCCCCTCCTTTGTGCTCAGCTCTCATCTGTTACCCCTTGGGAGTGTAGCAGTTGTTTCCAGATGTGGCTGTGTCAGGCTTGCTGGTGACGGGTGTAAAAACTCATCCTTGCCTGTGTGTTTGCAGAGGCAGTTTTCCTTTTTGAGTAGTGGGGATGTTCTCTGAGCTCTCCGAGCCCCTCGGATGGTATCCCTTGACACCGTAGAGTAAGGGGGTCGGAAAGGTGATCCTAATAGCATCCCGGAGACAAACCTGCTGCTGTTAAACCATAATGTGGCTTTTCATTCTTTTGTTTCGGGTTCCTTGAAATTCAGATGCTCTCTATCCTGCACAGAACTGCTACTTTACCCTGGACATTTAAATGCAAACATTTACAGGTGCTACTGTGTGCCAGGGATTTGATGATCCGTAAAAGGCGGTCAG
The DNA here is from genome assembly GCA_028533065.1 of Trachops cirrhosus. Lineage (NCBI taxonomy): Eukaryota > Metazoa > Chordata > Mammalia > Chiroptera > Phyllostomidae > Trachops > Trachops cirrhosus. Next base: position 32,970,451 of record CM052543.1, on the reverse strand, counting down.
TGAATGGTGATCAATAACATGTACAGGAAGGGAAACAGGCATGTAAGAGGTCATCACCATCCAGTGGGAAAATCGTGTATCCCATATTTCATGAGCTCCAAGATGCAAATGTCTTCTGTACTTGAACATGTCCTCCAGTCATGGCTGGCCAGGCTGTGGTTATGACCCATGATGTGGTTGCACACACCCATCAAAACCTGTGGAACGAATGCAGAATGCTTGTCGGCACAGAGGGCGACGGGGTGGGAAACAGCATGGATGTTGATCTCTCTGCGAAGTTGTTTTAAGAATACCATATGCAGTTTATTTTATACTTTGCTCTGTGCACAAGGTGGACATGATGAAAAAGTTTCATTATACATAAAATATGATTTCTAAGTGATGAGGAAGCATACTAGGATGGTTGGTTTTGCAACAACATTTCTTAGAAAGAAAATCACGTTGCATCTTCCAATCAGTGGTGTCTTAGAGTTGATGAAACGTGTATACATCTCTGTTGAGGAACATCTCGGAGATTGTGTGTTATTGACAGGGCTTGCTTGGAGGCAGTGGGTTGGGAAGGGGGAGGGACTATCGTTTTTTACAAATTTGTATTTTTAGTAGCATGAATGTTTTTTATGTAATATCAAAATAAAGGGGAAAAAGTCAGTGGAGTAGGTGCTTATGACATTTCCAAAGAGCTTTGTTGCCTAGTGGTGGAGACTGAGGAAAGGTTTGCAGAGGAAGTCATGTTGGAGCTGGGCCTTGAAGGGAAAGGGCTTTGTTTTGTTTTTTTCCTTGCCAGATGCTGTTTTGGGAGTAAAGTGGGTCTAAGTTGTTAAAAAAAAAAAAAAGACACCCCCCCTCCCTGAAATACTATCCATAGTCATGAATTCAACTTTCAAATAGTGATAAAGAAGGTTTATTGCCAGTCATGCACTAATATAGATCTGAAACTTGGCTGTGAACAATTAATTGAAAGAAGAAAAAGCGGGGGAGGGACAGAGGGAGGAAGGGAGGGAGAGAGGAGGGAACTGGTTAACATGGGGAGTAGGAAGTTGCCTGATTCTGGTCTGGAAAAAGGCAAGCTAATCGTGCATGTTTAAAAGCACAGGTTTGGGAGGTGGGTGAGGGAAGCTGGGCAAATAGCGGGGGAACAGGAATGCAAAGAGACTTCGCTTGGCATGATGGGCACATAGTGCAGTGTGCAGATGCTGCTTTACGGAGTTGTACGTGTATGGTTTGGCAAACCAGCGTTGCCCCAATAGATTCAATCAAACAAACAAAAAGCCCCCAGAGGTTTGGAGTTGGACACACCTTAGTTGGACTCTTGGCTCAGCTACTTGCTGATTTTGTGGCTTTAGACATATTACCTCCTCTCTGAGCCCATGGTGTCCCCATTTGGAAATTCCAATAGAATGCCTCCTATATGCCTCACACTTAGTAAATGCTCAGTAAATAACAAATTCATATGTTATCTAGCCTACCAGGTCTTCCCAGATTTCCTGCCAGGTCAGCCTGGACAGGGACTCTTGAGAAACACCCAGGGCTGAGGCAAAGTTACTTAGAAGGACTGGACTTCTGGTCTCAGGCTGGGGCAACCCATGAAGTCCTACATTAATCGCTTTGTGCCACACTTCCCCTATAAATAAAGTAGAGGAAGTCCATCAGTAAATACATCATATTTGAAGTTATTCTTTGCCAAATGGTAGTACAAATTAAATGGCAGTGCTTCTAAAAAGTGGGTAGTATGATACACCTTCATCTGCCCAAAAGGAAATCTCTTTCTTAGGTTCTTGCTTAGAAACCATACTTCCCACTTTGAGATTGGGTTCTAAAAGTTCTTCTCTAAGGTGGTAAAGAGCTCTTCTTTGAGAAGCAGTGCTTAGCACCCTGGCTGTGCAGCAGAGGAATTCCTCACTGCTGGTGTTTTGAGGGCTTTAAGCTTCAGTTGGGTGATAGAACAAAAGGTAGAGAGGAACCTCCCCCTACCTTCGCTACCTCCTGCACTTCTGAATGCCTACTTACCACAGGCTGCTTACCTTGTCTGTGCCCTCTGTTTTCTCATCTGTAAAATGGGAAGGACGTTACCTGCTTTGAAGAGTTGTGGTCAAGTTTAGCTAAGAGCTGGCTCAGTGTGACTGCTGTTAAAGGCCAGACCAAGTAGGTACTTTAAGCTCAGGAATTAGGTCTGCTGCTCTCTTTAGACTCTTTGCTTTGGGCCTTAAATACGATTTAAATAATAATACTCTTATGTGTATGGCAGCTCGTCCCTTTGCCAGTGTTTTTTGCATATGTAAGAGCATGTTTGTTAATCCAAGATGAGTGTCTACTTGGGTTAGTAGCCAGGTACTTCCTGGGTAAGTGAGTTGAGTCCTTTCTGGAAGCTGGTGGGTAGGGACCTGTGTTTTCAGTTAGTTTCCTGAGCTGGCTGTGCTCTGCTCAGATTCCCAGCTACACTTCAGTGTGCGTCAGTTTCCCCTAGTTTTTTTACCTGGGCCACTCACTCCCAGTGACTGGTTTGAGTAGTTAAGATTGCGTGGTGTGAGCCAGGGCCTGGGACCGCCTGCATTTATTTAATCCACTCCTGTTGGAGTGGAATATAGAACTGCGTGGTAGCTAAGGTGGCCTCCCAGTCTTTAAGTTAAAGATTGCTGCGGGTGAGTAAACTTGTTGGGGATAGGGACTTTCAGAGGCAGCCGACTGGCAGTTGAAGAAGGGAAAAAGGTTGACTTAAAAATAGTGATTCACAACCTTGCGAGTCTACTGAAAGCCACTGAATTATATATACACAGTGTGTTCTTAAAAAACGTCATTTTGTTCAGCGTTGTTTCGTTGTAACACTGAAGAGATGCTGTAGGAACTTAACTCTTGTTTGTATCAGTTAGCTTACGGTAAAATTGGTTTTGTTTTATGTCTTTTTGTTTAAAGCCATGGAACCTGTGGACAATGTTAAGTGAGGGCTTACTGCATTTGAAAAGGGTGAATTTGTATGGTAGATGCATTTTAATCTCATAGAAAAAATAAGGTGGTTAATGTAGTTACCACGTGGAGCAACGTCAGTCCTCACCACTGCACCCCCAGCACTCCTCACACTGACTGTAGGTTCGTTTTGCTGGTCGAGTGATTAAGCTTCATATTCAGAGTGATGACCTGACACGAGTTTACATTTCTCCCAGTATACTGGTTTTAGTGAGGAGCCTACAGGTATGTCTAAAATGGGAGATTTTTTTCCTTTGTACAGAATGATTTCAATGAATTGGAATGACTCTCTCCTTAATGAATAATTCTGACTGTGTTTACTGCCTGTGTGGCTTATACTTGAAACAGTCCAAGAACTAAATCATAAAGGATGAACTCCGAGTTCACGAGAAAGAGAGACCCAGAAGGCACATGAGGCTGCGAGTCAAGTATTGAATCTGATTTGTAAATTGATTTAATTAAGATGGTGGCGGGGGAGGGGACACCCCCAGAGTCAGGTTAATTTATACCCTACGTTTCAGACTGTACCCTGCCTAGTTTTGTTTTAAATTTCAGCTTGGTCTTTCTAGTTCCTGTCCTACCAAGTGCTGACCGTCTTTCTCATAACAACTGTTCGTGGCAGTTTTTATCCATTTGTGTTTTCTAAAGTGTTGTCCTTTACTGTTCCCTGTGGCTGTGTAAACTTGCCTGGGACAGGCCTGGTTTCTGCTTCTTGTCTTGGCGTAACACTTAATCATTAGCGCCCCTTTTTACTTTCAAAATGTCCCTGTGGACGGTAAACTACATGGTCATTCTACTCATAGGAAACTGTTGAGGAAACTGGCCGACTCCCTGTAATTAAGCAGAATGGAGAGAAAATCCGGGCAGGAGGCCTTCCTGGTGCCCTGGCGGTGAGCTCCTGACAGCCTTCTTGAAGGAGTGTCCTGAGCTGTTGTGAGCCTGGAGCTACAACAGAGGGGAATTTCAGGGAACAGGTTGTCCTATAAACTTGTTCTAGCTTCAGCCAAATTGTTTAAAATCCTCTGTTTTTGTAAGGATCAATTCCTAACATATTAAGAAAAAATTCTCATCATTCATAGGAGTGATTCAGCTTTGGTTCATTTCCTTTTTGACTAGCAAAGTTTAATTTAGTAAGTTTTTCCCAGTGGAATTCTGAAAGGTTGGTAACTGAAATTTGTAACTGAAATCTGATTATGTTGCTGAACTTGTGGTTTTGGAGCTCTTGTCAGTCTTTGGTTTCGAACTTGCTTATCTGTGTTCTTTGGGAGAGTGTAAAAATGTCCTGTGGTGTGCCTGAATACTTAAGGCAGGGAAGATGGAGTGGAATATTAGGAATTGCAGAAATTTTAGTGCTCTGCCTAAAACCAAAGGTAATTGTAATGACACTGCTCAGTTGCAGGTGGGTGTCGTGACATCACTGTTCACGGAGTTATTTTTTCCGAGCTTGAGGCGGTCACGGGGGCAGGTGTTCAGGCCCCTGTAGTGTCTCTCAAGTCTTGCTGAAGCAGTGGCGTCTGGGCTTTGCTGCTGAGAGTTTGGAGAACTTTTCCTTGTTGGGGCAGTTTATTTGGGAGAAGGCCTTTGAGGGTCCTCCAGGGGCTGGGAGCTGGGTCCTCCATTTCCAGCTGTGTGGAAGGAAGGTTTGGTTGGACAGCCTCTGATATTGGCTTTCCCTGTGACCTTGGGAAGGTCCCTTGAAAATCTTCGGTTTCTCTTTCTGGGAAGGTGATACTGGTCCACCTGCCCCTCTAGCCTGCTTTTGAGCTGAGGTTCAGATTAAAGAGATAAAATGTGTGTGCCTTAGGCAGAAAAGTTTTGGAAAACTGTGTTGTTATCTGAGTCATCCCATCCACCATCCCACACTCCCTTCCCCAAACTAGATTTTGTGCAGGAGATACAAGTCTGCTGAGTTCACTCCCTATCTCTTCTTTTAGTGGCACTAGATCTTTGGGCCACTCTGAGAGAATTTGGATAAGAAAGGAAGACCGATTGACCAGGTTCTGTATTAAGCCTCTTTTCAGCATTACCTTATTTTGAAACCTAAGAGCTCCGTGTGTAGTTGAAGAAAGTGAAGCTCAGAGACCTTTAGTAACCCGCCCAAGGTCACACAGCCAGTGTGACAGGGCCAAAATTTGAAGCCAATTTCCTAGGACTGTGTGAATTCCCAGCTGCCAGGTTAACAGAAGTCTGTATATTAAGTCACCTGGGTTTTATTGTGGCATTTGAATGAATTTAAGACAGATTGTTACATTGAAACAAAGGTAGACTTCCCTCACTTGTAGCATCTGCTTAGAAAAGGCAAAGTACACAAAGTACACACACACAAAAACACAGAGTGTTTTGTGTTCTTGGTGGCCCATTTTACTCCAGCTTCAGAACTTGTGGCTAAGATCCTAAAATGCAGGGTGACCCAATCAAGCTTTTCCTAGGGGAATTGTCCCACCCTAGTCATTTATCTTCCTGAGAAGGAGCAAGATCCACCTTTCCCTTTTGGTTTCAGCCAGAAAAGACTCTGGAGACTCACTAATACCCCTCACCTCCCAGACTGCTTATCTCAGCCATTGAAAAAGAGAGGGTTAAGCTACTACTACTAGGGACTGGATTGATCCAGACTGCTCCATACGGGTGTGTGTGTGTGTGTGTGTGGAGGGGCAGATGAGGGGGCCAATGTGGTTTTGAAACTTGGAACTGGACCTACCAGTTTATCTGGTTTTTCTTTGGAATGTGCTCTGTTGGCAGCCTGTCAGAATAAGTTAGCCCCCTCTACCGCCCTGAAGGCTTGGATATGGAAATTGCCTCATGCTGGGGGTAGGGTTTAGGCAGATGACCTTGACTTTACTCCTTGGTACTGGGAGTGCTAGGGAACCTGGGAGATGGAGTGAATTCCTCCCTCCCCACCCAGGTGATTTAGGCTCTATCTTAGGCTGTGGTTTGTCTTAGGCTGTGATGGGCAGTGGTAGGGGTGGAGGGGAGAAGGGAGTTAAGGGCTTTCCTCAAAGCCCTTAATAGTCAGGCTTCTGAAGGAAGACTTGAAGGCTTTGAAATGGGGTTGCTAATGGGATTGCTATTCACCTTTGACATCTGGGTGGTTGGTTTTTAGTGGAAGGGAATGGACTGGTTGATACTGTCTTTTCCTTCTGTTCACCTAGTTCTGGTCACTGTGGGCTGAAAGGGGTTGGCCACTCAAGGCCAATTTCTGGGACTTGTCCTCTTGTATTCCCGTCCTTCTCAGGACTTGTCCCTTTCTTCGTCTTTCCTACTGCGTTTCTGATACTTCTACTATTGGCCATTTTGGTGTTGCCCTAACTTTGTCTAGTTCCCTAACGCTCGATATATGTAGTAAAGTAGTCTAAAAGCATGGCTTTAAAGTCAGACCCGAGTTCTGCTTATTGGCTACGATATTGGGTAAAGTAATTTCTTTGGGTTTCTATTTTCTTACCTGAAAAATGAGGAAAATAATACTACTTCCTGAGTGTGAGTTTAAAGTGAAATATAACGAGATGTGGTAAATGGCTCACAGTGAGCTTCTCCATTGGTGGCCCCAACCCATTCTGAAGTCTCCTGCCTCCTCAGCCCTTCAGTTTTCCATCCGAGATCCTGAGGGTTCTCCCAACTAGATTGGACTAGTCTGACGGGAGCTCATTTATTTGCTTTTCCATCTTCCTCCTTTGGGTTTAGTTTTAAGCTTTTCCCCAGCTTCCCCTCTTGCTGGGCTTCCTGCTCTGTTGTTTTTCTCTTTCTTTCTTTAGCCAATTTTCCTTTTGCTTTCATGGTTTTACACACACACACAGACACATGCACACTTGTGCACACATACACTTGCATGCACACACACGCTTGCATGTACACCCTCCACTTTTCATGTTTTTCTCTTCTGCTCTTATCATTTTGAGATGTTAGAAACTCTGCCTGTGCAGTTCCCTGAGTTTCACCAAAAATGGTCATCAGTAAAGCACCACTTCTCCGTTCTTTAATGCTGGAGAGCATGGACACTTTTGGATTATGGAGTTAGCCAGCCCTCTTAAAAGTTGTGACTGTTTTGAAAAGACATCACTCTCTCTGATTCTCATTATGCTTATGAGCTTGTAGAACCACACACATTTCATCCACTTGTCTGTTTGTCCGTGGGCAATCTCTTTAATCTTTCTGAACCCCAGTATCCTTACCTGTAAAATGGACATAGGAGTGCTCTCCTTATGGGTCATAGCAAGGGTCAACAGAGGGTCAGCACATGCCTGGCCTAGCGGAAAGTGTCCCATCAACGTTAGCTGCGGATGCAGTTATGACTGCGATTGCCATCCCACCAGCCACGAACCAAGCACCTCATCCTAGAGCATCTTTCTCCTTTTGAAGGAGGGTATTGGGAACAGTGTCTACTTTTAATTTTATTTTAGGTTTTTAAAATTTTTTGTTCTGGAAAAATTCAGCACAGTGGAGGGTGAGGAGCCCCCGTGGACCACCGTCACCTAGCAGCTGTCATCAAGTCGTGGCCATTCCTGTTTCTTCTAAACCCCTCCTCCCCTCCCAGATGTCATACCATTCCATCTGTAAATTTTCAGCATGTATTTTTAAAAATACTTTTTTAAAAAGCACCAAGTATAATATCATGGGAACATGTTAACAATAATTCCTTAATATCAAATACCTAGTCACTGTGCAGATTTTCTTGGTCATCTCATAACTGTTCTCCCACAGTTGGTTTGTTCAGATCAGGTTCCAAACAAGACCAGCAGGTTACATTTGGTTACTGTGTTTCTTAAAACTCTTCAAAGACCTCCTGCCTTCTTTTTTTCCCTTTGTTGCATTTGATTTGTTATCAAAAAGCCTTATTGTTTCCTTCATTTGGATTTTGCAGTTGCCTTTATCATGTTCTACTGTCGTGCATATTTCCTGTAAATGGGAATTTAGATCTAGAATCTTGATCTGATTCAGGTTTAACTTTTTTTGACAGGAATATTTTGTAATTAATCTTCCTGTGCTACACCAGGAGGCCCCTACTGGGTAGTCTTTGTGATATTAGCAGCTACTAATTCATGATCTCTACCTGTACCTGTTATTTCATAGGAGCCACTGGTAATATTCCAGTCCTCTAATTCCTTCTTCATGTACTCCTACAATATCCTTTTAGAGAAAGAGAGACTTTTTTTCATCAATTATTTGGTTAACCTGGTATATAATTTATACAGGAAAGGCAGGTTTCTGTTTTTTTGTTTGTTTGTTTTTTGGTATCCTTATACAATCTGATTTTAAGTGATTGCATGCTTTTAAATCCATTGCAGTTACTCTTTTTATTGATGCTCAGATTTCACCATCTTTGGCCAATCGGAGTTTCTTTAGTGGACTCCTGTGTCCTTATGATGTGATCCTAATAGTTTTTGATAGCTTACTTGATGTCCATTTCCTTCTTGTATATTCTTGGACTTAAAGCAGACCATTTCTCCATAGTTTTGCTTCCTTTTAGTGAAGATGGTATTTCAAGGCTACGGTGTAGATGCTGGAGTCTCTGCTTTCCACCCCCTTCCATGCCTTCAGAAATGGTTCCCACCTACCATGTCAGCTTGTTGATCGATAGTAAAAAAATTCCCTTGCATACTTATCTCATGCCGACCCCTTTGTCTGTTATTTGCCACTTCCATGCCTGTGCTTGTCCTCTTGTCCTTTTCTCCCTTAAGAAAAAGGCCAGATTGAAGAGTTCCCCAGGGTTTGACTCCCATCTTTAGGGCCAAAGCTCAGGGCAATGTAGACTTAACAGAAGACTTGAGTGATGTTTGTTCTACCCCTTGTTTAAATAAGCAAAAGATGAGAAATTTCTTACCTTATTACCTCTCTGAACCATTCAAACCACGGTTTGATGATGTTGCTGGGGTCATTTGCACACATCTGTTTGAATAAATACTTGTTAAGTTTTATACCTTCCTCTTCTGAAGTGTTTAAAATAGAATATATTTAATTTTCTAGTCATTTAAAGAATTTATCACTAACACATTTTTTTACAAACTGAAAGAATTTTAAAGCTTTGTAGTTTTGGTCAGATTTATGCAGGGGAGTCTTACACGAAACACAGCTGGTATGCTGTTGTGGGGATACTATAGAAAGCCTGTAAGTCTGAAATGAGCATTTTTTTGTTTAACAGATCTGCTATTAGAGTTATTTTTAGCAATCCCTGTCTTTGCTTTTTGGAAATTGTGTTATGCTCACGTTGGTGCATCACTGAATATACACTTAGACAAAAACCAAAACACAACAACCACCAAAAACTCATTTTAAAGATAAGCTGTAATGCTTTCTTTGGAGGTTCCATTCAGGCCTGGAGTTTCAGCTTCAGTAATATTTTTTTGTTGTTGGTGAAACAAAGCCGTATGCGTTCACAGTCCAGCCAACACAGCCTCATAAGAGAATGAGTGAATAGTCCTGAAATTATCATCATTCATGACATCCCTGAGAAATTAATTAGTGTCCTGGCCTGTGAAATTTTGCCTCCCGCCCCGCCTCTGGGCTTTTTTTTTTTTTTAAAGGCAGTTAGCTTCGTTTAATGGTTCTTCTGTATTAAGGAAAGTACAGTATTGTTGGAGTTTATGCCCTTCCCGTTCCTCCGTGGGCACAGAGAGAGGGCGAGGAGCCTGTAATTCATGGCTGGCCTCTGTGCCCTGAGGTAAACTTGATTTCACAAAGGGAATTTTCACTGTGGTCCTGTGGCTCCCTAACATAGTGGAGGCTTCGGGAGGCAAGTGGTAAAAGCTGCTAAAGAAAAAGCTGGACTGGAGCCACTGACGTCATGTCAGTAAATCTGTTGGAGGAGCCCAGCCTAGCAGCGCCTGCCAGCCAGCCCCTGCACTTTGGCCTTGCCTGGTCAACTGTTCTTACTGCTTCCTCCACCCCTGCCCCCCAGCCAGCCTACATTTGTGTTTTCTTACCCCCTTTCCCTCTGTGCCACTGAGCTTGTGTTGAAACCTGTAAACACTTTGAAAGCCACCCCTGTAACTGAGCCTGTGCTTAATGTCCTATATTGGGGGGCAGGGAAAACCCAAGGATTAGCAGGTGAGGGAGGATTGAAAACTGTTCCCTAGTGGGACTTCCTGATGATGAATGAAGCCAAGGGGACATCACAGGGAGCAGCCAGAGGTGCCAGATCCAGACTTTGTACTTTTAGAGAGCTTTGCTCTTCAGGACTGGATGTGTGTGTATTTGTGTGTGTTTGGGGGTGGCGAAGAGAAGAATGGTCTGAAGATGTGTGGAAGTAAAAAATTGCAGTCTTCTCTAGAGGATGACAAGAGAATGAATTCCACCTCAAGTCCTTGATTATCCATTGCTCATTTGACGGTTAACCCGGAACTCTCCCTAGTTTGCAACTGTAACAGTTAAATCTGGAGCTGCAGGCTTCTTTACATCTTGGGTATTTAGAGTCACAACCCCAGATGCTCCTGAATTAAAATATGGCTGTGCTAAATCTATTTTTACATCTAGGGGAATGACATCTAAAAATAAACCTTGTCCCACCTGTTATCAACTTTTGGGAAGTTTGGACACTGTCAAGTCACAGCCCATGGATTAGGCTTTTGCTCATGGCCTTGCATGTGATATTTTCATTCCACTTTTCCTGCCCTTGGTGTGATGTTTTCATTGTTTCACTAGCCATTGTCCTCCTGTTTATTTTGCTATTTGCTATGGCTATTCATTTGCAAATAAGAGTGAAACATAGGTTCAGATTGGTTTTGAAGTTCTTGAGTCTTTGGGTCAGAAGCATATTAAAAGCAGTATCTTATCCATGAATCATTAGATGAGTCAGTTCCTGAAACCACTACAAGCCTCATAGTTCTTGGCTACAAGCAAAAGCAGGAAATCCAGGCTTCAATAACTTCCTTTCCCAGTCCTGGCTATAGTCGCATTGGTGGTTAGGTTTTGCTGCCTGCATTTGTAAGCGGTAGGAAGATGTATGTCTGAGGAACAAAGGCACTCGAGTCAATTTACTGAAACTGGTTATAATTTGTGGTCTTGATCTGATGTCAGGCTACACTGGCATACCCCGCTCTGCTGTGCAGCCCTGCACGACCCAGCCAGGGAAGGTGGCAGGCTGGATCTGCCGAAACACTCCGACAAACGCATGGCAACGTTTCAAGGAGCTTTAGTGTTCCAGTGAATCCTAAAACTTGTGGGCATGCAAACTGACATTAGGCAGGGAGCTCTGGAGTCCATATGTATAGCTAAAGTGTCAACTCCTTTTGTTTTGTTCACCCAGTTGAGAAACAGAAAGGAAGAGAGAGAAGGAGGGAGGGAGGGAGGGTGGGAGGGAAGGAGGGAGGGAGGGAGGGAAGGAGAGGAGAGAACGCATGCATGTGCCAGCCGCCTGAGCTCTGGCCTGTCTCTTGCTTTTGCTTGCAGTTTATTTCCTTATACACAGGCTCTTTGATCAGGGGTGGGGTGTTTTTGCAGTGTTTCAGGCCAGTCTTACTGATTTCAAAATCAGTTTGATAACTTTTATTACATATTTTTAAAAGTAGACAAGAAATGTGAGGTGGTTGTCTCCCAGTGTAATGGGTTTGCTGCATTTTTGTTTATTCTTCTCTTTCAGGAGCAGCCTGCACTTGTCTGAGTTCTAAGTTGGAGCAGACATGGGCTGGTGTCTCTGTGTGGGGTTGGTGCTCGCTGCTGCTTTATGTTTTGCTTGTGCATTTATGGACTTTCTTATCTTAAAAAATTAAAATTGAGTGTGATGTGTTTTCATTTATTGACTAACTCCTCGGTTCTTTTCCTGCACTAGCTGTTGGATTTGAGAAAATGGGACTAAAACTAGACTTTTTTCCCACTATAGGTTTATGTGGAGTCATTGGAAGTTCTGATAAAAGTCTAAAAATAGACTGGGTACACAAACCCTGTGGAAAAACTAGGAAAAAGAAGGGGAAAGAAATGAAATGATGAGAATTCATATATTGATGCTATCTTTGAAATGGAGCTTGTTTCCAATTCATAATCGGCAATAGCTCAGAAAGGTCAAATTCTACTTCAGCCTTTGTAAAAGGTAAAATAAAAGCAAATGCAAAAGTTTGACTGCCTTCTTAATGAAGTGTGGCTGGTTCGGAGCACAGCCATGCTGGTGAGTGCCACTATGTTCTTTCTTGTCATGTGTGTTTTGTGTTTGGGTAATTCTCTGTTCAGCTTCAGTCTAGGCTAAAAGGTTCTGATAAGTTTTTGAGAAAATTGGGCTCTGTTGATTTTAGAGGTTTGACTAAGTCATAATATCTGACTCTGGTTTTCCAGATTTCAGGCTTCTACAAAAAAAAAAAATTCTTACCCTAGCTGAGTCTGTTAGGAAATCACTGAAAATACATTCCTCTTATTAATGTGTGAAGAGTTATTGTCTAAACTTGGAAGTGATGTTTCTTTTTTGTTTAGAGATACAAACCTAATTATTTTATTTGTCCTGTATTGATCTGAGAATTAACTTCTTTTTAATGTAGATTTTAGGCTGGGAATACAGACTGAATTTTGAATTGCTTACTGTCTCTGAACCAAGTTGTTCAGGGCCAGGGATTGATTCATTAATTAAAATCAATGTAAATGGATTTGTAAGCCTCCTGTAACAGATATCTTATTAGCAACCACACAGAGCAGCCCAGGATCAGCGAGGAATGTGTTTGTTGCCCTAGGTGAAAGAGACCCCCGACTGATGGACTCTTTGGGGCTACTTTATGAGAAACCCAGTGGCTTTTATAAGGAAGGGGCTTTGCATAACTTTTACACTGAACAGATTCTACCTATGGAAAACTATTTGTCATACGTCTGCCTCAGAAGGCTTCAGTTCTGTGTGTGTTGTGTGTGTCTGCACCACGGCTGCCTCTCTCCCTCTTGTATTCATGATCTCAAGGACATTTTCGTGAATTGTCCAGGTTTTGCTAGTTTCCAGGCAAAAGGACGAACCAGAAATAAACTCCTATTTGATAACAACAAAATGCTTTTTTTTTCCCCGCCGGAGCAACCAACAAGCAAGCTACAAAGAAGACATTTATCTGTTATTTGAGGATCTGGCTGTACAGCTGTGCTTCTTTGGAGTGATAATAAGAAGTCAAAATGGTACCTTTGGAAAACCTTGTGGCTTTAACAAAGGTCAGAGTTCATTAAGCTGCCATTTGTACTGTTATTTTTTTTGTAATTATGCTGGACAGGTAGATATCCTCTGTAGTTAGACCAGCTCACCCACCTTCTCTCTGATGTTTGCATCAAAGGTGGACGTCTGACCCCAGCTGAGTTAAACTTTGTCTCCTGAGTATTTTGGGATTGAGACAGCAATCCTACTTTGTCTTTGATGCTCACACTGTAGGTCAAGGGAAAGGTAAATGGGGAGTAGATATCTGACCCAGGGGTGCAGAGAAGCGTGGACTAAAGTGGCTTTGCAGAGAGAAAAGAACAAAGCAGTCGTGCAGAGCAGGAGATGAGAGACCTTGGGAATAGTCTCATTTCCTGATGGTTTTCCATTTCCTGTTTTTCATTTCCCATCGGAGCTGGCTGCAGTGCCTGATTCATAGGTCTTCTGATAGACCTCCTGGCCCCTACCATGTTCTTTCCCCCTTATGTTCATTGAGACTGAATGCTCTCTGGCCAACCAGTTTGCTGGGAAGCATGCCCTGTGTGGTATGCTGGAGAAGTCCCACTCACCGAAGGCAGCTAGCTCGGTGCAGTAACATCTGGCATCTGCCTGGTTGGCCATGCAAGGCTGGTGTCCTGCACCCTGTTCTCTACTATGGATTTAGTCCCAGGGAGCAACGTTAAGATGTTTAGCTCAAACTGGAACATTTTAAAGCCTGACCTAGGCCTTTCTGCTGCCTGGTGCGCCTTGTGGATTTAGGTTATGTGGTGCTTGGTTCCAACGTGGCAGGTGAGGAATTTTCCCAGTCATACCCTGTGGGCACTGAGGAGTTCTGGTTGGCTGAGCACCTGGAGAGAGGGAAGCCAGGTGTGTCATTAGACCCGAATGTCCTGCCTGTTGGCGCCACCCCACTCTTCTCCCCTCCCATCTCTGAGCAATGTGGAAGGCATGCTCTCAGTGGCCCTTGGCAGATGCTTCCCTGTGATAAATCCAATGTGTTTGATGGGCACGTGCTTCAAGCTTCCTCTGTCAGGGAATCTTCCAAATTCAATGGATTTTATTAGCAAATGCATTAAATAGCAAATGCCTCTCTTGAGGAGACCAGTTAAGATGTGTGTCTGTGTGGATGGTGTCAAAAACAAAATGCCTGCTTCCTTCACTGTCCCCCGGACTTGCAGGTGGGGAGATGTGGCAGTGTAAATGAGCAGGGGGGAAATTTCAGGTGAGACTTAACATTTAGAAATAGAGTAGAAGTTGTTTAAGAAGGTACAGTTTGTTTTGGAAAACTCTTAGCATGTGCATAAGCAGACATAAGGCAGTGCTTGTTTGCTGGCATGTGCTACACACTTAAAGACCTTTTCAGTTTAGGCTCTGTATGAAATATTATATTCCACCTGTTCTGTTCATAGAGCTCAGCTTGTGTATTTAGAAAATGGAAGCCTGGAGAAGGTTGTTTTCCTTAAACTGGGATGGGGAAGGGGGTGATGTAGACAGTCACTGGGACATGGATGTGAGGGGTTTGGACTTGTGTGTGTGTTCCCAGACGTCACATATCTAACATGTAGCTAATGTACCTGTGATGCTTTACAGTTTACAGGGTTTTTTTCAATGGGTCAGCTTGTTTATCCCTTACAACAACTCAGTTTTTGTAAATGAGGAAGTGGAGTCTAAAAGATTAGGAGGCTTGCCTAGGATCACAGAGCATTAGTGGTTAAACAGTGACCAAGTCAGCGAGCCATCACAGGGATGCCGGATGCCACTTAACCATGCTGTAGTCCTCCTTTGCTGTGTTCTCTCCTTTTTGTCAGCCTTTGTTGTGGGAGGAGATTGGACAAGGCTACAGAAAGATGACTTGGGGGTGGAGGAGGGAGGACAGGTGGGGTCTTGGGAGGGGAAAGGAATGGTTTTAGCTACAAGTTCAGGCAGGTCTCTCTGCAGTATTCAGAGCACAGAAAGAGCAAGGAGGGACTCAGATGACCCCCTCTACTGGATTTCAAACCAGGCTGAGTGTCTTTGTCACCCAGGGAGTTTTTTAAAAAATACTGATTCCTGAATAATCTAAAATAAAAAAAATAATTAAAAAAAATACTGATTCCTATTCCTGCTGTTCAGCCTTAATCTAAATCAGAATGGCCCAAGGTGAAGCTTCTGTGAGTGTTCTGAAACCTTCCTAGGTGATTCTCCGAAGTCATCTGAGTCCTCCTCAGTTCAAGCCTCACATCTCTTCAGAAAAGTTGTATAAAGTTTAGCTACATGACATCCCCTGGGAGCTTGTTAAGAAATGCAGAAGCTGAGATCTGCACTCCAGGCCTGCCGAATCAGAATCTTCCTTTTAACAAGATGCCAGGTGAACAGAATGCACGTGAAAATTTGAGAGGCACCAGTGATATCTCAGGGACGCTTCAGGGGTGGGGTAATTGCAGATATTCTTTCTACATTTGTCATTGGCCTCTTCACTTTCCTTGTTATTTATATAACTTTTCCAGGCACTCATTAATTTTAAATCAGATTTATCAAATCTTCCTTTATGGTCTTTGGGTTTTTTATTTGCATGCCAAAGACTGTCTTACTTATTGGAAAGAAGTCTTCTACTTAAACAACAATGAAGTCATAGCATACTTTACCTCGTTGCATGTGTCTAGAATTGGTCTGCTGTGGTACACAGAGGGAGGTGGGGATCCAGATGTTTCACCTAATGCTGCTTGGTGTGTCCCAGCTGCTCATTGAATCTTTTCTCTGTGGATCCATACATTACATTCGTATGTTCCACTCTCTACCTGGAGCTTCAATTATTATAGCTCTGTGATGGGTTTTCATATCTAACTCAGTTACTCCTTTCTCATTACTTTCCTTTTTAAGATTTTCCCCCCGGTTTTTCTCATAAGTTTACCCATCTGTTAAATTTCAGAAACACTTTGTCTAGTTTAAACTTTTTCAGAGCCTATATTTATTAAATTTATAGATTAGTTTACCCTCATTCTTTTTTAAAAAGTATTTTTGTCTTTTCTAAATTATGTATACTAGTTATTCAGAACCTTTTTCAGTAACAGTCATGCCGTTCTTTGTAGTAGATATTTAGAAAGTTATAAGAATATACAGAATATATCTTCTGTGGGTTTTATATTCTGAGAGACTCTCCCTGACCTAACTATCTCATGTAGGAGGTGTGTAGATCCAGTGCCCACCCCCCAACCCCAACCCCTGGCCCAGCTGCTTGTTATTCTGAATTATGGCATCCTGTTCATTTATTTCCCTCAATAAAATTAATAAATTAATGAAATTTATTGATTGCCTAACTTACCAGCTAGATTGTAAGCCCCACAAGGGAAGGTTCCATGTCTGTTTTATTTGCCAGTATAACTGCTCAGTGTTGAGAAAGTCCCTGGCATGCCAGTTGGTACTTAATTAACTATTTGTTAAATGAGCTGGAATGAATGAAATCCCAGTAACCAGAACTCGACCCCTCTTATTGAAGAATAGCTTCATGTAGGATCGTCTGACCTTGAGTCCCACTTTGAACCCAGCCCACTGTTTGAGAAATTATTCAAATGGATTAAAGTGAATGTGTGATCTTTGGGGGGAAGAAGCATTAGTTATCATCCATTGAATCAAGTATAGGCCTGGGAGTGTTTTAATCTGGTGGCATGAATCCATAATGAAGAATAGAGATTAATGACGATCAGCATCTACCACAGGCCTTGTCACCTAGTAGGTCCTTTGGTGAATAATGCTGTGATTCAAATGCTGCAATTTTGGGTTTTGCAGCATCTCCCTTTTAAAAGATCCTTCTGGGAGGCAACCAGTCAATGTATCTCTCACACCGCTATGTTTCTCTCCCTATCTTTCTCCTTCCCTTCCTGTCTCTCTAACAATGAATAAATAAAACATTTTTAAAAACTAAAAAAAAAATCCTTCTGGCTGTGTTAAATTTTTTTTTTAAGTAAGGAAAATTAAATACTGCTGCAGAGAACTTTGAACCTTTTTCTATTACTAAAAATTTCTTAAACCCTTTCATTTTAGGTACAGATACCCAACTTGTGAGCTCCTTGTGGACAGGAACAGAACTGTATTTGGTTTTTATAATTCTGACATCCAGGTGCTTGAAAAATGCTCAGGTAGTAAGAGGACCCAAACTATAAACACAATATATTTTAAAATTATTAAACAAAAAGTGACGTTTTATCCGTGGAGCAACATGGAAATAAGTTTCGCATACATTTTAGTTTTTGCTAATGTTCTGAAAAGGCACACAGATCTTAAAATCTTGTCTTCCTGTGATGGAAGAATTTCTAGAAATTTTATTTTGTGACTAATTAATTTTCTCCCAGGAGAGAAGTGTGGGATGTTTGGATGGAGCTGGTCAATCATGTAAAACACTGCTGGTTTCACTCCTCAGTTTATGATTTCAGGTCTATATTTGGAATAAATTGAAACTCCTGGAGTTTTTGAGATTTTTTAAAAAAGACTTTATTTATTTATTTTTAGAGAGACGGGAAGGGAGGGAGAAAGAGAAAAAGAGAAACATCAATGTGTGGTTGCCTCTCGCATGCCCCCTACCAGGGACCTGGCCATACCAAGGCATATGCCCTGACTGGGAATTGAACCAGCAGCCCTTTGGTTCTCAGTCTGGCACTCAGTCCACTGAGTTACACCAGCCAGGGCGAGATATTAAACATATTTAATGCCAAGGGGCTTGGTTTTGTGGATGATACTTAGTTCAGTTGATTGTTTCTTCAATAAATATAATTTTGAAAACAGCCACAGTAGCTCCATTGCATGATTCTGTAGTCATCTCCTTGAGCTTCTTTTGATGGTCGTGAGAGAGACTACCTCAGGAAGGGTAAAGCCAGGAGTCTCTCTGTAGCACAGGCACCTGCCTTATAGTTCAGCTTTTGAGCAGCAGCATAGCAGGCCCCCACTGGTGACTCTTGTTGTCCCTTTGAGTTTGTGTTTGCTTCTTCGTGTGTACAGTGTACACTACTGGAAGAGAGTGTGTAAGCTCATTGTGTTTTCTTTAATAAAACTGCATTTATCCCTGTGTGGACAGATTGTGTCCTTAGAGCCTAAATTCTTAGAGAACACTAGGAACTGTGTACTTAGATTTTTTTTTCTTTCTTTAACTAAGGCTTCCTCTGGTTTAGATCAACTTAAAAACTGTTGAAAGTGAAGAAGAAACAGTTGGTTGAAGTGAAAAGGCACACTTCTGGAGTGTTTTGAATTTAGTGACTGTATTTTGGAGTGATCGGACCTTTTACTTTTCCAGAACCTGTATTGAACAAAACTCTAAAATAAAACACAGTCTAATTTAGGTTTGAGAACACAAGATCTCAAACCTAAATTAGGATTTTTTTTTTAATCTGGGAAATCAGGATTTTGGAAAACTAAACAGGGAAGGCTTGAGTAAATGGTGCTTTGTTGAAAGTCATTTTTTTGAGTAAGGGGAAAGTTTGAGTGATTGGAGAGGGCCTGCCTGTGGGTTCTCACTGTCTTTGGGTGCCAAAGATGGGCAGAAATTTCAGTTTATGTGCCAAGGTCTGTGTTGGGTGGTAGGGGGCCAGAGAACAATGAGAACTCCAGGCCAGTGGGAGAGAGAATTGTGTTAAGGAGACCTTTCCAATCTACAGTGGGTAGTGACGTGTGGAGGAGGTGCAGGGTCTGCCAGAGGAGAGAATTGGGCTGGGGTCCTGACTTCTTACTGAAGCTAAAATAAAGAAAACTTACATAGGAATATGAACTGCTGATCTTTTTGGTTTCCTGGATTACATAGGCTACAAACACTAGACATAAAAAAGGTGAGTTTCTGTAAGGAATCCTACCCGGGAGTGACGAGATAATGCAGGAAATGTAAACAAACACGTGGTTACTGTGGAAGGCAAATGCTGGAGGGCTGCCTGCTTGTGCCCTGGGGCTAGTTTTCTGCTCCCCAACGCTGTGGCTGACTCCAGAACCTTTCTTTTGATCCGTTCACAGGCTTTATAACTGGAGAGCTGGAAGAGGTAGAGCCAACTGGTATTATTTTCCTCTGGACTTCCTTTATCTCTGGTGTGCCCCGGGATGGCGAATCCTGCTGCCCGTGCTAGGGGCTGCCTCCAGGGCTGCCATGTGAATGACACCCTGCGTGTGTCCTCTCTGCAGTGCCGTGGCAGCCTCAGGTGTCAGTGGTTCTGGGCTGGCACCAGCCTGTAGCTGTGCAGGGTAAGAAGTGTTGGAATTGACCCTCCGTCTCGCTATCTGGGAACGTCATAGGTGGGCAAGGTTAAGCAGAGTTTCCTCTCTCTCCCAGGGGTCATTCCCCAGGCTGATCCCTTGTCACAACTTTTTTTTGCTTCATGCCTTTTATCCTCTACAGTTCTTTATGTCTTAATGTTCTGCAGCCAAGCCCACTGTATTATTATTTTTTTTTTCAAAAATGTCAACAGTAGAAAGGGTAAGGGTTGTTAGTCCCATTATAGAGATGGAAGACCTGAGGCTCAGAAAAGTGTGCCTGGATGTGCAGGGAGCACAGTACAACAAAGAATCCTCTGAGTCTTTTGTGGCCCCCTCTGGTGGCACTACCTTTTGCCCAGGCTGCAAGCCTCCTGAAACATCTCTCTTCCTGTCCTTAGTTCTCTGATCTCTCAGATTGGTTACTTCCTTTCCATTCCCCCAGAAGCTACTACCATCTTCTCTTGTCTGGATTACTCCAGTCCTCTCTCAGATAATGCCAACCTCAGTGTGTCTCATCTGGTTAATTAAGTTGCTGCATCATTATCACCATCATTATCTAATAATACTTCTATAGCAGTTATTATGGATAGCATTATTCTTACTGCTTTGCAGTTCATTTAATTTTCACAATAATTCTTTGAAGTAGGTATAGAATTCTCAGCCCCATTTAATAAATGAAGCAGAGGCCCAGAGAAATTAAATACCTTGTGCAACATTTTGCATAGCTGTAAGAGCTGGGATTCAAACCTACACTGGCTGGCCCCCATGGCTCTTAGTCACTACGCCGGATCCCAGACTCTCATTTCTCGAAAGCTTCCTCTTCCCTACCTCTTCATCACCTAAGCAGTGCGAACGTTCTCCTCAGCCTGGAGTGTGAGACCCTGCAGTGTGGTCTCAGTGTCTTGTTTTAGCCTGGTGCCCCAGGAGTTAAGTGATGTTCCTAAAAACTCGCTTTCCCAATATGCTGTCCTCACAGGAAGGCTTTCTTTAGCAGAGAAGGAGGCCTTTGGTTCTTGGCTCTGCCACTGATGATGTGTGTGACATTGTGCAAGTCACGCTCGCTGAGCTTGGGTTCTTTGCCCAGCCCATGGGGATAATGGCCCCTAGCGCACTGGTTTGTTGTGAGATTTGAGTGAGGCATGGCAAGTGCCGTCTTTTCCATCTGTTTTGTCTGTCAAAACCTGTTTTTTCTACAGCTACTTCCTTCAGCAAGTCTTCTCACAGTTTGTTCTTCCTTTACCAGAAGCGGATCTTCCCTTCCTTTGGCTCATCAGTGTCTTCCTGTCACTTTTACCATCCGTCTTGTTTAACCATTCTCTGTAGATGTTCTCTCTTCCTCCTAAACCATAAGCTCTTTTAGGGTACGGACTGTGGCACATACAACTTGATAATCTCCATGGTGCTCTGGATATAATAGACATTCAGAATGTATCTGGTGGAGTGAATGAATCGGGGGCCACTGGAATTCGTTTCTTGCATTTCTTGGAGAGCTGGGCGAGCAGCGCCCAGCGTGAGTTGACCTGCAAGAGCAGCCATCTATCACAGGGGCTCCAGCTTCTGCTTTTTATTAAATTCTTTCCTGTTATTAGCTGGAGATCCCTCCTCTCCTGTTCAAACCCAGGCTCATGGGGTAGTGCAAATTTGCACAGCCATCTTCTAAGCAAATTGGCTAAAACTGCAAATCCCTTGAAGCAGAGTGGCCCTGTACGTGCTGTTAAGAAACTGCATGGATTTTATTTTAGAGCATGGAAAGAGTTATGTTGGAAGAACTCAACTCCTGCCAAGTCAGAGACATGTATTATTATATTTATCTTCTATTACAGCCGAGTCAGCTTTGTGGTTGGTTGGTTTGGGGAGCTCCCCTCCATGTACCTAGACCAGAGGAAGATGATGTGTGTATTGGACAGGACTCCTGACAAGTACAGGGAGAATGCTGTGTGACCACTCAGTTTGGCATGTGGAATTTGCTGAAGGAGCCACTCTTTCCCACTCTGAGACGTTACAGATGATTGAGGTATCTGACACCAGGTGACCCCAGTCGTATTAACGACCAATGGGAAAGTCTTGGTCCTCTCTCCCAACCTCCTCACCAGCCACTCCCACCCAGTGTCCTCTGTTTCAGCCACAGTCAGCCATTTCGCTGCCTCCATGCCTTCTTCTCTACCTGCACTTTCCTGGGACACACTCTTACCACTGTGCACTATTCTTCTAAAGAGAAGAATGTCTGTTATTTCACAGAAGACTTCCCAGCTCCTATACCATAATGTAACTAAGTCTTCCTTCTTTCCCTTAGTCCCCTGTACTGTGACTCTGCGTTAACATTAATCACCTATCCTTTAAATCTTGAATTTACCCCCTTCTCTCTCTCTGAGCCCCGTGAGGGCAGTACCTATATCTTATCTTTGTGCCCTGCTTGGTGCAGGGAAGCTCCGAGCATGTGCATAAAAGTGCAAGTATTTGGATGTGATAGTAATAGTTAACACTTCCAAGTGTTGTAACTGTTTTTACTAACAAGAGTGAGTCATGGTTCTGATGTTGGTCACTCATTTCTGGTATGTTTTAAGGCAGAACTCTCCAAAATAAAATGTAACAGAATTTATGCTGATGATGATATATCCCATGCGTATGACCAGCTCTTTGCCTTGCAGAGATGTCCAGTGGATATCTGTGGAATGACTGAGTGAATGAATGAAAAGAGCTTCCATCCTCTGGGAACGAAAGGATAATGTGGACTAAATCTCTACACTTCTCTTGAAAGTTGAACTTGTTACTTGGCTTGAGGGCTGAAGCAGGAGCTGAGCTGACAGAAAAAGCCACGTCTTCTTTGTGGTAAAAAAATGCCCATTTTAGAGAACAAGCAGGTTTTCATTATCTTCTCACATGTTCTTAGACCCCAAGCTTTTATTTACCCTGTTCTTCAGAATCCTAGAATTCTACCATCAAGTTTTAATCTAACATGAAAAATGCATTCATGACTTCAAAGTTCTCACCTCACCATCCTCTGTGAAAATAGTTGGTGTCATTGTAGAATGATGCAGAACAGAGAAGAACCCACGTGCTCACCCTGGTTAGGGAAGGTCCCGAGGCTGGATGCTCCTGCTCTTACAATCTGTCTCCACAGAAGTGTGGACGTTGCAGTTGTCAGTGTTTTGCTGGCATTTGTATGTGTGTACCCAACATGAGAAAGACCCATTCTTTCAAACACTTGACAGAGAAGTGAAGAAAATCTTATTTTATGCTGTGAGAACAATGACAGTGAAAATTACTGAGATGCTGGTTTGTATACCAGCTATTACCAGAAATTGTGTCTTGTATATACAAAATCTGCTTAAGTAGGTAACCTTTTAGAACAGTGCTGCACATGTGATATACAATGTGTACATTATACTGAGATGTCGTCCTTTTACTTTTATGAGTCACTTGATGTGGATAATAATTCTTAGGACTTTACTTTTTCATATTCCATAGGTTGTTGACTACTCAAGAAAAGGTTGAGCTACAAGTATTTCATATGAGGCGATAAACCACTTTTCTACAGTAACTGACAGAAAAACTCCATTGCTTGAATCTCTCAAATATAATCTGGTTGCCCTCACTTGTGTATGTTGCTGAAACTTTTAAAGTAAGTTGAATGATCTCCATTAGGCAATATTGGCTTGTGTTGTCCCCCTACTTATTAACAAAGGCTGTACCGGGTGTCAGTGATGAAATCGAAACTTAGTTTGAACTTATTGTGTGAAACAAAATAAGTTTGACTCTGGAAATTTTGCATAAATATCTGTCATAGCCTGGTACTAAGTACTGGAGGGTTTTTAGAGCTGACCTCACTACTGTTTGAATTATGTTCTAAGATACATTTTAACAGTATTTTTCTCCAAAAAAGAGAAAAGCTTCAACTGACCAGTGAAACCACTCTTCAACTTTCTGAATTGAACATTTTCCAGTAAGTGTTACCTAACTTAAAAATTTTCTTATTCATCCACCTTCAAGTTTGTGGGTTAGTTTAGCTCAGTGGATTCCTGAGGCTGCAATTAAAAGGTTAGATAGATATCATTTGCAACTATATGTG
This sequence comes from Trachops cirrhosus, assembly GCA_028533065.1. NCBI lineage: Eukaryota > Metazoa > Chordata > Mammalia > Chiroptera > Phyllostomidae > Trachops > Trachops cirrhosus. The sequence goes on along the minus strand of CM052543.1, from coordinate 32,947,133 downwards.
AATCAGGACTTTCTATACATAGTAGTTAAAAGAAAATGTATTAAATGCATCACTTGAGGTTGAAAATTACGTTCCTAAGGACAGTCTCATTGTTATACTTTTAAGTAAACACTATACCTTAAACAATTAAGTTCTAATAGCACTTTTTATGTGTTTTATATATTGAGGTTCTATGTAAGGTTTCCTCTGCCAGAGGGGGATTCTTCTGTGAAAAGCCATTGCCATGGTTATTTCCAAAGCTGGCAGTGGAGCTCGTGGGCTGCAGCCTGCCGTGGTTGAGTTGGAAACTTGTCATTGCCGTCCTTTTCTTCCTGGCCCCTTCTGGGACTCTCAGGAGCCTCTGTGTGGCTGGACCAGATGCGACACCCCCGAGGCGGTCGTTCTGCACTTGGTGAATACTCCAGGCTTGAGTGGGAGACTCAGCCTGGCAGACCCCCTTCAGAGCACTGGTGGTCAGAGTCATGTCACCTCACACTCCCTGTAGTGGCCCCCTTTCCTGGAGAAGAGCAGGTGTCACCCTCACTTTACACTAATGGGAAAACCAGGCTGAAAAAAGGGGCATGTGATTGGCCCAAGCTCATCTTCTCACCTCGAACCCAGCACTCTCCTCACCGTGCAATGTTGTGTGTGTACATCTCAGTTGCTGTGCCTAGGAGGAAAGTTTTGGGTTTAAAAAAACTCTCCAAATTGTTGACTAGTTGGAAATTTTCCAGACAGCTTAAGGGAAAGAAATAACAACGATGCGGCACTTTTTTTTTTTCTTTCTCTTTTAGCAACAGCCTAATGCCAGCAGAAGGCTTGTTTACTCATGGCACTGTATTTCTGTGACTAGATGGGCTTCTGTGACTGGATGTTTTATCTCACTTGCTATGGAGAAAAGCAGGTGATGTGTTCTTTTGAAAACACTAGGCCCAAGACCTAGGATCACCTTTCTCCTCCTCATGATTCTTGCTTTGGCAGCTGGCCAGCTGCCTGCTTCTGTGTGTCAAAAACAAAAGCCCTCCACCAAGGGCGTGATAGAGCTCTCTGCAAGCCATTTTAAGGCACATGATCAGATGTAAGGATGGCACTTTGAGGTAGTTTTGTAAAGTCTCTGCAACCAGAACTTAACCACTGCACTCACAGGCGATCTGCTCAACCTTAGCTACATTACCTGTAATGTATCTGCAGCTCTGCTCTGCTTAATTTCTGCTTCTCACAGCATAAATGACTGGAGAGTGCCGTTTATGGCTCTGAAGTAGAGAGGGGGTGATAGCTGATAATGTGGGAAGAGATAAACATGATAGTAGGCACATTTAAAAAGTATATTAAGCTGGGATTCTTCAACTCTTAATGCCTGTTGTTTCGAGTGGCCAATACCATCATCTAGCAGTGGGATGCTGGGGGCTCATAATATGATAGTGATCCTCAAGTAGCAGCATACTTCTGCCTAGTGAGCTCTGTTTAAGAAGACAGGGAAGAATTCCAGAAATAGTCTCCAAAAAATTAAACAAAATTTTTGATGCGCATAGTCCTGGTCGGTGTTCATACTGAAAGTATATTAACAAAGAACAGTTTTTCCCTAAGGGTACTGGTAACTTGAAATCTTATGCTACACTGATTAGTGGCAGTGGGTTTTATTTTAAAGAACTTTCTTCTCTATTGCTAAAATATGCGCTCTTGGCCCTAGCTCTGTTCTTGCGGTTTCCAAAGTCCCTTAGAGGACAAGGATGATGAGTGGGGATGCATGCGTGTATTTCAACTCCAGTGGCTGCACGTTCATGGGGGTCTCTTTTGCAGAAGCTACAGGCTCTCTATATGTTGACAGAGTCCTGTGTGTGTCCTCTTTGCTTCGTGGTCAGAGTCCAGAATGGAGGACCTCTCTGTGGAATAGTTATCTTCACTTGAGGTCTGTGTAATGATTCGTCCTCTAGTGCAGCCCAGAGTTGACCCTGGTGAGGCTCTTGAACCCTACACAAGTATAATAAAACTGCTGTTTTCCTTGAAGCGGCAGCACTGGGGAGGTGAATGTGGATGAGTACCAAGGGCCGTTTTTTTGGTCAGAGAGTGTACCTCACTGAAGGTATTAACTCCTTTGATCAGAAACACCCTTGACTGAGGTGAGGGTGGGGGAAAATTTTATACACTACTGGCAGGAGTCTGAAGTTGCATAGCTTTTCTGGAAGGCCCTTTGACAACAGAGATTTGAAATGTCAATGCATGTAGTCATCCTAAGGGAAGAATACTGTAAGTATGTACAAGGAAGTTCCTCACTGTACTGTTAGGTGCAGTGATAAATGGGGATTTTAAAACATTCATCAGTAAAGGAATAGTTAAATAAACTCTAGTAAAACCATATGGTGAATGTTCTACAGTTGTTGAAAATGAGGTCAACTTCTGTATTGTTATGGAAAGATGGCAAATGAATTTTGTGAGAAAGTTAAATTATAGATCCATATTTATAGTGTGATTCTGTTTTCAACATACATTTTGTATTGTATGAGTACGTATTTTAATGTTTTTATATGCATTAATTTTGCAGGGGAGAATAGACATGAAATGTTAACAATTACCATTTATTTAGGATTTAGGATTATGCAATAAAGATTCTCATTTTCTATCTCATATATTTCTGTATCATTTGAACTGTTTATAAAGAGGTGCCCAGAAAAAATTAGATAATTGATTTTTAGAGAATCAGCCTGCAGAGATGGTCAGGCCATGTCAGAGTGTGGAAGAAAGTAATAGAATGTGCAGGACTAGTGATTAGAAGAACAGAAATCCTGAGCAGAACAGGTGTTGAAAGAGATTGACCTCGTTTTGAAATATGTGTTCATTTGATCCCGATTTGTCTAATGCTACCTCATTATTTGCCAATGACCCCTCTAAGACCAAACTCTGCCTCTGGGTACCATACATCATGGACCTCTCCAGGAACCACATGGACCCTTCTCCCAGGAGTCCTGGCTGGTGGGGCAGAGGCCTGAAGGCCAGACCAGTCCTTGCCAGTACCCACATTAGTCCTTTAGAGTCCCCTCTCTCATGTCTGGGTGTGAGGTGCAGATTTCTGTCTCCACTTGTGTCCCTTAAAGATTGCAAACAGGTCCTTTACTCTCTTGGCTTTTACTGAGAATTACCGCAAAGAAACCGATAAAGAAGTAAATGTTACAAAGTAACAAAGGTAAAGTAGCAGAGCCAGCGAGAAAACAATTAAGTGAGCAGAGAAAACAATTAAGTGAGCAGCGAAGCAAGCATGGGGTCCCTCACAAAGGTTCTGCTCCTCCTACAAAGCCATTGTCTGTGATTCCTGGTTACACTGCATTAGGTTTCCTAATCTCATCTGTCATTCTCCAGGGCTGAATGTGCCAAACCTGCCTCTTTTCTCAGCTCCCTTTTCCAGGTCCTCCCTACCTCTTTCTCCACCAAGGTCCCGCAGCCCACTGCTGGGCCTAAATGTGTAATTAAGGTGCTCTGGGCTAAATGTGGAGTGTCCATTTCCAGGTCCACTTGGGCAGTTGGCACCTTTTGAGGGGCACCGTGTAATGGCCCTGCATAGAGTCAGTCTGCTTAAATTATTTCTTCAGGGAATCTCCCTTGTTTTCCTTAAAAGTCTTCCACCTCCTACCCACCCATCAGCTCATTCATCCATCCTTCCACTGGCCCATTCCATCCACCCCTCCCACCATTCTAACCATTCGCCTCTGGAACCTTTTGTCGCTGGCACTGCTTCCTCCTGTAAGGCCCAGTCACTTTTTCTGCGCCCATCCGACAACTTCACTTGATGCTTTGTGGGAGTGACTCCCATTCCAGCTCTGCTCCTTAGTGACTTTATGGTCTTGGGCAAGTTAACTAAACTCTATCTCACTGTCCTCATGTGGTAAAATGGGAATAATAGTATACTTACCTCAAAGGTTGCTTTGAAGATGAAATTAAATAACTTATGTTAAGTACTTGGTACACTGGCTAGAATATATTGAGTGATACACTGCTATCACCACCACCACCATCACTACATCAGCATTGATGCTGTCAGCAGCGACCTTCTGCCCTTGGGGCATTTATTAATCACATGGGAGGCACTAGGGGGCAAGTACAGCGAGAAGCCAGGTTTTTATCTGGGTGAGAGTAAGTCAAATCCAGTATGGTTGGGGTTGATTACACAAACATCAGAGGGCAATTTTGAACTGATCTGGGACAACTTTATGGGGTGGGAAGTGAATCTTAAATAGTACTTGGGTCTGAGTTGACAAGGAAAAGCATCAAGCTTAGAGCTAAACCAAATTGATAAGGTCTTTGGCCTTCTGTCTAGTCAGAGGGGTCTCAGGTTGGGGGCCAGATACTGCAGGTCCTTGAATGATGTCATTTTATAAGATTGAGAAAAGAGTTGACTCCCACATGTTCTCCCCACATGCATGGGGTTTCTCTGGGTACCTTGGTTTCCTCCCACACTGGTGTGTCAAGAGGAGGACGGGATGGTGTTCCTCTCAGCTGCTCCTGAGGAAGCTTGTTTCTGGAAGCTGCAGCAGACCAGCCCCCACACTGGGGAGCCCAGGGAGCCGCTTTGGGAGTGTAAGCGGGGCTTCTAGAGACAGGACCTGTCATGCAGGGTCTTAACCAAAAGGCACTGGGGTCAGGGAGTCTGCATAATTTGAATTCTACATAGTAGGGTTGCCAGATAAAATACAGGAGGCCCAGTAAAACTCGAATATCAGAAAAAGGATCAGTATCTTTTTTAGTATAAGCCTACTTACTCCATGGCTTGAATTTTATTTTTTAATTTTTTAAAAAGATGTTATTTATTTACTTTTTAGAAGGGGAGGAAGGGAGGGAGAAAGAGAAGTGGAGAAACATCAGTGTGCGAGAGATACATCCATCATTTGCCTCTCGCACACCCCCAACCAGGGACCTGGCCCATAACCCAGGCACGTGCCCTAACTGGGAATTGAACCAGTGACTTTTCGGTGCACAGGCTGGCGTTCAACCCACTGAGCCACACCAGCCAGGGCCCGTGGCTTGAATTTTAAAGAAGCAGTATTCAGGACAAAGTTACACTAAAAATTATTTCTTATTTGTATGACATCCAGATTTAACTAGGCATCTTGTATTTGTATTTACTGAATCTGGCAACCCTGGCACTGGGGGTTCCTGGGTTAACTGAGATGGTGAGGAAGACAGGGAAAATGATAATCTGATATCATCTTTTAAAAAAGATATATAATCTTGACAAACGAATATTGTGTTCACTTCCTAGTTCACCGCACCCCACTCCCTCCCAAACTGACACTTTCTACTGAGAAACCTCTCGAAGAGGTCGCAGCCTAGTGACTTCCCGTCCTTCTCTGGCTCTGCCCGCGGGCTTCCTGCTGAGGGCTGGAAGGAGCTCTGGCTAGTTCTTTCTGCGCTGCCCTCATTTTCAGTTCCACTGCAGCCGCAGGACAAGCAGAACCACTGGACTCCAGTCCAGCCTCATTTTCTCTCTTAGAACAGGGGCATGCGCTGCTGAGTCCTATTTCTAGCTGTGCTTTTTCAGTCAGGTCTGTAAACTTTTTCTGTAAAAGGCAGATAGTAAGTGTTTTTGACTTGGCAGGCCAGGTGGTCCCTGTCACCACTACTCAGCTCTGCTGGTGGGAAAGCAGCCATAGACAGTAGACAAGATGCAAACCAGTGGGTGTGGCGGTATTCCAGTAAAACTGTCTTTATGGACACTGAAATGTGAACGCTATGTAATTTATTATTCCTTTGATTATTTTCAACCATTTAAACATGTAAAAGCCGTTCTTAGCTTGCAGGCCATAGAAAAGCAGATGGCGGGCCAGGTTTGGCCTGTGAGCTGGTTTGTCAACCCTGTGGTAAGTCAGCAGCAGAGAACATTAGATCGGAAGCTTGGCTCTCAGTTTCCCGTTGGGCTGAGAGACCTCTCCCCCTGAGGTCATAGCTTCTGCTGCTACCAAGTGATTGACTGTGCTGGGATCTTTAGCAATGGATTTCACCGTTCAGCTTCCTACGGTGGGTACAAACCCACATTTCATAGGTTCTTGTGTGGATTTGTACAGCTTCCTTAGGGAATGAGCCATTAACAGTCAAAAGTGTGGCCACAGAATCATTATTATAACGAAAGTAGTTTATAGTGATCGCAGGCTACCATATCAGGAGTAATTTTGCCCTAATAAATAAGTAACAAGCACAACTGAATGTGGGACAGTTGTATGTCTGTGTTATAATGCTGTCTTCTACATACAGCAGTGTGCGTTTGGTATTGTGTTTTTAAACAGAAAGATCAGATTAGGTTTGACTTTCTGTCACCAGATGGGGTCTAGCTGCATTGAAACATGGGTTACACGTCAGGGCCTTTTATTCCTGCTGTCCTGACTGATGGAGGTTTTGCATTTTATGGATGTAAGATGTGCTGGGTGAGGTGGACAATGGAATTACACTTCCCACAGAAATCACTCCTGGGCCGAGAATCAGGTTTGCACGTGTGCCCTGTAGCATTCATTCTTGCCGATGCTGGGAGATGGGTGGTTATTAGGTTATGTCAAAGTGGTGTTTGCCTTAATACACGATCTTCCTGCAGTAACCCAATAATGGAAGGTGGAAGGAGGGAGGGAGGGAAGGTGGTGACCTGCATATTTCTGAAAGTTGGAAGCAACTAGAAGTTAAGGAGCTTTGTGTGGTATCAACAGTGAGCTGTTAGGGTCCTGCTCCCCACTCCTCACCCCAGTTCCATGGCACGTTTGAATCCACTAACGCGGGGACCTGGTGCAAGGCAGTATAGCTTTATGGTCAGAAGAATGGCAGCTGGGCTCAGACTTCCTGGCTCCTGGCCCGCTGGTTTCCAGCTCTTTGCCTTTGGGCAAATTACTCAACCTTGCTGTTTACTGAATTGTACAATAGGGGGTATTAACAGGAGTGTCTACCTCATAAGGCTGTTGTAAGAGTTAAATGCGCTAATGAATATAAAGTGCTTAGAACCCTGTCTGACTCAAATGCGTCTTTATTGAGATAAGGGAGGAAGTGGTTTTCTTTCCCCCTAACCTTATGCTGTGAGGTAGGGTAAGGCAAGCTCTGATAGTAGTAGCTCAAAATAAGCTCATGATTTCCCCCCTGACCCCCCCATGTAGAGATGTGTGAACATTCCTGGGAATGATCACAACTGTTCTTTGTGATTAGTAGTTCAGGGACAATGCTTGGCCCTGACATGACCTAAGGCTCACACGCTAGACCTGTCACTGGCTGTGGGACTTTCAGCAGGTCCCTCACCTCTCAGAGCATAATAGAGATAAGCAGGCATCCCACACCCCCTCCCATGACTGTCTTGGGGGCACCAAAGAAGGCATTGAAAGTGAAAGTGCTTTATGAGCTAAAAAGTTCCTCTTCAGAGGGAAGGACGAGAAAAGGCATCATTACTGTTGATATCACCCCCCCACCCCCGCCCCTCATTGCACTCTTGGCCTCCCACCATCCCCTTGTGGAACGGGGCTTTGATATGTTTATAGAATCATATGGTTCTTCAGGAAAGATTTGGATGCCCCCCTATTTTTGGGGGGGGTGGAATTATTGACATAATTCAAGTTTGAAGTTCTGTATGAATAACATTTTGATTTTGTGGAAGGGTGTTATTTCTGAACCCAGTTCTGTCCTTTTCTTTTTTCTTCTCTAAATTACACTCTTGTCCGATCCTTGTAGGGTGCACAAGTACAATGCAAGGCCAGTCTGTAGTTAGATGTTTTTTTTATGTTTGTTTTATGGCGATCCAGGCTTGTAAAAAAAGGATACATTTCATCAAATTTTAATAACCTCCATCCTAATGTTACCTTCAGTGTTTTCCTCCACCCTCATTTGGGCAGAGTAGTATAAATTTTGCTTCCATATGCTTATATGTATCATATTCAGTTAGGGGTAGTTTCCTAACTTTAAGAGTTTGCAAACTTTGCTCTGGGGTGTTCTTGGGGGCCCACGGATCTTCTGAATGATGACTTCTGAATCGCGGTTGCTTCCTGGGATTTCTAGAGCATGGGAGGCCATCTCTTTGACAGCAACATTTCCAGGAATCAGGTCAAGGTTCACTGTCCTGGCCTGGGCCATCCTGAGCTTGCCCCGCAGGGTCTGTCCATGAGCAGCAGCCCCTGTTCAACCCTGAACAGAGTAAAACAAGAGCCGTGTGGGAAGGCGATGAAGGTGCTGGGGGGTCTGTGTGCCCAGGAGAGGGGGGGACTGTGGCAGCATGCTCTGGCGTGCTCTGGAGGATGTCCTTGTCCCACAGTGAGAGGTAAGGAGCGTATCTTCAAATATGACACACATTAATGTGGGTAAGCTGTAAGACACTGTCCCACAAGCTCCCTGAGAGGGAGACCATGAGTCAGCCCTGCCTGTCGAGTGCAGGCAGCAGCAGCAGCAGCCCCCAGCCGTCCTGTGCAGCCCTCGGCCTCCCGCATGCGGGGCCACTTGCTTAATTCCAGTTGACTTCTCAGCACCACTCCCATCTCTTCCCCTCTTCCCTTTCTGCTTTTTTGGTCCAAAGGCCAGCCTAGGGACAGGGACCATTTTGCACTGAAAAGGGCAAGAGGTGCTGAGATAAATTTTGGTGACCCTTTCAGAATTTAATCTGGGAGAAGTTCTGGGTTGGTTGGGTGGGAGTAATGGTTTAAACAGCAAAAAGCTTGACCGGCTGTACTAGTCCTGAACTGTGAGCTCTGAGACTCTGTGACTTGGAAATTATGCTTTGGGAAATAAACATTGAGGACAGAGCCACCAAACGGGGTGGGGGGCAGGGCGGGAGGAGCACAAGTCAGGTAGCATTGTCTAGAATGAAAATCCCAACGCTTCCACTTTGCAAGCCAGGTTGTGCTGGCTGCTGAAACCGGCTGTGACTTCCCTAATGTGTAAACTTTTTAAGGCACGACTGAGTCTTTGAATCCCCACGGCCTATTTTCTTCATAAATAGTTACTGAAGAGATCTGAATTATATAGCTTTTTTTTCTTTGACTAGAAGGGATCTTGGAAATCTAACTTCCTCATTTTGCAGGAGCCCAGGCAGGCTAAGTGACCTTGCAGATCTCAGCCAGTAATTGGCTGAGGTGGAGCTCTCACCCCTGCTTCTGCTCCTGGTGAGGGCCGTTTCTCATCATATCATGTTGCTCTTCTAATTAAATCGTGGATGATGTCTGTGACATGCTTAATTTCTAATTAGATGACTTTATGGATCAATTTGCATTTAATGTTAAATCTAATGTGGAAATCATTAAAAAGTTAGATCCCCGGGGAGAGGAATAGGTACTTATTCCCTGCCTATTAAAAATAACAAGTATATGCCCTGTGTTAATACATGAACCTTTTTATGTGGAATGGGAAAATATTGGTAGAGGATGCAGAACCTATAGGAAGTCTGTGTGCTTGTGAATTGGGGAAACGTCTGGTGTTCAGATCAGATTTTACAGTGCTCAGAGTAATGCTGCAGTGGGTATCATTTACTGCAGTTTTACAGTGTGCCGGTGTCTGGTAAGTCCTTTGAGGTCATTGTTTTGTTTAATCCTCAGAATAACTCTATGAGGTGAGCAGTATTATCTCAATTTATAGATGAGGAAATTGAGGCACTAGAGATGAAGGTCTCGAAGTGAGCAAATGGGGAAGCAGGACGTGAATCCAGCCCCGTTGATTCCAAAGTCGACTCCAGACTAGACTGTGAGGCGCTCTTGTGGATGCTCGATGAGTCTAACCAGTGGAACTCTGCAGTGGTCTGAGTGTTAATCTGTGGGATTCTAAAGCGTTCGCAGCTGACAGTAATTTGGAGTGACGTCAGTGCTGCCATTATTGCTTTAAGGAAGAGAGATGGGCCCTGAGGTGACCCGTGGAGGCTCCAAAGGAAAAAGGATCAATTCCTCAGCAAGCGTGACTCCGGTCTGTGACTTGTCTGAGGTTGGCCAGCACCTCCTCTGGGGAGTCACTCAGCACACTCCATCTTGAGGGTTTTCTTTGGACCTTGTATCCTTTACAGGATATTATTTTAGACTTATATTTCTTTGTTATTTTTAAATTTTTTATCCTTACCCAAGGACATGCTTATTGATTTTAGAGAGAGAGGGAGAGACACATGGACATGAGGGAAACATCGATTGGTTGCCTCTCATATGTGCCCAGATTGGGGTCCAAACCCGGCACAACCTAGGTATGTGCCCCAACTGGGGATTGAACCTGCGACCTTTCCGTTAATGGGATGAGAAAAAAAGTGTCTGAGAAACATAGAAGCTTCTCTGTGATCTTCCATCATAGACAGTTTAACTCTGGGGTTAAATACTCATTTAAGCTTGTAAAGCTTTGAAACATGCTTTTCCCACATCCAGCAGGGTTTTTTGTGTATTGGTTTATAAGGGGAGATGCACACATGAATTTGGGGTGTTTCAGTTTGGCAGATATTGGTGTGATTCTTAGGCTAGTGGTTTGCAAATATCCCCATGCCTAAGAGTCCCCTGGATGGCTGGTTCTATTCAGATTCAGGTGCTTCACTTCTAGATCCTCCGATTCATTAGGTTTGGGTTGGGGCTCACCATTTGCGCTTTAAGCTGCAGTGCAGATGAGTGGGCTACAGGTGGTCTATGGACTGTACGTGGGTCAGATTCACACAAGCTGGGCCAGGGCTGTGGTGCAGAATAGTCTGGTGTCTCATCCTGTCTCCATCATCTTGTTGTAGCCTCGCAGAGCCTCGGGTAGGTCGTCTGGCCCCTCCAAGCACTGCTCAGCGCATCGGCCTGCCTTGCTGGCTGAGATGTGATAGGAGGGACCCAGGCAAAGAACAAGAGTAGAGACTCCCATGCTAGGTATTGCCCCATGCCCAAAACTAGCACATTTGGTTACTCAGATTCCTGATTCATTTTTTAATGTGAGTTGGGCTGCTGCATATACACATCGTGATTTCTCTTTATTTCACAAGATAAAAAGCCATAACCACATGAAAGGAAATGAAACAAAAGGAAAAAAGTTTACCCACAAACTCACCATCCTAATACCACTGTTTGCATTTTTCTTTTTAGCCCTGTCTGTATACAGACATATTTCTATATAGCTGTAATCGTATGTAGACTCAGTTTTGTATTCTGCTCTTTTCAGTAAACCTTAAGCAAATGTTTTCCAAATGCTTACATAGTCTTGAAGATGATTCTAAATGGTCTCACAATCTGTCATCCCACAGGCTGCATTTATTTAACCATTCATCTATTGTTGGACATTTAGCTTGTGATCTTACAGTTTAGTGCTATTATTAAAAATAATACTTGGAGATACGGTGTCGTGCTTCTTATTGTAGACTATTTCCTAGGAGCAGTGTTTCTGGGTGAAAGAGCACAAACTTTTTTGTTGTTGTTGTGCTCAGTGGATATTGCTGAACTAGTTCTAACAAGGTTGTCCTAGATTGCAGTGCCACCAGGAGTGCAGGAAGGTGCCCGTTTGGGTATCTTTGCCTGATTAGATACTGTCATTTTTATAAAGGCTTGGCCCGGGGTACCTCATTGTTTGACAGGTGTTTCTTTGATTATGGTAAGGTTGAGTATGGCTTTAGTATTATATTTTTAGATTTGATTTAATTTCTTTGTTTTGTGAAATTTAATGCCTAGAATTTTTTTTTTTTTTAGATTTTGGACCTTACAGTTGAAAAAACAAACAAACCCAGAGCCCATCTGTATAATAAATACTTTGGACATATTTTATGGTCGTGTTAGCTGCTCATGATCTTAACTTCCTTGCAGGTCACCAGTTAATGGGGTGACATTTGGAGAGTAGAGGGCTTTTCTTTTTCTTCTTAGAGTCCCCTTTGTTCTTCCCCTCCATCACCCTCCCATTTCCTGTCCCCTTGCTCCCCTGTAAGTACTGTTTTTGTCTCTTTGGAGATAAAACATGAAAGGATCAGCTTTTCAGTCATGCTCCTTCCAATTACAAAACATGGGTTGCCTAAATTATGTATTAGTGTGGAAGGAGGATAAAGAAAATCACAGCATTGTAACAAATTGCCCCTGACCGTACTGCGAGAGCAAATGTCTCACGTGGTCTCCTGTGGAATCGTGGAAAGGTGCATTGGAGGGTGTAATCTTAGCTTGAGCTGAAGAGGAGTCCAACCTGTTTTTCAAGTTGGTCTTGAATAACTTTGTTCCTTCTGGAATGCTCGTCATCCTCAGCATGACAGAGTTTGCTTGATGACAAACTCTTTCACTCTGCTGTACGTGCGAGGCCACCAAACTGGTTTGTTTGCCCAGCACACCCAGCATTTGTTGGGCGACTCTTGTACCCCAGGCACCCTGAGAGTGGCCCCTGTGGTCACCCTTGCCCCTCCGCCCGCAGGGACCACGGAAGGGTGAAAGGACACATACTTCCTTGGGCAGGAGACAGTTTGTTGAGCATACGGCCTCGCTGTCCTTAGGTAATGCTGCCCCAGATGGGCACCTGTTAGGAGACTGATGTTGAATTAGCAGGGTGCATGTATACATAAGAGAATGAATGGTTGAGGCACAATTTTAGTTTAATTTGTTAATGAAACAAGACGGAGCACATTTTCTCCTTCCGCACACCTCTCCGGCTGTTTGATATGAGGCACAATTAATTTACTTGTGCTGTCTGTGGAGGCATATGCCAGCTAATGTAGTGCAAGAGCTTTTATCTTTCTGTGTGTAATGAAGAGGGGCAGGCTGCTGGCAAACTGACAGGGAGTACTGATGACTCATTCTCCGACTGCAAAGTGCTTTCTTCTCAAATCATGAAATACGTACACTCGCACGGGTACATGCAAACCTAGTTCCTGTTTGAAATAGGCAGAACCAGTTTGGAAAAGTTCAGCTGCCTCTGAAACACTCCAGGGGGGAAGAAAGAAAAGGCAGGTGAAGCTACTTCTCCAGCTCCCTGCCCTGACTGAGGGCAAGATGCCTTGTTGAGTGGGGGCCTTGCCCTCCGGGAGCAGAACTCCCTGTGCAGCCTCAGAAGGCTGGCTCCTTTGTGCTGTCTCCTTTGTGCTCCAGCAGGCAGTCCTGCCCCACAGCCTCCCCCCAGTGGGGCCAGAGGGCCGATGCCTGGCCTGCCTGCCCTTCTGGGTGGCTTCCTAAGGGAGATCCCCTGGCCATGAATTCTGGGCCTTTTGATGTTAGCCCTTGAGTGCACTGGGTTCCGTCTGGCCTTGACTATGGCTGTGCTGTAGGTTGCTCTGTCACCCCACTTTGGTGAGCTTCAGAAGAAATAGTTTACAAAGTAGCTAACAGTCAGTTCCTTGGTCCTTTACAGTTTATAAGACATTTGGACATTATAACCACTCTGGTTTGTTATATTGTTATCCCACTTTATGGATAAGGAAGTTGAAGTGTATAGAAGTTAAAGAACATGTTCATGATCAAGCAGCGAGCTGGCATACAGGTAGTGCTGATGAAAGCAGAACTTGGAAATCTAAAACCTGACCGTATAGTCTTTTTATGACATTTATCCAGTAAGGGCAAAATTCTGCATTTTCTATATAAGAAATGTGTAAGTGATTGGCCAAGGAAGCTATTCAGGAATTATATGTGAGAATATACATTTCTATATTTTTTGGAATAGCAGGATGGTCACAGGGTGTTTCTGGAGACCTAAAAGCAGTTTATTTTGCCCCATTTTGCACTGGTCCAGAAAATTAAACTAAACTCTGAAGTGTTCCTTCCTGTGCCAGATGGTCAGTCAAGCTTGTTGTGCAATGAGGACCAAATGCAAGTGTCCTAGTTGGTTTATTACCTGGGTGTGAGTGACACAGATCACTGTGCATGGCCCTGTTGACTTTCGGAGCTGGAAGGAGCCATGGAGACTTTTACAGATGCGGAAGCTGTGGCCCAGAGAGGGAGAGATTTTTGTGTTGGGCAGAATTCCATTCATTTACCCAACTATCCCTCCGTGCATCTGGCAGATGTTTATTAAGCGTCTACTGGGTTAGGAGGTAAGGCTTTGGGTATGAATGAAACAGACACAGTCCTGTCTTCAAGGAACATACAGTAGTGGAGAACAGGGCGGAGAAGGCACTTCGAGTACAACGTTGTGATGACTGAAGTCAGGCTGCCTGGGTGCAGAGGAGCAGCACTGAACGGGAGTGGGGGGTACATAGTCAGGGCAGGCTTCCTTGAGGGCAGGCTTCCTTGAGAGAGTGGTGCCTGAGACATGGAAGCTGGAGCTGAAAGTCATCTAAACATGGGGAGCCGGTGCCACCTGCCAACTGAGGCCTCCCCGTTCTCCAGTTCAGCAGAAGGCGGTGCCATGGAAAAGGCTTGCTCTGTGTTGGTGCTTAGACGCCAACAGGCTTCAGGCTTTGTGGGACTTGCGTTTGTGTAAGAAGTGCTCACTCTAGGCCCACACCGCGCAGTATACAGTGGTGGCCACCAGCCACATGTGCTGTTTGGCTCTTGGAAAGTGTTGTCTGAGATTGAGATGCGCCACGGATATGCAGTGACCACTGGACTCTGAAGACTTAGTACAAAAAGGATGCAAAGTACCTCATTAACAGTTTCTTCTTTGTACTCATGACAGGTTGAAAAGTTCATTTGTTTTTTTTTTTCTGTAAGATGGCTCTAGTAGCGCTTAATTGTCTTTAACTTCATTTGAAACAATTTTGTTTGATTCTGTGTGACAGCTGCCATATCAGCGTTCAACTTTAAAAAAACATCAAAATTGGTGAATTTTTATATAGCCATTTTAATATTGAAGATGAAGAAAATAAGCAACATTTTTTGCATATTATGCTTTCTTAGTTCAAGAAAGGTAAAAATGCAACTGAAACACAAAACAACCTCTGTGCAGTGTATGGAAAAGGTGCTGTGACTGATCAAACATGTAAAAAGTAGTTTGCGAAGTTTCATGCTGGAGATTTCTTGCTGGACGATGCTCCATGGTCGGGTAGACCGGTTGAAGTTGACAGCAATCAAATCAACACATTAATTGAGAAAAATCAACATTGTACCACGCAGGAGATAGCCAACATACACAAAACATTGAAATCAATAAAGTTATTGGTGAAAATGAAAAATTGTGTCTTTTTTTACAAAAAACAACATGTGGACTTCTGGGCCAACCCAGTATTTGGATGTGCTGGGTAACAAAAGCAGGTGTGAAATGAATTTTATCTGTTTCTCTGCACCTTAGCAAGACTCCCAGAACGTGTATCATGACATCACGTCGCATTTCTATTGGACAGCGATGGTGGTGGGGAGGGAGAACCAGGAGAGGAAGCTGGGCTGGGGATGCGAGCGCAAGAGTTGGAGAGAAGAGGTGTGAAGGGTCCCAGGGGCATATTCTGTGGTAGGTCCTCACATCTCTGGACCTCCCTGCCCTCTTCTCTAACGTGGCAGTAACAGCCTTCCAGCTGGGGCTGAGGATGAAGTCAGAGTGCCCGTGAAAAGTTCATCCCGTTGTGAGCTGTGGTCCGCCTTGTAATAAAACAGTTCAGGGCTGGGACAATATATACTACACAGTATGCTGGTATTTTAAAGGACAGTTGAGAAATTGGGCCAATTGCAGAATAAGAGGCTGGTGTATGGGAAATGCATTTAGTACACAAGGAATTAATTTTAGACTGGGGGAAGGTCCGTGTGAGATGCTGGGGATAAGAAACTTCCATTTTTGTGGTCCTTGGCTCGCTCTGCTCCAGGAATTCCCTCACCACTCACATCAGAGTTTGCACCCAGGCTTTCAGAATCTTCCTTCCTTGTTTTGTTTGAAAAGGCCAAACATGGGATTTCTATTTCTTTTTTATCTTCAGGTATTTAATATTGTATTCCTGAAACTCAGCACCCATTACATGCTTGATGAATGAATTGTCATTCTACCAATATTTACTGAAAACCTGGATGTATCAGGTATCCGCTGGGCTCCAGGGACTTGTGGCGAGCAAGACACAGGCCCTGCCCTCACGGTGCTCCCTGTGGGGAATGAGGCCGGTACCAGGCCAAGGTGGAGACCTGTGGGAGACATGGAGGGCGTTCCTCGTGGTTAAGTCCTGTGACTCAAAGGATGACTTGATTAAGGAGGGAGCTGGGGGACAGTGGCAGCTGACGAAAGTATACTTTCTTGTAATCTCCTTTTGGACAGTGACACTGAAGAGTTGTGTTTACCAAGGATCCTGCCAGCCCTCAGGGGTTTCCAACACTGTGACAATGTTTGATATTCGTGTTGCACCTGTATATTAATTACACTTTTCATCATCCGTTACAGACCCCAAAGGTGGTAAACATGGACCAGATGGCCCTCCACAACTGGGAGTGACCAGGGATAATTGGAAGGCTTGCAGAGGACCAGTGGGGCAGAGCTACTTGGGTAGGGCTCTGCAGGGGGTATTTGAGGGACACGAAGTAGCTGTAGTTGTGACCTGGCATCGAGGTGGCAGTCAGGCAGACAGTCAAGTCATTTCAGTGGGAGATAGCATCTGATACTCATCCCTTCGGGCTAGTCTTGTCATGGTGGCAGTAAATGCAGCTGCCTCCAGTGTGTTCCCAGAATATCTCTTTCTGCAGAATGTCTTTGAGGGGATGTTTGACTTGCAAGCATGTGGTTGATAAAATAAATACATTTAAAAAATGTAAACCTCTTCATGAGAGGTTTTAGTCTCTTCTCTCCCCAGGGAAAAATAAAGCCCTTCTTTAACCTCTTTTCTTCCCTAAGTGTAGAATTCCTGCCATGCTTTATAAGAAAAAATATTTTTGGAATGTAGCACCTGCAGGAATATAAAGGGTCTCTGCCCAAACCGCTGGGTCGTGGCTACTATGTGGGTGGTTTCTTGAGGGTTGTGAAGAGATACCCACTCTGACACCTGCAAAACATTTGAGGAGCTGGTCCAGGGTTGTAGGAGTGGGGATTCAGAGCCTCTTAAATTGTTTTTAGCTCAAGGCTGTGGACAGGCAGCTGTAATAGACAATTCTGTCTCATATTAGAGGAGCCTTACCATTTAATGACACCTGGCTAGAACACTGGGTGCCTAGAAAAGTTCCTGGCAAGATGTAGACACTTAATATTCAGGGTCCTGTGGAAGTAACACCACTGAGTGTGGTTGGTAGGGTGTGTGACTGTCTTGCATGGGATGGACAGCAATTTGAACATTTCACCTAAAGTGTCATATGGTGTGCTTGAGTGTGATACTGTTATGTTACAGAATTACATGATTATGATTTTGTAATGAAATATTTTTCTGTAATTAAAAAAGGGCGTTATTGGTACTGGACCCTATACAGTTGTTGAATGAGTGAATGACCAAATAAAGGAGTGAGTGAAGGACTGAGGCCCATTTCTGGGCTTTGGAGATCTTGTGGAGGAGAGTGCCGCAGGCCTTCCCCTCACCATCTGCTGCTGTGTGTGCATCAGCAGCACCATCACCTTGTTAGCACATGCATCAGCTGGGGATGCAGATTCTGAGTCAGTGGATCCAAAGCACCTGCCAGTCGTGCTGGTCCATAGGCTGCACTTTTAGTTGCAGGGCTCTGTTAGGGTCAGTCAAATCATTAATAAGTCTTTAATGAATTCCCAACAGCCCTAGGGAAATTTGGATAAAAATGAAAGCCTTGGTTCTAATCTCAGAAAAAAAATGTGTAGTCATAGTAAAAAGTCAAGACATCCTTAGAAGCTGGAGGAAAAGCAGTTCATTGTTACAGTCTGTGGTGTAAATAGTGGTCCAGGGAAAGCTGAAGGAGTGAAGAGCTTTTTCGTGAATCAAGGAATCTTGGAATTAAAGTTGTGTCTGGTTTCAATCCAGTGGGATCCCTACAGCCACCTAACAGTTGGCCATCCAGCTTCTGCTATATGTTCTCAGGTCAGGAATGTATTGTCTCTTGCTTGTGTAGTACTGCCATTTTACAGATGCAGAAACTGAGGCTCCTAGGGAGTAAGTGACTTGTGTAAGGCTGTATTTCTTACAGAGGCACTGCAGGGATCCAGACCTTTGGATACCAGTTAAATGTTCTTTTAACTGTACTCCATTTGGCCCTGATTTGGTGAAAAAGCAGAGGCAGATCCTAAAAGCTTGATTGAGCAATTGAACTCATAGGAGAGAGGAAGTAGAGGTATTGTGGATTCTGGAGCAAGGATGACTCAAGCTGTGTTGAAGGAGTTGGAGTACAGTAAGCCCTCACTTGATGCTATTGACGTGTTCCATAACTGTAAGCAAAATGACATAGAATGAAACCAGTTTTACGGTAGGCTAATTGACATAAACAATAGTTAAGTTCCTATAGCATCACATCAACATTATAACAGAATGACATTATTTGAGGACGTGCCGTATATACCTTGAAGGTCATTTAGGAAAAGCTAACCCTGAACTCCACGGAGGCTTCTCCTACTTTGCATTCTCAGTCTTAATATATCCAGAGGCACAGCTCTTTTGATGGGGATTTCATTATAACAAAGGGCTGTTTATTTCACTGATGGACCATTCTCCTACACCGAGCAAAGGTTCTAGGTCTCCTAGGTCTCCTAGAACCTTTACCTATTAATTCTAATTCTTCCCCTCCTGCTGAAACTACAGCACAGACCTCTTTTCATATGCTAGAGCATTTAGGGTTTTTCCTTTTGAAAAATCTAAATAATTTTTCTTACCAGATTTAGAATATATGCCCATTATGAAACATTGAGAAAATATGGAGAAGCAAAATGAAAAATAACTATCAGTAATTGCAGCACTCATAGATAATTAGTCTTGTAGACTGTTTTCAATGCAGTATGTATTTGTCATCCTTTTTACCAATTGAATTATATTATTTGTGAATGTTTTATAATTTTCCTTTTCTGGTGCATAGAATTTTATCTTTCATTTCAATAAATATTTGATATTGCAGTTAGTAACATAATTTCATAATGGGGTATGTAATTTACTTCCTTTTGTTTGATATTTTGCCTATTTGCTCCTTTTTTTGGGCAATTGTCAATCATGATGTAATAAATATTCTTATAGGTCAATCTCAGTGCTTTCATTGTTTAGGTAAACTGTATCTCTGTCCTCTATTCCTGGAAGTGGAATGGTCAAGTCCAAGATTAGTTTGACAGTGACTCTCATGGCCCTCTAGGTCATTCATTCTCCAGCCTCATATCCATCCTCATTCCTCTTAGGTTGTGGCTTCATACTCGTGTCTGCTCTCTGAAATATGCTCACTTTTGACCATTCCTCTCTCAAAGGTCTCTGGGATCCAGATCTGAGATCTCACCTTTCTTACTGTGAATGTAGCTTTTCTAATCAGGGTGGCCTCATAGTACATTAGCTTTTCCAGTATCCTCATCACACTGAGTCATTGAGCTTGTGGGCAACCCAATCCCTTAAGACTTTCTCATGTGATCTCCTCTGCCCTATACTGGTGAGTTCATTCCCCGCCCCCCTGCCCCCACTCCTTTGGACTAAGTGCATGACTTGACATTTATCCTTATTAAATTTCCACCTTGTTAAAGTCAGCCAGTCATCATATCCTTTGAGATAGTATCAACAGCAGACTCTATCATCCTTCATAGTCACTGTCCCTTCCAGTTCCCAGTCACTGGCAAATTCCAGTGTCAGATGATTCAGCAAATCCCAGCAGTCATTTTCATCTCTGTTGTCCTCACTGGTTTGTGAGTTTTTCAAGGCCAAACCATATGCTATTATTTCTCTTTTAAAAACCCTGTTCTTACTTCCATTTTATTATATATACCCTAGCAGATACACAGAAAATGTTGCCATGTGAAAATTTGTTTTTTCATCCCTGGAAAACTCCAGGGATGAAGGCGTGGTGGTGGTGCTAGTATCACAGTGATGAACAGCAGAGAAAGAAGTCTAGGCTGGGTCTCTGGGTGAGGAGCTTATAACGAGGCTGAAGAGGCAAAGAAACTGAGTAACAGATAAGTAACTGAGTAAAGCTCAGTTTAGATGCTCTTCTGAGGTTGCATGGGGTTGAGTGTTTGGGCTTGAGCGCATTGCTGAGATGGATCTTGATGTCTTGCAGAAAGGCAGGCAGTGGAGGTATTTCTCGGGCACCATGGGTGAGCACCCAAGGCGGTGAAAACCTGAGTTGGAGACGAGGGATGGCAGCAGAGATGTTTGCTAGGAGATCTGATGACAGAAAACCACCCACCCACTGTTTTGAGAATTGTGTTGAATAATGATCCCATAGAGGAGTCTTATCTGACTCTGTTCTGTGAGATGTAGAACAGAAGTTGCCCTCCCTTTTTCTTTTTTATTTATTGAGCTCCAGATGCATTAAGTTAATACCTGCTCATGATTGATATTACCCTTAGATCAGAGGCTGACCTGAAATCAGAACCCAGGGGCTCAGATTCTTCTCTGTTGGCCCATACTCTGAACCCGCTAGGTTCATGGTGTGAAGGCAGCGTGATGGTTCCGCCATTTATCCACTTTGGGGCCTGCCTGGGCCCCGTTGGCATTTCGGAGTTTCCGATCCTCACAGGTGAAAGCAGTCACCCCATCCTGCTTGCCTTTCCGGGTGGTGAAGCACACATGAGAAGAAGCAAGATTGAGCCTGGACTTTGGGCACTGCTGCTTCTGAGGAAAGGCCTGCTGGGTGAATGACAGTGAACTGGGCAGCATCTCTTGGCCTCAGAGGGCTATGGGGCAGGAACCTGAGTGTTCCAGCTCCCCTGGTGTGACTGTGGTGTTTTCCAGGTGGCTCTGGGGCCCCTATTTCCCTCCGCAACCGCTTTAGCTCTCCCGGCTAGAGCAAAGACCCTTGTTCACCAAAAGGGAAGTTTTTGTCCAGGGAGGGAGACAGGTTTTTGGGGGGCCAGGTACAATTACAGGGACTTTGAGCACCTTGAGTCTTGCCCCAGTGGTCATCTTGGAAGTTTCAGGGTTTCTTCATTGGGTGGGGCTTAGCTATTTGTGCAGGGTGGGCCTGCAGGTTTTTGAGGTGGACACAGTTTATTCCTCCTGCCATCTTCCCGGTACATGGTGGTGTTTGTCAGTTCCCCAACTACCAGAAGCCTAGTGCATATTTCTGGGGAGGTGTATTCAGCAGTGCATACCTGCTCAGGTAACACATGTGTACGTGTGAATGTACATGTATAAGTAAACAGATGTGCATTCACGGCTAGATAGGAATATGCAAATACACACTCAGTGTTTTTAAAGAACATGTAAGGTCTAAGATTATGTTAAGGCTTGGTTTCGTCTTTTGTGTTGATCAAGTGTTAATGTGCTGCAATTATTTTAATTTAGAAGAGGAAATTCATGCAGGGAGATGGGGAGAAAATAACTCCGGCTAATTGTCAAGAATCCAAGGCAGTCCAGAAAAGCAGTGTATCCAGCAGAAATTGGAACCTTTTCAGTTCTGGCTCATGAGTTTATTATTGTTTTTTAATCCAGTTTAGAACTACTGACAGCTTCCATTCCAAGGAATGGCTCACTCCTTATTCCTTCCTCCATAGTTAGAGGAATCTCTTTTTCTGTCCCTCCCAATTCCTTTTTGCTACATTCTTTTTGAGTCAGCGTGGGCAAAGGGGCTACTGCAGGAAGGATTAGAAAAGAGATAGGAGATGGAGGAAAAAAAGATCCTGTCCTACCGTGGTGGTTCAGTGTCATCCCAGGTCCATGCCCCAGACAGAAGGCAGCTGTGGGTAGAGGGGGGGGTTGACATGCTTGCAGTTCCGGGCATTTCTGTGTATGGTATCTACTCACTGTCCTAGGAGGGAGCACATGAGGACACTGAGGCATGGCGGCAGCAAATGCATTGCCCTGGTACACAGCTGCAGAGTGGTGGAGTCGGCATCAAAACCCAGGCCTCTGCCCAAGAGCCAGGCTTCCTACCAAATTCCCAGTCTCTTGGCAGATCTCTGTCTGCCCCCCCGCCTCCTAACCTGCTTTGTTTTTTTGAGCACCTACTATGTGTTATGCACCAGTCTGGATTGTGGGGTTACAGCTGTGACCAAGGCAGACATAAAGAGTCCATGAGACGTGCATCCTCTGGCCCTGCCACCACTTTGTTCCCCTTGTTGCCAACACATCTTTCTATACGTAGAGTTACCAGGTTGTATTTGTGTTATGTGTTCATGTATCAGCCTTTCCCTGGACTGTGAGGTCTTGAGGGAGAAGCAAGTTTGTTACTCATCTTTGTCAGCACAGAGCCTGGCCTGAAGTTGGCTTCATGCCTGTTTAAGGCAGTTGAATGAATGCTTTTCGGTGTTGTACGACACCAGCCAAACTGAATGATCCAGGTACTGCTGCTGCTGTGTCTCCGTCATCACTACAGAAGTAGCCCTGCCAAAGCAGACTTTGTAGGCTATACTTAACCTGGACAACCGGAGAAGTGAAAGAGGCAGTCCCTCAAGCAACTGCATCAGTATGTGTGAGTTGTGAACAGAAGTCGCTCTTAAAGTGTTAATGTGATTGTGATCATTGTTTACTCTGGCAAATAGTTTGCCACTGCAGAAATGTTCTGAAATTCCAAATGCATCCTTTTTCCTTCCTCTCATTTACTATCTCCATTTAAAACTGGAATATGTTAATATGTTTACAGCCCATTAAGACCAAAGAGCTTTATTTTTTTTCTAGCCTTTTGTTCTTTCCTTTTTGCCATCGCCCCACCTAGATCAAAGTACTCAGGAAAGGCAGGCTTGCACTTGAGCAATGGACCTTACAACAAAAATGAATTCCGTTTGAGGAAGGACATGGAATTAGAATGTTATTTGTATTTAAGATTTTAGATACTTTGTTAAACTCAAATAGTTCCTGTTGTAATGTTGGATATGAGTGATCACCTCTCTTTCTTCGAAAACGCATTTTATCAATGATTGTTCTTAAACACACCTGTGAATCTATGAATATTCACTGTATGTGTTCTAAGTTTCAGGTGCAGATAGAATTCTCGAAGCTTATTGAATTGTGCTTGAACATACTGATTCAGTATAGAACTTTCATCGAATTTGGTGGTCATATGGGATGTGGTGGGTTCCAGCTAGAACCTTAATTTTTTATTCTTATTCATTCACAAAGAAATGTCATGGGTGAAGCAGGAAAAAAAGAATGTTCTTTTGAGATAGAAAAATGAGTCTTGCTTCTCTTTTACATTTAATCATTACACATAAAAATATATATTTTTTAATTTTACTTATAGTTTTCTTAATTTTAAAACAGATTTATAACCACCATCTTTTATTGTTTTGTCAGAAACAGCCTGCTTCCTTAGAAACAAAAATGCTGTTAGTATGTACATATATATACAGCGGTTACTAATATTTTATGGGACTTTAAGAACATTGAAGTTTTGCCCTGGTTAGTGTGGCTCAGTTGACTGGAGCATTGTCCTGTGCACCAAAAGGTCACAGGTTCGATTCCTGGTCAGGGCACATACCTAGGTTGTAGGTTCAGTCCTTGGTCAGGGTACATGGAGGTAGGTGATCAATATTTCTCTCTTTTTGTCTCTCTTTCTCTCTCCTCCCATTTCTCTCCTTTCTCCCTCCCTCCCTCCCTCTCTCTAAAATCAATAAACATATCCTCAGTTGAGGCTTGAAAAAAATTAATTAAATTTAAAAAATAAAATAAAAATTAAAAAATAATAAAAAGGTTTAAGTTTCAGACAATCCAGCCATGTGTGGGCCAGAAGTTTACTTGTTCTGGTTGACAGCTGAATGGCATAGAAATAGAATCTTATACTTGAGA